>OZ024861.1:31087722-31145222 GCA_964017155.1 Oasisia sp. SBJ-2009 | reverse complement strand
AAGGAAGGAAGTGGAGCTGCAGAGAGCTGCTGACAGTAACAACATGAAGGGCTTCTACAATGGGCTGAAGGAAGTGTGGGGTCCCAAAAAGAAGGGATCTGTTCAACTGAAATCATCAGATGGAATGGAGACCTTCTCTGACAGCAAGAGAGTTGTGGCAAGATGGAGTGAACACTTCCAGAAGCTACTCAACGTCCCTGGCGACATAGATCACGAAGCTCTGGACAACATCCCGCAGCGCATTATCAAGACAAGCCTCGATGAGATTCCAACTATGGATGAGATGGCTAGAGCAATCGCCGGCCTGAAAGATGGCAAAGCACCTGGAGGAGATGGAATTCCTGCAGAAGTATGGAAGCGCGGAGGAGAAAATCTGTTCAGCAGACTGCACCAACTAATCACCAATGCCTGGGAGGTGGGTTCTGTACCACAAGCATGGAAGGATGCCAGCATTGTAACCATCTACAAGAAAGGTGATCGAACAGACTGTGGGAACTATAGAGGAATCTCTCTTCTTTCCATAGCGGGCAAGATCTTCGCGAGGATCCTCCTCAACAGACTATCTACTCACATAACACCAGAGGTAGTTCCGGAGACACAATGTGGCTTCAGAGGTAACCGGAGCACCGTGGATATGATATTTTGTCTCCGACAACTGCAAGAAAAGTGCATTGAGCAGGACCGACCACTGTACATGGTATTTGTCGACTTCAGCAAGGCGTTTGATACAGTTGGGAGGACCGGGCTATGGCAGCTACTGAGGAAGTATCGCTGCCCAGAGAAGTTCACAACAATGATCGAGGCACTACATACTGGAATGATGGCAAATGTTAGTGTTGAAGGAGAAGTCTCGGAATCGTTCAGTGTCACAAATGGGGTCAAGCAAGGTTGTGTACTGGCCCCCACGCTCTTCTCCATCTTCCTACCAGCAATGCTCGACGAGGCTTTCCGAGACATGGGGGATGGCATCTACATACAGTCCAGACAGAACGCTGACCTATTCAACGTCGCACACTTCAGAGCAAAGACAAAGACTACTCGGATACTGATGAGAGAGCTGCTATTCGCAGATGACAGTGCACTGGTTGCACACTCTGCTGAAGAGATGCAGAAAATAGTGGATGCTTTCTCCGATGCGTCAAAGAAGTTCGGCCTGAAGATTAACATCAAGAAGACCGAGGTGCTGTACCAATCCAACTCTACAAGAACCCGAGAGGAGGATATCATGGTTGATGGAAACAAGCTGAACTCTGTTCTAGAATTCACCTACCTCGGAAGCACTATATCAAGTGACGGATGCATTGACGACGAAATACAGAGGAGGATGGCCAAGGCTAGTGCATCTTTCGGCCGACTACGCCAGAGACTCTGGAACAACCACCATGTGTCCATGCGGGTTAAAGGCAAGATATACCGTGCAATCGTGCTGTCCACCCTCCTATACGGAGCTGAGGCCTGGACAGTGTACAGACGACAGGTTAAAAAGCTACATGCCTTCATGATGCGACATCTGCGTTCGATCATGAGGATAACCTGGATGGACAAAGTGACAAACAAGGAAATACTAGAACGAACAGGGCTGCCATCTATGGAAGATCTTCTGATCAGAAAGAATCTCCGGTGGACTGGACACCTGATGAGGATGTCACCAGACAGGCTACCGAAGCAGGTTCTCTACTCTCAACTGTCTTCTGGTCAGAGAAAGAGAGGGCGCCCTCGTCTCCGGTTCAAAGATACCATCAAGAGAAACCTAAAGATGAGAGACATAAAGATCGACTCATGGATATCACTCTCACAGCAGAGAGACAAATGGAGAGCAAGAGTCAAGTGATGGAAGCAGTCTTTGTCGCTTCGCGACCGACAGCACGATGACCTGAGACCTGCGACAGTTCTCATGAGAATATAACGAGCTACTTGATTACTCAAGCTTACCTGTATGTACAGTACTGCAGATACATTGGGATCTTGAGAGTCAGTTGACGTGCGCTCATTGTTGAAAACTAGTCAGTAACCTGGTCGACGATGGAACACTTGTTCCTGTATGGCTGAAAAATTACTGCCACAATTCGCACAACTGCCGTTGTCAAGTGAATTGCCGACAGCGTGCGGTCAATCGTCGAAAACACGCGTTCCAGATGGGCAAAGTGGCCACGATCTGAGCAAGATGTAGGTGTTTGGAAATGATATGCCAACGCCGTCTAGCGCTGTGATTGCGGTGTTCCAAGGATCAGTTTTGATTCTTTTTCAAACGCTACAGCTCAAATTTGCCCTTGATAACAGCATGCAAATCTAGAAGGAGCAAGACATACACCAACATGTCGTACATCAGTTATACTGGTTTGATTACCAGCCCCGCTAAACCTTTGTTATCTACAAACATTTATTATTTAAACTAACAACACCTTCAATCAGGCAGGTAGGCAAGCAATCAGACATGCACGCACGCTGCCAGGAGTGCGCGCGCGTGCACGCGCGGACACACACCTAAAATAGTTTAAAGGTAATTAATCAAACCTCTAGCAGAAATATTTGGTGGTGGACAAAATTACAAAACATCGAATGTGAAGTGGCATTATGGAATAGCAACAATAGAATTACACCGTTTTGTTATCTATATACAGCCATGACCACGGTGCTGTCATTCAAATGTCATACATCTTGCATTCAGATGAATGCAGCCAATAACAACTACTGGAATTTCAATTTCGAGATGTTGCAGTCGTCGGAACAATGCGACATCGGTCTCTTCACCAGGTATCAATTATTCCTTCTTCCCAGCGTACCTTTGTAAACATGACGAACATCATCACCGTCGTGGTCACCACCACCACCACCATCACCACCACCACCGCCATCACCACTACCACCACCACCACCATCATAGCCACCACCATCACCACCATCATGGCCACCACCATAACCACCGCCGCCGCCGCCGCCGCCGCCGCCGCCGCCGCCGCCGCCGCCGCCGCCGCCGCCGCCGCCGCCGCCGCCGCCGCCGCCGCCGCCGCCGCCGCCGCCGCCGCCGCCGCCGCTGCCGCCACCACTACCACCACCACCACCATCCTCATCCTCCTCATCATATGCTGGTAAACTGGACATATATAATATGCAGCGGAACTATCTTTAGACGTGCTCGAAGTATTTTGTGTCACTAATTAAGTAATAAACGTTTACCACGAGTATTTCTGTAATCTCTTCCGTACGAGTGCCAACACATGTTTTAAACTTATTGATCTATATAAGTGTGCTTAGTCAAAAACGTTCATCACTACCGGTATTACGACAATTTACTGGAGTTAATTGTGTTATTTCATTTAAGTCGCGACGATTTCTTCACGACAGAGAACTTCGGCGGTTTCGCGACCTACCTCTCCATGTGTACCAATGTCTGCTACGGACTCATCGAGTTGACCAATAACATCAACAAACTCGCCTCACGCATCTCTCACGAACTCGGCCATACTTTGGGTCTCTATCACTATGACAGTGAGTGATTTGGTTATCTATCTAGGTTTTTAAAATCTTATTTTATACTTCTGATAATATTTGTATAATCCTCCGTAATTCGTTTAGTAATTTTGTTTCCCTAAATCTTTACCTCTCAATTACGTTTGGATTCAATTTTAATTACTGCAAAATAAGTGTGTAACATATCGCTCTTGTGTAGTATTAATACCGTTTCTGAATTTACATTGTCAACTTCTTAAATAACTTTGTTTTTAGCTTTATTATAAATATCATTAATAGTATGACATATACATTCTTGCTATTACAGCACCGCTAGTTATTACATAAAGCTTGCTGTTTAGCGCTTTGTCTGTGCCTTATTTTAGCTTGATGCATATTAATATTGTACGATAACAATAACAAAATCTATTTATAAGTCCCCACGGATCTTCTTCTGTTTATTGTATCTCTGTTGAGTATTTCATGCTTGACATTATTTTGTCTGATGCAAAAAATCTTAAACGGAGTTGTTATGTAACAATAAGCAACCATATTCGGTATAAGAAAAATCGCAGCTTCATGTATCGTTCAGATAGATTTCATTGTGAATTAAACGGATGTTTGTAGAAAGTCTGCCAGAATTCCTACAAAACGTAACTTCGGTGAAAACCGCCTGTCAGACAAACGACTGTCAGGACCCGACCGGACGTTGCGTCATGTTGTCCTACCTTGCCAGGTACGCGCATGTCACGTGCAGTAAATACGAATACTTTAAAACTTATTTATTGTACATATATTGCGTTATTATTATAATTTTTTTGCAGAGGTAATTTCGATATGACCAAGTAACCCATCTAAAAATACATATGATACGATAACACGTGTGCCGCCTCATTTTCAACTTCGAATAAACATACGTCACGTGGGCTGATTGTAACACGCAATGGATAATGGTGTTTGACCCGTCGTCTTATGACTAAAGGTAGGGAAACATACCGACATATTACACATATAATCTGTATATTACCAGCAGGTTTGCAACATTTCGTCCGATAACGTGAACTAAGTCGTAGGTTTATACAAACACATAACATATACGAGAATTATACACCGTAACTGGTTGCCGCTAAAATACGCAGGTGTGCGCAGATATAGTTATGAAAGTTAAGGTATTGTAAAATGGGAACTTATTTTGAGGTTTTACACCCACAAATTAACCGATATTTAGATAGGCTTAGTTCTGTGGTGTATCGTCATTATATAATACACGTTTCACTTATCAAAAGCTACCTGGTATTAAACACTAATGGTAACCGAAACTAACTGGTGGCTTAACGAGTTTAGAGAGCTAACCATTTGCATCTACAATCAAAATGTTCACATTAGTTGTTTTCTCAGAAAGTGGTCTTAAAGTGGGAAAATCTAGCTAAATCACCGACACCATGAACGGGCCCATCTTGGTCCTTGCAACCAATCACAACCCAGCTTCTATCTGCACTTTGGAATAGTAATACGTCATAAAGTCGTCTGCTGGTTCAGCTGTCATAACAGAAACAAAGAGCCAAGCGGTTCGCTAAAAGTGCCTTACGTCGGTTTACAGCGAAATCGCGACAGCAATATACCACACTGTTCCCCATACGCTTGTAGCAACAGTTCATTGAAAGATAATATCAGTAACCTGTCTTTTTGTTACCCTTTGAATCGACCAGAATTAAGACAGTGGTCCAGTAGATTCGTTTGGACAGTCACAGACACAGTGCGGATGCCAAACGACTTATCATTTCCTGATTGACTTAACCATGAAAAAGAAACGACGACCACCAGCCGCCAAACTTCTCATCACCTATCTTACATACATATACATATACCACGTTATAAATCAAAATCACTTGCATTCCTCTAACGAAGTGGTGGTCGTTTTAATGGTTAGGTCAGAAAGTTAAAGATAATATGCACAGTTCACGCCGATCATGTTGCCCTCGCTACGTCATTCTGTTTGTAAAATGGCATAGTCTATAGATTTTCGATGGCTATATGTGTTTTAAATTATTTTCTGGTAAACCGCTAACATTACAAATATGATTGTTGTTGGAAATTGTTACTTTTTATCAATTCTATTAGGCCCATATCACTAAAGCGTTGTCTTTTTGCCTTTAACTTGATTCGAAGACGGAGGGATTACAGATACTCGTACGAGTGTGTATTAAAATCTGTGGCGTTTGGTTACTCGAAGCTGAGAACAACGTCAGAACCGCACTATTGTGTTTTGATGAATTCAGGAATTATCTTCAGCAGCATGTTCTTTTGGGAAAATTCCATTCTGTGTAGTTATCTATATATCCAAAGGCACCATTACGGACTATTTAACTGAAACATTTATCATTGCATATAGTAGTCTCATTAGAGCTATATGGAGACGTCATTGGTAAATGAACAACACAACAAACATACAGGGAAGACAAAATTAAAAATGTCAACCATAAAAATGTGTAGTGTCTGCGATGACGTGATTAAGTTAAGTAAACGACCTTTACCACTTCTGTGGCAGTCCTCCCCCGCAGCGGTTCGCGACATGCGCCAGGGCGATGTTTGACCACTGGGCGTCCACCCACGACACCGCCTGCATCGAGTCGGTGAGTACCTCGGGTCACCAGCAGGTCCTGTATCGAGTCGGTGAGTACCTCGTTTCAACAAAAATTCCTTTCTGGAGTCGGTGAGTACCTCGGGTCACCAACAATTCCTGTCTCGAGTCGGTGAGTACCTCGGGTCACCAACAGTTCCTGTCTCGAGTCGGTGAGTACCTCGGGTCACCAACAGTTCCCGTCTCGAGTCAGTGAGTACCTCGGGTCACCAACAGTTCCCGTCTCGAGTCAGTGAGTACCTCGGGTCACCAACAGTTCCCGTCTCGAGTCAGTGAGTACATCGGGTCACCAACAGTTCCCGTCTCGAGTCGGTGAGTATCTAGGATCACCAAAAGTTCCCGTCTCGAGTCGGTGAGTACCTCTGGTCACCAACAGTTCCCGTCTCGAGTCGGTGAGTACCTCGGGTCACCAACAGTTCCCGTCTCGAGTCGGTGAGTACCTCGGGTCACCAACAGTTCCTGTCTCGAGTCGGTGAGTACCTCAGGTCACCAACAGTTCCCGTCTGTCGTTTGCGCACGTAATTGTTGAGCCGTAATCTGTCCCAGTTAACAAACATGTTGTAAGATTTTATATATAAGTACAACAACAAAACCTCAAAAGGAAAAAAATATAAATCCTATTCTATACTTTAGATAATCTTTGTGTAATCTTCCGTAATTCGTTTATTAGTTTTATTTTCCAAAATCTATAGTACTCAATCATGTGTGGATTTTGTTTTAATTACTGCAACAAATATAGTAAGACATATTAATACCCTTACGGGTGAGTGGTACTAACACAGTTTATAAGTTTGTATGCACAGCGCGTATTCGGGTATCGGCGTGCTTCCATGTATACGTGCATACAAACATGCAAGTATTAACATATGCATACACATAAATAAACTCTATATGCATGCATGCATAAATAATATTATTCACTCACAAACATCCACCCACCCACTTACCCATCCATCAACCCGCCCTACAATTATTATCACCATCAAACACGCCATGTGTTCTGTTTATTTCAGCCGCCAGTAACGACAGTCGCAGGCCAAGCAACAACTGCAAGTCCTGGGCCCATGACAAGCGCGACATCGACTATAGGTCCTCGCCGTATGACAGGCGCGGACATGTCACCACGTGACACTGACTCTACATCTGTCACCGACCCCACAACGATCACGACCAGCACACCTGTAGTCACCAGTACAGGAACTGTCGTCACGTGTTTCAGAATCTTCCAAGTTGTCGCTGTCATTTTCTTGCTGAACGTTTGGTAGAGACACACGTACTGCCGGCACGAATGGCCAACAGCGGTCATGCGTGCGTGCGTGCGTGCGTGTGTGTGTATGTGTGTGTGTGTGCGCGCGTGTGCGTATATATATATATATATATATATATATATATATATATATATATATATATATATATATATATATATATGTGTGTGTGTGTGTGTGTGTGTGTGTGTGTGTGTGTGTGTGTGTGTGTGTGTTTGTGCGTGTGCGTGTGCGTGTGCGTGTGTGTATGTGTATGTGTGTGTGTTTGTGTGCGTGTTTGTGTGCGTGTTTGTGTGCGTGTTTGTGTGCGTGTGTGTTTGTGTGGCGTATGTCTATGGGTGCATGCATAATATGAGATGTCATTCACTTATGATGCAACACCCTGACCGTTTGACTCCACCAGGAGTGTTGGCTAGTACTCAAACACGACAAGACAAGGCAAGGCAAGGCAAGGCAAGGCAAGGCAAGGCAAGGCAAGGCAAGGCAAGGCAAGGCAAGGCAAGGCAAGGCAAGGCAAGGCAAGGCAAGGCAAGACAAGACAAGACAAGACAAGACAAGACAAGACAAGACAAGACAAGACAAGACAAGACAAGACAAGACAAGACAAGACAAGACAAGACAAGACAAGACAAGACAAGACAAGACAAGACAAGACAAGACAAGACAAGACAAGACAAGACAAGACAAGACAAGACAAGACAAGACAAGACAAGACAAGACAAGACAAGACAAGACAAGACAAGACAACATATTAAAGCACGCGCAGTACTATATATTATAAATACACTTTAATTGTTTATGGTGATATGAAGGTACAGACTGTGTTTTTCCCTTCAGGATGAAGCTATGTATTGACTAAACATACAACTCACTACTTAAATGTCATATTTTAACAATTCCATGTTTACCAACTACCAATTGTCGGTAGTGCCAATTTATCAATCTTACCTTTGCGTATTTCAATGCTAGTGAGACAGTTTTCGCGGTAGAAACTGCCCTTTGGTTCACCAAAATTCCTAAGATGCAGGTTTTGTGTATATGTAACCAGCAAGACAACGCCGATTTATGACGTCACATCGGTTACGCCACATCCGCTTACACATTTGACGCATGCGTGAAACTAATGGCGCGCTAGGGGTATTCTCTGTTCACAGCTGCGTAACACAAATTCATGTTTAGACATAGTTACTAATCATTATTCGTTGGTGTATAAGCAGGTTATGACGCATATGCAATTGTTCAACTATCAACAATCATGTCATTATATAAAATAAGTCTAAGCATACCAATGCTTTTCGATTAAGAATGATCTGCAGTTATGGTCATGACCATGCAAATGACCAGTCGTGGTTACTGTGTATCTCACAATGCCGTAGTTGGACTTTACATTATATATTCTTCTAGACACCCTCGTTCAACTTAAACACTGTTCAACTTTAGAAGTAGCGAAGTCTTTTTAATGTGTGTTTTGATGTATATGCGTTATGTTGTTAACACTGCACAGGTTAATAGGTTTCTACTGACACTATTCCAAAAATAAAGCAATATTGTTATCATTCTGTGAGAAATGTTTCGTTTTCCTAAACAAATGTACCCACTTTTTCTACCATGTCCTACGTCCGCCAAATTATTGAAAATATTAGTAAAACTACACTATTATATTATAATTATATGTAAAACTATGAAATTATAACTAAATCAAATTTCTTGTAAAATAAAAATAAAACAATAAAATTACGTAGGAAAATTAAACTTTAATTGGACTATAATATCAAAATAAAAAAATTATGACTAACTTGACCAGTAGCTACTGCACTAGCCGTGAGAAGAGCGCAAATACCCAATTTGAAGACGCATACCCGACTAGTGGAATCCTAGTATAATGACTCATTCGCATCCTAAATATTGCATGTAACATGAGCAGCGTATGGCTGATATCACCCAAAATTATATCACATGACCGGATGCCGACCACTCCTCGTGGGAGATTTCGTTGGCTGAGTCTAAAAGTGGAGTTTTGCAAAGTAATGCGCCAGGTTACTGTAGGCTGGTACTTACTTAATCAGCAGCATTTATACTGGCGCGCGAGGAATGACCGCTTAAAGCGCATTAAGCTTTACCTGCTGCAGGTCTGTTCAATCGAACACCAAATCGATTTCTCTGTGAAGAATTCAACCTCGCTGCAATTATTGCACTAAGACTTTTCGTACATAAATACAGCCACTGATTTATACAGCTGAGTGAACAGGAACTACGTAGAAAGCTCGACACTGCAGCATATGATTCGAACCTGTCTTATCTGAATTGACAATCGGTGGCTCTATAGTTATTGTACTAGCACTGCATTAACTGTAGCATATGGCTGGATGCTTCCCAGAGAAGCCGACATGGTGTCTGAGTGAACAGGTCTGTCAGGGAAGTGTAAAGCGCCTTGAATGGTCCTGAGGACTGGATACTGCGCTATATAAGAACTTGCCTTTTGCCTTTACGGGTACTGTAGGTAGGTGACTATCTCATGTGGGTGACGAGGAGAGCCGGAACTTATCATGTACCTCCGAAAGAAAAGTCGAGCCAAGCGTATTCAACCATTATTTTCCGTGTTAGTAATCGTACTCGACATGTCTGCGTACATTAGCAGGTTGACTGCTGATGATATTATAACCCAACGATGCCATCAACAGTGGCATCTGGAAAATCCCACTGATCAAAAATAAACTCAAACACATGATTTTACATAAAACTGTTTATCTGTCACGACAACAATTACAATAACACAAACTAAATAATAAACGGACTGCATTATTATTATCATTTGAAAACAGCATTGTGCACATTTATTAAAAAATCAGTTTTGAAGAATAATGACAGGTACAATATGACATTTGGCACTGCAAACATAAACATGTAGTAAACTGCTATGCAACAGTGGAATGCATGCAAATTTGTATAATGTATTTTAACAACGCATTAGATACATGTATATGATATAATAGGGAGCAATCCAAACCACATAGTCTATACGTATTAACATACATCACGACGTGCCAATCTCCGCTTGACACACAAGTACGTTGTTTTAACAACATCCAATTTCCTTATATAAATGTATAATAATTGAGACAATTTAACAATTATAATAATTACATGTGTAAAAAAGTGTTATGCGCATAACTGAAACAGTGTACTTGTAATTGCATATAAGAACAGCAATGTTCTCTAATAAAAACATGATCTTCTGAAATTGTTCAATTTGAAGCAAATATCTTATGAAAAAATTATTTGGCACAATAGTTTAATAAAGTATTGACAGGTAATAAATAAGACACACATTTAACACTATATATATATATATATATATATATATATATATATATATATATAATATATATACAACATCTACTATGCATGAATAATGCCAATGCCATTTGTATCAATCAATGGATGGAATAACAATATGGTTACCTATAATGAGACAGGCATAAGTTGGTTTTACTCTAGATATACTGGTCTAATGATTTGTTGAACTATTGTTAGATAGTTAGTTTAGTTGGATCTCTAAGGAAGTGTTTAACTATCAGGATCGAACGGTTTGTTTAGGTATAGTTAAACATTTGTTGTAGCCAGAGCTAATACAGCCGAGCTGGGGCTCTTCAACGCACAGCGCCCTCACACGGATGATATCGAAACTTAAAACAGATATCGTAGGAGGCGTCCGAGACTGAGCGATATCTGTGCTAGTTATCATGTGTTGTCCATATGGTGGTGAAGATTTGTCTATCAATATAATATCGACGAATATTTCCACAGTGTAAATATCATCCGCATAGTCCAACGACAACTAGAAGTTTCTGATGGTCGCCTTGAGTCCCCTCAGAGCCCAGCGACTGGCCGGGATGCCGCTGTGGGCCAGGTCGAGCTCCATCACCGGCCCCTTGTCCGACACACTTGTGTGGTACACGGGACACGCGTATGTCTCGGCCGCCCGCGCTGGGTCCTGGAGCAGGGGTTTCTCTCCCTGCGGCCAGCAAGTGACGTGGATGACGGGCAGCGAGGCACACGAGTGGCGGGGAGGCGAGTCGACCAGCTCCGTGACGGCCTTCTCCCAAGTGCAGCCCCACAGGTACAGGCCGTAGATGAACATCCCTTCGGCGGGAGGGTCGCGGATCTGGAGAGCAGCCACGGTGGTTGGGCACGTTAGTCGGGTTGGTGTGTGTGTGTGTGTATGTGTGTGTGTGTGTGTGTGTGTGTGTGTGTGTGTGTGTGTGTGTGTGTGTGTGTGTGTGTGTGTGTGTGTGGCGTGCGTGCGTGTCTGCGTGTCCGTGCGTGTGTGTAAGTTGAGTTATTGTTTGGAATTTTAAACTACACATTCAAGGGAACTGGAACAGTTAATTTATCTCAGCAGGAAAAAAATGAAGCACTGGCGTAAATAGCAAACAAGATAAATCAATCATAAATACACAGTAATGCAGAAACTAAACTAGAAATACAAAAAATGATAAATAACCAGTTGCCAACATTATAAGGTTATCTGTATGCAAAGACAATATGTATATAAATATAAGTTCCAATGCATTGGCTATTCGAAATATATTAACAGTACACTTTTATATTTCCAATATAACACAACATATACACGATAAATCGCAATTCATCATTATCGGGTACGTTTCCTAATGTTTACTCTGCTAACGAGTCACTTACGTGGTCTTTGTCCCTGGCCGTGATCTCCGTTTGGAAGACAATTGTGTCGATGTTGCCACCTCTCTCCTGGACGTACTGTTTGTACGAGTCCTGCTTGAGCAGAGCCAACAGACCGCGCGGATGTACAAATGCCCCCAGCCAGTAGGCCGGCATCTTGTCACGGCCCTGTAGAGAACAATACACCATTAGTATTAGCATTTCGCTGAGTATAACAGTGGCCAAAGATACACGTCACCCATGTCTTGTTACATGCTGCGGCACTTTTGCAGAATTCGGACCCACCTCAGTTGTGCCATTATAACTGTATCTTTGCCTATATTGGATACCTCACACAAACTCTAATCTTAAACATGATCAATCAGCATACCCAGGTATATTTATGTTTCACATATATTGCATTTTGTGACCCAAATCGCGCTCCGATTTCTGCCAGTCGCAAGCACAGGGGTGCATGTGTAACTGTACCGTGCTGTCTTTTCCAGTTCAAAAGTGTGCTAAGACGCGCTGTTTATACAACATACATATGCGCAAGATGATATTAAATGATTAAATTAACAAAGTCAAGTATCAAATGTTGGCAAAGATACAGTTATAATGGCAAAATTGAGGTGGGTCCGAATTATACATAAGTGCCCATGCTGCCGTGGATACACGACCTACGGTGAAGAGAAACTTGTAATCCGCGGCTTCAGATGACAAACAATACTAAGCCTTGGTAAGGACGCTGTAGCGCTTACATTTTCCCGGCGTTATAAACGTTCCGATTGACGTTTCTGCGCACGCGCGATAAATGTAAAATCATCAATGTGCAGCGAAATTACAAAGCATGTATGGTGTAAATACTACGGGCTGTTCCATGAGATGTATATAACATCTCAGCAAATTTATTTGTCGCAAATTAACACCAGGCAAACAAGTTTTGAGGCATGTTTTGATAGCAAGCGTAAATTACGTGACTGTATTGCGCCATAACTTTAAACAAACGTAATAATGTTATTGCACTGAGCGACATTTAAGCAATTCATCACAGCCATCATCACAGGAGAGTTAACGAATAACTCGTGGCATTTATATTAAAAATATTTGTAGTTTCGCTTCACATTTATGATTTTACATTTATCGCGCATGCGCAGAAACGTCAATCGGAAAGTTTATAACGATCGGAAATATGTAAGCCCGACGACGCCTCTGAAATATGCTTTGGAGTAATTTAAATGAAATATGTGTAACGTCGCAACTCAGAAGAATGGAACACGTAAGGCAGCAAAGAACTCTGACGACAGGACGTGATGATGACAAGACACGGTGATCAATTGCGAAGACATACTCAATGCAGTCGGAGAACGTATTGTGCAGCCACAGAGCACATGACAAGACACATACAAGTATGGCACATTTAATTAAATCTATTGATACGCCTGATGATATGTGATGTAAATCGAAGGCACTGTTCATTTGAATCCATAATAACAATTAAACAAAACAGAAACACTCATAATTATATGTTCTCGATTCTTCTAGACTAGTTTGATATCTAGTCTGGTTTTATATAAATACAAGATAACGCAAGGAATTCTGATTGCACTCTTTGATGTATAAATAAGGCACTGTCGATGTTAATGAGTACTATGGTTGACTATACGACAATGCTGGCGATATCTGGTAAAATCATACTGACCAGAACGAGTATCTTCTCAAAGTGCTGGGCTCTATTCTGTAGATCGGTCATCCACGTGAGAAGCGACTGGTTGGCGGGTGGCGCTGTGTTGCCCGCCAGGCGGCGCCAGTGTCTGGGGATTAGCAGATGGTAGAGGTCATCTGCGGCATCCAGCATTCTCGGCGTGAGACAGTCGCCAAAATGTTCAGGCACTTCACACGCCGTCTTGATTCCCTGCAAACCAAACACACAATAACGCTGATTCATATTAATTCAATAAGTAATATGTGCATATGTTAAAAATGCAATCAGAAAGGGAAATATAACGGCTAACACATCCTCGCAAGGCAGGGTTGTTTGCCATGAAAATTGGCCCTGTCGGATCTCCTATGGGAAGAGCTTAATTTAGCCGAATAGAAGTAGTTTATTGACTTCGCCAATCGCGACTGCCTCACCCGTGAGAATTGCGCAAAATGATACAAATTTGAAGACAGGTGAGCACTTTTTGGGATATCCGGTGTAACGAATCGTCTGCCCAACCGCACAAGCAGCTGAATGGTTGTGCGTATTCGAATATTTACACTCGAAACATTGCTTGAAACACAAGAAGCGAGTCGCTGAAATCACCGAAAAATATATCACATGACCGCAGGCTGACCATACCGCTCGTAAGCGATTTCATTGGCTGAGTTTAAAAGAGAAATTTTGTAAAGAGATGTTCCCTAGGGTAGTGATGGCTGGCGCCGACGTAATCAGCTGCAGCGCCGCCTGACGCGCGAGGATGGGTTAAACGCCATGTTATAGATGGCTAGTATGATTGATCGAAGTCAGCAAAGTGGCTAGTATGATTGATCGAAGTCAGCAAAGTAAGACCAATCAAATTAAAGGGAGAGAGGGGGCGAGGTCTTGAGTGAGGGAGCAGAATGGCAATTACAGTTTATTTAGAAACTGTAACAAAATTAAGTAAACAGACAATACATAGAGAATAAAGTAAATGTATCTTTGCATTGAGGTTAGCTTGTCAATAGGTCCAACTAGGGTAACTGTAAACAATGAATATACCTGTAGCGTAGACTTGATTTCAACGAGCAGCGTATACAGAACTTCCAGTTCCTTCATGATGTACAGGTTGAAACTTGTTGCTCCTCCAATTTTCTTCACTCTCTCATTTACGTACTCCTGAAAAACAACAGCAGACATGAAAAAAACATTAAGAAAATATGATGCTGCAAAGAAACTGGGTTATGTGATTGTCTGACAAAATATTTACAAACTACGCATTGTATCTTCTTCCTGTTAAATATTTCTTCTATCATCTTCCAAAAAGGCTACCAATTTTAACGAGATTACAATTTAAAGCAAACTCCAAAATGAAATTAAGACGCTATTGGGTTGAACCATTCGCTGTAAAATTATGCTTTATGGAATAGACTGCTTCTCCAAATGAAGATTACCCTCTATATATCAACGATGATTAAAATGTCCACAAGTTATGTTAGTAATATAAGGTTCTCTTCCGTTAGATGCGCATAAATATCATATGTATTCTAACTTAGTGAGCCATAAAGTATTTGAATTTACTTTATATACGTTTTTATTACGTTTTAAAGTAACCAAATACAGGAACTACGTACGTTTAAATGGCACAATTGACTTTTTTCCCATAATTTATTAAATTTAATAATATTTCTTTAACCTGTCAGCTTTGGTTGTTTTATTAACTGTGTTTAATGTACATATATTCTGAACACACTGGATACACGATGGTCGTTTTATCGTTGTCACTAAGCGACACACCAACATTCACGACATTCACCAACAAATGCCTGTGCAAAATCCTACACCTGATGTGGACAGACAAGGTACCCAACACTACACACTGGAAATTGACCAAGCAACTACCCATAGAAAATGAAATAAAGAAGAGTGGATAGGACATACACTCAGGAAACCACAAGAAACAATCACCCGTCAAGCCATCACATGGAACCCCCCCCCCCCCAGGGAAGAGTAGAAGAGGTAGGCCACGAAACACCTGGCAAAGAGACACGGAAAAAGAAACAAAGGAGATGGGATACACCAGGAGAGAAATGGAGAGGATGGCCACGGACAGAAAACGGTGGCGTTCTTTGGTCGATGGCCTATGCTCCCAGCGAGCAATAAGGCATAAGTAAGTAAGTGACACGGACCTTGCTGTAGGCCTTGGGCAGACGAGGCAGCATGCTGTGACATATCTCCCACAAGTCCGTCTCCTTGCGTAGTCTGAGCGCGGCAAAGCTCGCACTTGCAAACACGCCCCTCGATACCACCTGCGGGTTGTTGCTGGTTCCACTCACATTGGCGTACGGAATGCCTGCACGGACGACAACATACTGAAACCTTTTTGGCTTCACCGTGCATCTCGGTCCGTGTATATACCATCTTTTCCTTTTTCGTTTTGAAAAGATGGTATATACTCTGTCTACGACATAAATCAGTCTATAGTGGATATCTAAAATAAGTGAGAATGGCTAGCTTCCGTTGTTCACAGCACCAAACTTGTCATAACGGATACTATTCTGCATCCCCGGCTATGTCTATTGCTATCTGATTCTGCTGTAACTTATTTACGGAAAAAAAAGAAGGTAATTTTAGGCTGGGTTTATAAAACTATTAACATCCAGTAATAAAATAATTATTATTCATATAGTCAAATGCGAAAAATAATATAACAATAAAAAACACGACTCATACAAAGACAGCAATCGTTATCACATGAGCCTCTATATATTATGTATCCGTAGAAACTCGAGTTCAAGGGTGCAATACACAGTAACCTATTTGTATTTCAGCATGACAAAGGATGCGCGGAAGTAATTGGTGCAAGGGATTGATAAGTATTTATTAATTGGAAATTCAATTTCAAAAAGTACGAAGTTAACTATATCTCATAACAACTAATATATCTCTGGAAACCATACAAAACAGTTTATGTTATCCGTGCGAAGAATGCGTTGAGCTATTCAGGTTAAATTAAGTAATCATGTACAAATTTCGTTTATAAATTACAAACATATCTAAATTATCCCAAACTCTTTTTAGAGGCATGAATATAGCAGTTAAGGCAGTAGTCATCAACCCAAGTAATTACGTAAGAGTTAAATAAGAGTACAGAAGTGAACAAATAAGACGAAAATATTAGGTTTAATAAACATAATTTCTTCAAACTTTGGACAAGTTAAACTGTTATGTGGCCGTGATGGGCATGGCCAATGCAACACGTGTTTGACAACATCCCATTAGTAACAGTTACGGAATAACATAGATGCAAAACAAAACAATGAAAATTCCACTAAGATGGATGTACATTGCAGCTGAAAGTGAGTGGGTTGTTGAGGAATTACAATATAGGAACCGGTGGGGGAATACAGAGATGCCGCCGGATATTACGTCACTCCACCCGTCATACACGGCACTCTGACACGTGACGCCAGCAACAGCCATTTGCAATTCCTACTTACGAAGCAACTGCAATTCGATAACACTCAATCGATCTTGACAGAGACGACTATCGTCCTGAATTTTAGCCCACGTGGCATTCCAAGTGGATGGTTGAAACACTAAATGAAAGTACACACTCTGTTTAACTCATCTGTCTGAGGATGCAAGAATAGTGGTCTTAAATATAGCGTTAGTTTGTTCTTAAACAAGTGTTGTAATAACAGCCAATGCAAACGTCCATGTTTGTGGAAATGGAGAATTTTGATCAGTCGGTTATATAGATTTGGTTCCCTTTCCAATTGTATGATGTTCTATTTTTTTGTTATCTTGGTGGACGGAACAAATAGCAGTAGATCGACTAGAACAGCGATCGACTCGGTCGAGATTAATTTCTTGTAACGTGTAGACCATAACCCCCCACAACATATAACAACATATACTCTGATCTGATTTAACTAGCCTGGTAATGCAGATCAAGAAATTAAGTACAGATTATGCATAATAAAATATGAAGGACTGTAAAACGTGAATACGGACCATCAGCTGCAGATGGGGGTCGCGGGAAGATTTGGTGAGATAGTGTCTTCGAGGCAGGCATGGCGTCATAGACTTTGTTGAGCCTAGTAAAGATGTACTGATCGTCTCCTAGCAGGGTCTGCAGAGAAATAGATGCACAACTAAATAGAACAACATTAATGAAAGCCAACCAACCAAACAAGTAAACAAAACAAAATATTAACGTGTGTGTGTATGTGCGTGCGTGCGTGCGTGCGTGCGCATATTGTGATAGGAGTTCAAGTTACAGTAGTTAAAGGTAACGAAATTGTACCATCGAAATATAATCTAAAAGAAGAGCAGAGATATCAGTGAAGAATAGCATTCAATCCAAACAAAGAACAGCATGGAAATGAAGATAACATGTCCTCGTTGTATGCATATTATGCGTTTCGTTCCTTAATTGTCTGTCACTACTCTAATCACCATTCCTGCTATACAAATATATGACTACAGCAAGGTCAACCTTACTGTGTCGCAGCACGTTATATCCGGTTTGGTTGAATCAGAGTGGCAATGGAATAAACAATTACACAACCCGTAGTGCCCGGAGTTTAAGTGCTACTACCGACCTCGCCGGACGAGTGCAGATTGCATGCCTCGGGCGTCTCCAACAGGTGATTTGGGATGTTCTCCAGAGCTGTAACGAGCTGACCGAGACGAGGATGGGGACTGAAGAAGACTGCCGGAAGCTTGTACTTCACTGCAACATAATAATAAGAAGAACATTTATAAAGCGCCATAAATCTAGATATATCCATTCGGAGGCCCAGTCCATGAGTATGTATACATGTGTCGTAGAATTATAATATTAAGTTGGTTAAGGTAAATAAAATACCTAAAATATGTATAAAAAGTAATAGTAATAAATGATAAAATAAATAAGTTAGCTAAAGATAATTATTAAAATAAACGGTATATTGATAATAAAATAATGAGTATGACATTTTGTAAAATAAATGTAAAACATGTACAAGATAATAAATAGGTAAAAATAAAATACAAATTAAATAAACTGACAGGTGTTCTACACTTCATACACAGCCCGGAATAGGTGGGTTTTCAAGTTTTTTTTAAAGTCACGAGGCAACAGGTTTTCTTCATCTCGGCAGGAAGAGAGTTCCACATTCGTGGACCAGCTACTGAGAACATGACGTAGACACTGGTGTGTATGTGCTGTGCACCAGGCTATGACTATGAGTAAAGGCAAAGCAAAACATAATCAGGTCAGTTATTATATATGACAGTATCTTCCCCTTCGGATTTCCGAGCGCTTTACCATTGGCATACATGGTTAAAAGAACACCATGACTGTACCTTCCTCTCCGCTTATGGCTACTACATCATAACATTAGAAAGTCTTGTTTTAACATTAGCAAAACTAAACTTACTGACCATCTTGCTTCATAGATATGTGTCATTGGCCACTGCATACTGTCAATTTGGTAATTTTTAATGAAACAATGGATAAGAAACATGCAGTGCTAACATAACAAAACATGTCCATGTTATTTAATTAAGAACAAATATTACATGTATTCGTATTTTTCAGCTGCAAACGTTATTTTATCTAGACGTTTTGATGATAATGACGATGATGATAAGTACATTTTGGAAACTCGAAGTCCTTCTTCACACCGTTAGGTGAAATCCAGTAGTCTATCATAGCTGTCAGCGTCAGCTGATCCAACGGATCTGTTATGAGGCTGCCATATATCACCTACAAGAGCACACAGACATGTTAGTTTTCTTATACAAATAAATTGATAAGATAGAAACATTATTCTATAAATAAGAAATAAATAAATATATGACTATTATCTATCTATCTGTCTGTCTGTCTGTCTGTCTGTCTATATATATATATATATATATATATATATATATATATATATATATATATATATATATATATATATATATATATATATATATATATATATATATATATATATGTATATGTATATATATATATATATATATATATAAACGTGTGTAATGTGCTATTTATTTGTCTTTTGAAACGAATAAACACGTGTATACACACTACTAAAAGTAATATTAAAATGGCTACAAATATTAATTATAACAATAAATAAAGACATCTATATGTATAATTAATTAATCACAATATAGATACACGTATGTGTAAATAAGTAAAATAATGGTAGTACACATACTACTGTTAAAATAATTTAGGAAACCATGGATACTAAGTGCCACCACGAGCTACCTCACACTCCTTCATTGGCGCAGCGTGAGCCCCGTGGAGCAGCAGAAGGAAAAAATCTTTCGCCGATTTTAGTGCGGAAGTGGGCTGACTAAGACGTAAGTTATCGGGAGACAACTGTGGATGTGTTACCTCAGAGAGCATGTAGCGCAGTCCTGACCAGGACATAGTCCTCGGCACAAGGCTGCCGTCACTGCTCACGACCGTGATGTTGTCCTTGAATTCCGCCGTCAGGAAACTCAACGTCTCCTGAAAATGTGCATTGTTTTGTACGGTGTATTTTTATTAGCAAAACAAAGAAGGCAAGTTAAAAACGGATTGATTGCAGCCAGGTACATTTCGTTGGTTAGTTATTTGTCAATATAATCAACGTTTCTGTTAAACAAATTTGTGACCACAGAAGGTAAATTTTAGCGTGTATCAGCAGGTTATTTACGATTTTGTCAAATCAGTGAAAGAAAGTGTACATAATGATATCATCTTTATGAGCAATGTATGTACTGTTTTATGTGACCTAATTTCCTTAACGAAAATAGGGAATTTAATACAAATTAAATTGGAATATATGATAAGTGTATGGTACTGACATTCGCCTACGAACTATGTTGTAGATGTAAATGAAATGGGGGAATATGGAGGTGTATCACATATTCTTAACTTCTTAACTTAAACAGTTATGCAGTGTTCCACATAAACCTATATATACTGCATTTTGATGACAACATGCATTTGACATAGATACTATTTAATAATATAATGTGTATCATGCATCTAGAGCGATCAGAACACGTACAAACAGTTCGTTGTTGCTTAGGTCTTGGATTGTCTCGGGAACATTCCAGCCAGCTTTCCCAAACCTCGCCCGGAGCTGAATGGCAGCGTGCAGGTAACAAATGTTGTGTAGAACTGCTGGCCATTCGTTGCGGGAAGACTGTTTCAAGATGTCAGCGTCCATCCACGCGAATGATCGCAAAATGCTGTCTTTCATTGTCTAAAACACAATATTGTTTTATCGTAAGGCAATGGAACTGCACATAATAGGTTTATGGACAATAAGAAATCCGCTCTGTTTTCTCTATAAGAAATGAAAACAATGGCCGAGTTACACCTTTTGCAGAAGAACGATCAGATATAACCAAATTACAAAAGGATTTACATGTACACTATAAAAACAATTTGGATAATTGCTTGAACTAAATGAAAACTGAACTGCCTGCACTGCAAAATTGTTTTGCGATATTAGTGTAGTGAAACACTAATTCATGCATGATAACATATATATGCTTTCTGTTCTTATACAAAATCAATAACATGTGATTATATATTATGTTACTGTAACTTAAACCTATATCTAAATGTTAATCCATTTACTAAATTCCACATTAACATAATTTATTTTTTCTCGAGACGAGAGTGACAATGTTACGGTATTCTGACCAAACGTTAATTATTCTCTTACGTCCTGCGCTTACACACATCGGTGATACTTTTTAACACCCACCTTTGGCGAATCCACCATGACCTTTATGCACTTGTGAAGCACGTGGACGGGGATCCTACGTGGATCTGCGCTGGCAGTGATCCACAAACGAAACTGCGGATCGACATTGTCCTGCTCGGCGATTACCGACTCCAGACTGTTGAGGAGAGTCCTGGCGTTGTGTCCGTTCTGTAGCAGCACCCACTGCCCCTGTCGACATGCAGGTGTAACTACGGATTAAAAGGCAAGTAAAGGCAAGTTCTTATATACCGCAGTATCCAGTCCTCAGGACCGTTCAAAGCGCTTTACACTTTACTTCCCTGACAGACCTGTTCACTCTGACACCATCTCGGCTTCTCTGGGAAGCATCCAGCCATATGATACAAATTAATGCGCGAAGGCTGCGCGTACACATATCCACCACTGTCTATAGTCAGGTACTCATTTAAACAGCTGAGTGAACTGGAGCAATGTAGAGTGAAAAACTTGCCCAAGGTTTTAGCACCACAGCACAGGATTCGAACCCGTGTTCTTGTAGTCGAGAGTCCGAAGCTCTACCCCTGAGACATTGCGCTCTACATTAACATGTTATATCATTTATTATAAATCATTTCAAATAATTTAAATATATTATTACTCTTTATTTAATATGTAACTATTTTAATATTTTAAAACAACGTAACATATTTGAGATGTTTAAATATAAACTGTATTTTGTTTTGTTTTAAATAATGCTTGATGCGAACATTAGCTATAGTTCATGTTTATTTTGTATAGTGATTGGGAGATAATATTTTGGGTGAAACACATATTTCTAGCATACCATTTTATAATGCAAAGTAAAATGTTCAAAATAATTTTGTCAATATACCATAACTACGTTAAATTATTATGATACAAATACGACAAGACTAATCAACTTAGCATATTTTAACAACACACCATTGACCATTCGGCCGCAACTAACAACAACAACAACAACAACAACAACACCAACAGTACTAATGAATGCTGTGCACAGGTTGTTTCTCTCTGCAAGAATTTGTTGTATGGCTCTAGGTATAACGGCTAGATCAGCCTTGCGTTATAAATGTCCATTTTTATGAATGGCTGACTCACTTCTAGCATACTTGTACTGATTTGACAGCATCTCTGTGACAACTGTTACTAAATGTACCTATTCAATCACTCGATGATCACACGGTGAACACCCTTATGGTGGATTATATTATTAACATTCGCTATTTTCAAGATGTCACACTACCCAATCTCTGTTCATTGACGGTACAACCAGTGATGCTATCAAGCAAACACAGATCAAGAGTGAGAACAACGCAGGAAACCACCAACAATCAATGCCACGTCGAACTATATTACTTCAATTTTGCTAAGGATCACACACTGTTTGTAATGGAACAATCTTGAAATGGCAGCCATCCAGAGACTCATTGAAAGCAGGAAACGCCGTTGCCAGGCTGTGATTGCATCACGTGGGTCACACACAAGCTACTGATAGTTTTTGCTGCTGGTAATTGAACAGATTGGGGCATTTTCATGACTTGGAGTAACATTCTGAAGCCTCCATTTGGGGGTCTGGGGAAAACCTCCATTTTTGGGGGTCTGCTTCTTTGATGACAGAACGCATGTTACCTATGGTTCACATTTGGTATATAGCAATGAAATTCAGGAAATAAACATGTCCTCGAATACATGCTGTTTTATATTTTGCGTGTGATACACATGCCGTGAAATATAATATTGCCCTAAATAGTGATCCCCAGCAAAATGTGAGTAGTATACGTACATCAGCCATCGCCTTGTGTAGAACCTTGCGCGCGGCCCGCTCCTCCGCGGCGCCGACCCCGCTCATGACCACGCGCACCAGACGGATCTGTTTGCGAGCGGCGAAGTCCATCACTAGCTTCTCGGCGCTGTCGTGCTCCTGGCAATGTAGCATGAGGATGGGCGTGCGGGGACTGCTCTGTCGCAGCACAAGCGGAAGGTCAAGGGGGATCTCGCCGATGAACCTAACATACACAATACAATACAATACAATACAATACAATACAATACAATACAATACAATACAATACAATACAATACAATACAATACAATACAATACAATACAATACAATACAATACAATACAATACAATACAACCTTTAACAGTCCCCCAAAGAGGACATTCTTGTGGTAAATATTCACCTAATACAACATAACACAACGACATTAGTAGTGACAATGTTTGTAATAGTGTGTTGCCCCCATTGTATCCCCCCATCCTCCCCGATCATTTCCACTCCCCAATTTCGCGTTTAGCAGCGTAACAGAGGTTGGACGAAATGTGTTTCGATAACGGTTTGTGCGTGTTCTTTCGGAAATGTACCTACAACCAGATTGTGCAACATAGTATAATTCGTGCAATGGGTGAGAAGTGTCCTTTAAGATGTCCCTTGTCTTATTCATCATATATGTTTCGTAAAGATCATCCACTGTAAGGAGTGTCGTGCGAATGGAGGAACATTTAAAAATTTAAATATGAAATTCACTTCGATGTTTCGATCGTGTCAGTAGTGTTCATCAGAACTGTTCTTCCAATGCACCTCTGGTGACGGGTTATGCAGGCTGTCGTGAATGATTCCAAGGAAACATCCACTGATAAACCGAGTTGAAAAGAGATAACGACAAGTCAGACAGTGATAGCCTATTCGACAGACCAGGGCGAGCAGAAGAAGATCAGTTCTGATGAAGACTGGTCGAAGCGTTGAAGTACATTTCAAATGCGTAGTAGAGTTATAATAATACAATTTTACTTTAAATATCCTAACTGGATAAATATTAAAATTTTGAGCACACATCGTTAGAAATATAACAATAAAATAAGATCGATGATGCAAACATTCGCAAATGTTCTTGTTGGAAGACATATAATTTTTGCAAGGTTTCTTG
This sequence comes from Oasisia sp. SBJ-2009, assembly GCA_964017155.1. Taxonomy (NCBI): domain Eukaryota; kingdom Metazoa; phylum Annelida; class Polychaeta; order Sabellida; family Siboglinidae; genus Oasisia; species Oasisia sp. SBJ-2009. The sequence continues at coordinate 31,120,813 of OZ024861.1, read as the reverse complement.
CTGACGTATTCATAGGGGGAAAGTGTGGCACATGTAATAATATAAGTTAATACTGCATGTTTGACATGAATTCTTGGTGTCGTTATTGCTGTGTTTTGAAGTCCTCTTCGTACATCTCATCAATTAACTACAATTTCCACTTTTATAATTACGAAAGCAGCAGAATTTTACAATTTATAGTACCATAGCTACCGCACTGCCTTGAAAACAAATACAATATTTCAGCAGTGTGCAGTACTTGGTTATACACGGTACTGAAAACTTTGCCAATGTTGTTTCACGTACTTCTTGCCAAGTGTGGCGTTGACGAAGCACACACCGAGCTGCATGAGTCGGTCGCTACGGACTGCCCTAATGACCAGCACCCTCTGCAGCGCGGTCAACTGGTCATCCATCTTATCGGGGAGCGCCTGACGACAATAACGTTACACCGAGTTATAAGATAAGATAACATAGCTTTATTGCCATGTGTTCAGATTATAGTTACAATAAAACATTGGAATGTGTAATGATATTGGTCGTCGTACTGAGACATTCACATGTCAATACATTCACATGCACCAAACGATGATGATAAAATATACTACTACTTTATATGATAAAATATACTACTACTTTATATAAAATAAATAAATAAGAACAATCACATAAAAAAGTCCGAATAATTTTTTTTCTATATAACATCGATAAATAATTGATACGATCTAGTAGAAATATATTAGCTTAAAATGTAAAACATGAAATAAAATAATATATAATAATTTATGATAAAATATAGATGATACTTTATCAATATGTCAGTATCGTATAATGAAAGAATCACATACCTAGGAAGACATTATTATTATATTTTGTGCCACAAGTGTATGGATGTGATTGTTAGTCAATATGTAGAAAACGATAGTGACGCATAATGTTATTCTTAACGCAACAAGATTGAGATGAGCTAGCATATGTGTTAGAGCTGCTGAAATGTTTAACAAATTTTAGATATAAATTGCCATCAGTTCATTGCTTAGATTGTACCCTGTGATGTGGAAATGTATTAAACAGCGCCCATTGCAAATTAATAAATAATAGCCTCTAACGAACATATGTAGAGAGGCAGATAAATTGTTCGCATTTGTTGCTAATCGTTGTTGTTTTTGATGCGTCCCTGAACTGGGTTACCGAGGATGTCAGTATAAGAAGAGGTAACTTATTATTACTATTATTACTATTATTACTATTATTACTATTATTACTATTATTACTATTATTACTATTATTACTATTATTACTATTATTACTATTATTACTATTATTACTATTATTACTATTATTATTATAGGAAGCAAGGACGGTAGCTGCTGACCTGTAACTCCGGCTGTTCTGTCTCACACAACATCCGCCATTGCGTCTCGCGTCCGTCACGTGACATCCGGTCAAACATCTCCTGGAACCACTCGAAGTGGATCGCCAGCGTCTGCAGGTTGAGAAACTGGTCTTCGGCCATCCAGTCAAATGGCTTCTTCGCCTGCACGAACTTACTATCGTTTGGCTGAACGCAGCCAATCGCCGTCATGGTGACGGATCCCAGCGTTGGCGAGATGAGGTATTCCCGTTCGCCCGGCCCAGTGTTACCCATAGCGTCCTCGATCTAAAATACATGCAAAGCCACATTACTTATATATAGTGTATATATATATATAATTCGCGTCCCGACAAAAAAAATGGCATTACTGTAGCAACGCAACGCTAAAATCTTGCAAATGCTACAATGTTTTACAACTAATAACAATATTATTCCAAACAAATTTCATAATTACACAACTAGCAATGTTCTACTTACTTCTACTCAGTTCCTGAAGAAGGCCGCCGATGGCGGTCGAAACGTATAAGTAAGTAGAACATTGCTAGTTGTGTAATTATGAAATTTTGGTGGAATAACAATATTAACTGTAAAGATAATAACATGTTTACTGCATTTCGTTGCGTCATAACTCGGGCAGTTATGACCATTCTAATTATGTGTAGGTGAAAATGTCACACGACACATGTACTACGTATGTTGTTTGTATTTAGTATCATTAACGAAAACAGCGATGTTTCTGGCCAATGGGAGAAGGCACAATGCACAAGTGTAATATGCGGAATAGTATGTTCTTGATATGCGACTTCAGGGATATTTGTCTCTGTCTTGGCAGCACTGAGTTCGTGTTTATTCACGTTTGTATTTCAGCGACTCTTGGTTGTGTTCTTGTAGCAGCCTGACGTATGTCTTCTTCTGAGACTAGGTTGAATGCGATATGCGAGACTGAATGCCTTTGGCCTTTCCGCTGCTGTTCCGCCATGCGTGTGAATACAGTCGGCCATATATGAATCACTCCATAGTGTTTTACGAACCGCATTTTTAAATTTGTTATAGGAGTGGTAACATGTAGCGTCCATAATAATGATATTAACAACACAATGTTTGTGTTGTCCTTAGGGAAACAAATTTCATAAAGACACATAGCAGCAAATACTAATATCAAACACTCACCTCCAGTGCAATGAGTAGCGAATATACTGGCTTGTCTCGGTCAAACAGTGACCTTATTGTTGTCACAAACGCCATCGTCACCAGTCGGTCAACAACTGCTTTCACCGCGGTCCTAAGATAAACAATACACATCAGTATGTGTTTCTTAGTAGTTTAACAATTAATTGATATTAAAATAACACGGTAAAGACGTTATTTTAAATATGGTTATATATGATCCATCTGTTAGTGGGCCGGACTGACAATCGAAGGAATCTGTCTTTGAATCTATAATTGATTGGAACGTCTTGGCTAACTTTCCATTGTATGTGTCTTTCTGGAGAGACATTGTAAATAATTGGTCCATTCTACCTGCTGTTTATGTGATGTGATATAGGACTTAGAGTCTATACACGGACATATAACTGTGTTCAAGGACTTACTACACAACAAAGTCATCCACAAAATTATGTTTGTCATCTGAAGAAGAATCACATACCTGTCAGAGTGACTGATCGCGGTGTCATACAGTTCAACAAACTGTTCAAATGAGAACTGATACAGCGGGTTGATCTCTCGCATGTACTGCGTCGTGTCAAAGCAGACGGCACCACGGTTCGCGATTATACGGAACCCTTCTCGGGCTCTCATGATGGCTTTCTCGTTGCTCTCCACTCGCGACTCGCTAAATCACAGCCAGGAACACATGTATGTGTTATAAACGGTTGTGCGGACACACGTGAAAGCTGGAGATAACTCATTTGTGGTCGTAGTAGCGACCTTATGGAACGCTCTACCCAATAACATCTGCCTGTTTAGCCGCTTTCAAGGCACACCTAGAGACATACCTCTGACTGTTCTCGCTGCTTAGTTTAATGTTTGTGTACTTTTATCGATATTTTATTTAACCTATATATATATTTATTATACATATATACATTTATTCAGCTTAAATAATTCGTGCTATTATATTTATATTTATGTTTTTTGTGTGTAATTGTTTATATATGTCACTAGTATATTTATGTGTTTATCGTCTGGTGTGTATTTGTATTTTAGGATTTTAATGTATGTAAAGCGCCACGAACAATTTGAAATTGGATGTGGCGCTATATTAAATAAAACTATATTATTATGTGTCAATTGAATAAAGTAACACATTAATACCACCAGGCTCCACAAAAGACATTCATCGTCCGTATTTTGAAAATCCTTAACTGTTGCTGTAACGAGTAAAACATTGTTTTAGAAGTTTTGTCTTACCAAATACTTATGATAATAGGACACACTAAAAATATGTCCCTTGCAGAAAATTAATTTCGCCAATCACTAGTTGCATATATGTCGTATCTGTCCACGCAATATAAATCAAAATTTAACAATGATATGCAACTCACAGATGTAATTCAATTAACTAGTAATTAACTAACACGGGACAGACATACGGGCCACCATAGCACTGGCAAATTGCGCAGATATGCGAGGCTACGCATTGTTTCAACCACTGTGGCTAACAAAGGTGCGTATGACTGCATTAACAGGGACGTCAAATCAGCATCGCACATACATATACGGATTTTGATTAGAGAAAACAATAGTTGTTTTCTCTCATTATTTTAAATTTGAATACAACTGTGATATAATAAAACATTTATGGAGATCAACATGTGCACATTTATAATGGGTATGTCATACAGAATACTTTCTACAGGAAATAGCCTATGGACATTAACCTATAGGAAACATCCTATAGTTTTCGGTAGAATACTTTCTATAGTTTTTCTTAAGATTTATAGGAAATATCCTATAGTTTATTTTAGAATTCTATAGGAAATGTTCTGTAAGATATTCCATGTAGGAAGTATTCCATAGAAAACTATACGAAATATCCTATGGGTATCTATAGAATATATATATATATATATATATATATATATATATATATATATATATATACATATACATATACATAAACATATACATATACATATACATATATATATATATATATATATATATATATATATATATATATATATATATATATATACATGATGTATACATATATTAACATTATTTTAAATGTAAGACTGAATCACCTGTCCTGTGTCTCGTCATACTGTTTCTTCAGCTCGAGTAGTTTCTTGGTGGCGTGGAGGTCGTTGAGCAGGCGGATATCGCTCGAGAGCAGCTCCTCGATCTGGTCCTTCAGCTTCTCCATGTGCTCCAGGTTCTCCAGTCTCTCCTGCCATCGAACGTGTGTAAGTTTTATACATGTATTCACGGATCTCAATATTGTACTTAAAAGGTCTTGTACACCGCAGAACGAAGTTGTTAGGACAGCTCAAAGCGCTTTATTCCTTGTCAGAACTGTTCAATTGAACACCGTTTCATTTTCCTTGTAAAGCACATATACCTATATACGGTATCGCGCTTACATTTGTCCGGTCGTTAAAAACGTTCCGATTGAAGTTTCTGCGCATGCGCGATAAATGTAAATTCATCAACGTGCAGCGAGACGACAAAGCATTTTTAGTATAAATGCCACGGGCTGTTCGTTAACTCTCCTGTGATGTTTACTGTGAAGAGTTGCTTAAAATCTCGTTCAATACAATAACGTATTACGTTTGTTTAACTCACTGTCACGGATTATGGCGCACTACAGTCATGTGATTTATGCTTGATATCAAAATATGCCTCAAAACTTGTTTGCCTCGTGGTAATTTGCGACAAATAACTTTGCAGAGAGGTTATATACATCCTAACGAACAACCTGTAGTATTTGTAAAATAAATGGATTGTCCTTTCGTTGCACATTGGTAATTTTTTATTTATCGCGCATGCGCAGAAACGTCAATCGGTACACCTTTATAACGCCGGAAAAATGTAAGCGCTACAACGGTCCTCAATATTGTACTTAAGAAGTCTTGTACACCGCAGAACGTAGTTCTTAGGACAGCTCAAAGCGCTTTATTTCTTGTCAGAACTGTTCAATTGAACATCGTTTCATTTTCCTTGTAAAGCACATATACCTACATAAGGGCTGATATAATTTTAGCCACTTGACCTACCTACCTAGTTTATATACATGTTGGTATATAAAGTATGTCGCAACGCTTTTTAATGTGTTAAGATAAGCGTTCAATACATCTATACATTTTAAACATCACAGTCATGGTGATTGATGGCAAGGTAAACCTCGTATGCAAATATGGAGGAAAGTATATTTGTTAATCTGGAATGGACTAGGCTTCGCTATATTCATTCTGGATTCTGGAACACTGCAGTGATGCATAAACACCTATGGACAACATATCGTCATCCAGTCCAGCACACTTGCCTGCAAGAGGGCCGCCCGCTCCTCTTCGATTCGGGGCTTCTCGAGGATGATGAATCTGTCGAGAAGCTCCTCCTCCAGATCGTGGCGTGTCTCGTGGAAGTAGATGACGGACACGTGAGCCGATAGCTCGGCGGGGACGTTGTTCGCTGGACTCGTCGTGTGCAGAAACATTCTGAACTGAGGCTGGCACTCGACCTCGTGGTCGCCCACCTGTGATGGTTTAAAATAAATGTGAACATATTTTAAGATAAAACTGAAATATGAAATAAAATACTGAATTTCTTTAAAAAATCAAACCATGAAATAATTTTAAGAATCAAACTGAACTATAAAATTATTTCACAAATCAAACTGAACTTTGAAATTATTTTAAAATCAAACTGAAATACGAAATTATTTTTAAATTATATTGAAAATTGGTTTGTGAAAAATAAATAAACCTCCAAGAGTGGTTAGGATTCTTAATACATTTCCCCACAATTTTGATGAAAGCATTGCAACGTTTGCCTTGACAGGGCCAAGAAGGAATTGTCAAGTGAAATATCTAACAATACCGACCGCGCCTGTTAGAGCATAACGCATTTCACACCCACTTAAGACATTTGGTCTAATTATCAAAGTAGATTATTTCATATTTTCGCAGAACTACACTGTGCCTCAACGAGTAAGAGTGATTCAGAAGTTAATTAAGATACATGATATCATGTGATGTTAGCAACACTGAAGGGACAAAACATTATCATAATATACCACAGAAGGTCATATATAACATTTACCGGAATTTTAAATGGATTTGTTCCAGCGGTAAATCGTGTCCTAGACAAAATCACTCTGCAGAATCGAAGGTCATTCTTAAACACGTTCACATCGATATCGGTGACCAGTAGTGGCTGACCATCGGCCAAACAGTTGTCAAACTGTGATCTCAACTCCTGTAAATGCACAAAAAGTTTCATAAATAAAAAATCTCATACTAATTACTTTTAAAACACAATAGAATGCCATACGTGTATGTGTTGGTAGAATAGTTCATTTGCGTAAAAAAAAAAAAAATAGCAACTTCTGTAAGTGTCAAACAAGAACACCACTCTGCAGAATCACAGACATCAGTGTTAAGAGAACAACGTAAGTTGACAAAATAATGACCTGACGTTGTTAGCGAAGACAACGGAAGAACGACTTTGTGAACACTAGGTAATAATGATAAAATAAATAAATAATAAAATACAATATTTATATAGCGCCATAATCACTCGGTGCTCTATGGCGCTTTACAGTACAATAATAATAATAATAATAAATCTACAGAGATAAAAAAATATATAGTGTTAAATCATTTAAAAGCTAAACAACACAGTAATGTTCTAAGTACTGTGTGGGAAACCCTTCCTTATTCGTAGACGTTGTAATGTCGTTGTTGACCAATACACAACGGGATGACAAAGACAACACTCACCGAGTACCGGACCTCCACGAGGCCTTTACCCTTCATGTAGGTGCGCACCCACTCGAGTGCCCTAGAGGTGGGGTCACAAATGAGGGGCCACGACATGGTCGTGTCACCCTGCATGAGGAAGGTGGCATTTTCCAGCAGCAGTGGCGTCTTGGGCAGACTCTGCTGCTCCAACTCCTGTATCTCCAACTGCAGGATGCAATCAATCGTGTTGTAGATAAAGCTTACACATCGTCAAGTCAAAAGGTAAAGTAAAGGCAAGTTCTACAGCACTACGGGATACCGGAGAAATTTATATCTCTGATAAGAAATAGTTACGAAGATATGGCATGCAGGGTCGACAAGTAACAGACTCCTTCATGGTGAAGACAGGAGTGAGGCAAGGATGTCTTCTGTCACCGTTCCTATTCCTGCTCGCCATAGACTGGATCATGAAAAAGACTACATAAAATAGAAGAAATGGGATCCAGTGGACACCTTGGAGCCGGTTGGAGGACCTGGACTTTGCGGATGACCTCGCTCTCCTCTCTCACAGCCACAAACAGATGCAGGAAAAAACAGAGCAGCTAAACACCGTATCAATACAGCTAGGACTCAACATCAACAAAAGCAAGACAAAGATTATGAAAGCCAACACAAAGAACAACAACCCCATTACATTGAACGGAGAGCCGCTGGAAGAGACAGATTCATTCACATACCTGGGCAGCACAATCAACAAAAATGGAGGCACAGAAGAAGATGTCAAAGCAAGAATACAAAAAGCAAGAGTAGCATTCATAATGTTGAGGAAAATTTGGAGAGCAAAACACATCAAAATTAACACCAAGCTGAAAATATTCAACTCAAATGTCAAGGCAGTTGTACTCTATGGATCGGAGACATGATGAACCACACAGAAGACAGTAAAGAGAATACGGACCTTCATCAAAAAATGCCTGCGCAGAATACTACACCTAAAGTGGACAGACAAGGTACCCAACACCACACCCTGGAAAACAACCAAGCAACTACCCATAGAAAATGAAATAAAGAAGAGAAAATGGAGGTGGATAGGACATACACTAAGGAAACCACCAGAAACAATCACCCGTCAAGCCATCACATGGAACCCCCCAGGGAAGAGGAGAAGAGGTAGGCCACGAAACACCTGGCAGAGACACAGAAAAAGATACAAAAGAGATGGGGTACACCAGGAAAGAAATGGAGAAGATGGCCACAGACAGAAAACAGTGGCGTTCCGTAGTCGATGGCCTATGCTCCGAACGAGCGAGCGAGCGAGCGAAAAGGCTTAAGTAAGTAAGTAAGTAAGTAAGTAAGTAAGTAAGTAAAGGCAAGTTCTTATATAGCGCAGTATCCAGTCCTCAGGACCGTTCAAAGCGCTTTACACTTTACTTCCCTGACAGACCTGTTCACTCAGACACCATCTCGGCTTCTCTGGGAACCATCCAGCCATATGCTACAATTAATGCACGAAGGCTGCTCGTACACATATCCACCACTGTCTATAGTCAGGTACTCATTTATACAGCTGAGTGAACCGGAGCAATGTAGAGTGAAAAACTTGCCCAAGGTTTTAACACCGCAGCACAGGATTTGAACCCGGTTCTCGTAGTCGAGAGTCCGAAGTTCTACCCCTGAGCCATTGCGCTCTACTCTTTACTGTTTATTCAAACCAATGAATCAACTCAAGTTTAAAAAAAATGAATGAAACCAACAAAACAATATCGGTGAAAAATGTGAAGGATAAGCGTAAAAGTGAATAACGTATAATTGCAATAATGCATTGTAATAAGTACAAAGGAAACACGTTTGCAAATGTGTATACATTTCACCTGTGCAAGGTGTTGTAAATAACGCTGTTTTCAATATTCTTATTACAGTTGTTTGTAGATGCACATATCCTGCACATCAAACTCAATATATATTTTCTAAATTTACTCAAGGTTCGAATTAACAAAAACATCACATGACACGGAATTGCATCATGTTTGAAAATATATCCAAGTTCCCGATACAATACGTAGGTTTAAAACAAAACGTGTCTTTAAAAATATTATTATCAAGAAATTATTATCCAGCAATATAAATAAAAAAATGTACATGTTACCGAACATTATTCAGGCCTATTATCTCTTGATGGTGCCTAATACTGCTGCTATAGTAGTAATTATTTAATTATATATATATATATATATATATATATATATATATATATATATATATATATATATATATATATATATATATATATATATATATATATAGAATGTGCGCGCTCTGGCCTTTGTGACATTACGGAAGATAGTTAATATGTGTGAACGTCACTACAAGTTTCACTAAACTATGACTTACATTTGTGTACAGGAATTCGATGAGTTCTCTGTCCTTGAACAATCTGTTGATGGGGCGAGGAATGGCGTGATGCTCACAGATACTCATGAAGAATTCACCGAGTCGCTTCCTGAAAGAGTTACGTTGCATTACATTCATTGCCTGCGATTATCAGTTAAGATATTTTGTAAATGCAACGTTGCCTATATTTAGATCAACCATATTTTATATGGTAGTGTTATCATATATAGCAATTAGTTGATACTATAAGAGCTATGAAAGTAGTTATCTTATGCCCTTAAGATCAAAATATATTCATGATACAGTTGCCGTTGACTGAGTACTGATACGGTCTCAAGGTTTTGTTTTCTGTAGTTGCAATTCAACAATTCGTGAGTGAAGGTAATTTCCAAGTGGGTAATACAAAGAAAACTACACTCAATATACAATAACATAAATAAAAAACGTGGTGTTGATGTTGTTACTATTGACATTATTGTTTTTATTATGCCAATTATACTTTTATCACTTTTTATAATCAGATCTTATATTTGCAATATGAACACATATCTTGCACATTAAACTCAATATGTGTTTTCAAAAAATAATAAGTGTTTAAAAATATTATTATCAAAACATGTATATGTTTTTAACAAAGAAAAAATAAAACATATTACTAATATATTTTCAGGCTTATTTCTTTACTATTCAAAATATCTCATTTTGGCATATCCGGAGAGTAAAATCATACCAGGTAAAATATTGTTTGGATAAGTCAAAATGAAACATTTTGAATAGTAAAATAATTTATTTTGTACAAATGCTGCTCTTGATAGTGGATGATGCTGTTGACATCACTCAAACTTAATTAATGGTTCTACTACGTCACCATTTGCCAACATCATAATAATACTTTTGTGCGTGTCATACACAATGCGCCCAAATTTAGTTATGCAGTATGCCTCAGTTTGCTTACGTCACAATCACAATTACGCGCAAGACTCCGTCAGGCTTTGCCTTTGCCAAATGTGTTGATTATGGTTAGTTATGTAAACGGCTTTGCTACTGCGACATGACACCTCCTTAGAACATTACTGCATACATTTGTTATTCTAACAACTGTCATTTATGTTTTTGTCATACAGGAAACTTGAACTGTGCTTATGACGTAAGCAATCCGCAATGGATCATCATCTTCATCCATTTGGCGGCCACAATCATCATACTGATTATTCTGTTGCACACTAGGCAGGAGGTATGAGTCGCATTTAACAACGAGTCAAGCTAATAGAGATTCAGTATATAAGGAATATTACAAATATAAAATATTAATAAAACCAAACCCTGATATTTTTATCCCAAACATATTCAAATACATAATAAATAAAATCAATACATTACTAAAATGTAATACAATATAAAACATCCAATAAAATATAAATAAATAATTAAAAAGGATACATCAGTTGTTCCCGTCTCCCCACACTAGCATGAGAACAGAAAGATATCAAACGTCAAAGAAGATATTTCGTTTTCGACTGTATAAATACAGAACCTGACTACACCGGTTGCTAACGCATGTACGTTGAATACATGAGGGATCAACCGTGTGACTTGCCTAGCGTCCGTGTTCATACCGCCGCAGTAAGTGAGGAATGCTGCCGCAGCGATACAGTTCGTCACCAGCACGCCGTTGCTTCCGAACTCCTTCACGTGTTGACGCCATTTCTTCTCCTCAACCTTCATGCTGCAACGTCACGCTTCAGTTAGTAACACATACACAAGCGCATTGCGCACGGACAAACATGAATGTATTTACATCTGTTTAAAGTGTATTTCATAGTAGTGTTTCCATTGATCTGTCGCAGTGTAGGTGCTGTCATTGGTGTCTTGTAACCTGAAACTATGTTCATCTTGCCTCTTAGAGGCAAAATAGTATCACTATTGTCATTATAGCTATATATAAATAGAATAACTATTGTCAGTATAATTATGTAATGTGATATATAAGCATATGTGTAGCTTTGATCGTAGCATTGAAAACAAGCGATATAAGATAACTTGATTACGTTTGTGAAACAAAAACGATATCCATAGTAAGATTAGTAGCATGCTTTACATTTAATTTGTTTAACTAAATGTATGGTAACAATAATACACCAAAATACCTTCTCATAATATGGGAACAATGTTTACAAAACGACATAGCTACATCCATTGGTCAGGCTGTTTAGCTGTCATGCCAATTATTTGCGAAATGAAAAGACAACATGGCAACGATATCCTAACAACCACGTGTCCCTTTTACCAACTGCCTTTTTACAACACATAATTTTGACCATTATTAGTTACATTTACAAAACTGTTCATTTATAGTTATATATGCTACTTGGTTAGATTACACTAGATTATGTTGGTTTGTTTACGCTTCATTATTATTTTTGTTCCTCTTGACTTCTATGCAATCACCTCATTTACATGTATCATGTTGTTGTATTACATTTGTAAATGTATTACCAAATTAATTTATTTATTTATTCATTGAAATAACAGCCGAATCGAAGACATATCACCGCAAAGACCCCTTACCTCTGCATGAGATCAGTGGCGGCCTTCAGGCGTTCCTTCATCGAAGTCAGCTCCAACTCGAGCGAATGTTTCTCGACGACGGCTTTGTCAAACTCGTCTTGCAGGTCCTCTACCTCCTTCTCGATCCTCTCCAGGTCGCTCTCAGTGAGCTCCTCCTCAGGGGGAGGTGTTGGCTCTCGCTCTTCCTCCTGTGGCTGTCGGCAGACGGAGGGGGAAACGTGGCAGTCAGTCAAGTTAGCGATTGCCAGTTGCCGACTTTCGCGGTGTACGTGATTGTGAATAAATTTAAACATTGAATTTATCTACGTCATTGCGCTCGGATTTTTGAAGGATATAGGCCCCTATGCGTTATTGAAATAATTGTGTTATCATTGATATTATTGTTATTATTATTATATAGCAAAGGTTCCAACACGTATATGCAACATAAATTCATAGTTTATTGAGTTGCGAAAACGTAATGTTTCTTTTGACGGCTTTTGTTCAGGTTCAAGAAGTCTGATTCGTGTATTACGTATTGTTTCATACATTACTGAATGTATGCCTACAGGGAATGATACGCGAAACATACACGATAAATATCATAATTGTAGTCCTGTATCGATGATGTAGTAAGTAGAACAGCTGCTTCATAGCAAGCAAATACATTACAGATGCATTCCATTATGTCAAGACACCAATGGAAACCATGACTACATCGCTAACCCACAAACACACATATAAAATGTTATATGCATAGCAAACCAAACGAAATCACTGCATCAATCAAATCTCTTTTTCAATTAGTGTTCATGCTATAGAGGTTAAGTCATCAATGGGTACAAATGTTAAATCATCAATGCTCACAGTAATATTCATGCAAGCCCAGCTACATATTCATGATGCATCATATGGGATGTGAAAACAATTGTCCTTTTGACATTTTCATTTAAATTATGATTGCGCAGGTAGTTATATAAAAACGCGTAACATGTACACGGCATACACGATTGGTTCCCAAACAACTATACACTATGCTTTAAAGATACAAAGTCTGACCGTTTGTTATAGCATTATTTGTTTCTAGTAAAATGTTATTAATTCTAACATTTTCTCCACCAAAATGGGATTTACAAAAAAAATGTTTTACAACATTTTAACTAAACTACTCATAGCTCCTTACTCGCTGGTAGAGCTATTAGAGCAACTTTTTATTCTCGTGGAAGCATTCAGCCATGCTGGATAAACGTATTCGCATACGCCATTATGTAGTGCCATTCATATCGCTAAATGAGTCAATTGCTTTTACCACTGCGCCACTTCGTCCCAATTATTACGAAAAGGTTGATCAGACTTTGTTTCTTTAATAACACGGCGTTTTTCCAATAAGCGTAAATGCTTGGAATTAAGTGTTGTCAAACGTATATAAGCAAGCGAAAATATAAAACACGTCAAAAACACGCAATTCAACGGCAGTTTGAACCTTTGTGGTTCTCCATATCCCGGCGATCTTAATATTCTCGGAAAACGTATGCTTTCTGTTATTCCGGCATACAATGTCTTCCCGATATCATTTAAAAAAATCGTAAAATAAGGCATAAACGGATGTACATGCGTTTCGTTTTCGTTTACATTTCCGTACAATGTTAAAATACCGAATAGGACCTACTGTAAGTCCTTTGGTAGACTGTTTTAGGAAACATTTTACAACAGAATAACAAAAAACGTCTGCTTTGAAGCGATGCCAATATCACCGGGATTGGAGGATGAACACATATTGAATTTTAAGTTTTATGCGTATGTTTGAAATCTTCATTTTCGCTCGCATATCTCTTGTTCGTAATACGAATAATAAACCACGACATGCTGCAAACAAAAATAGACGGCGGGAACCAACCTGAGCAATACCACCGCTCATGATCTGCAACGGGGAGGACAGAAAGAGAATAGACGAATTCAATAAGATAGTGTCTAATCCAATAAATCAATCCACATTAACATGCTAGTTTTAAACTAAGTAGGTCGTTAGAATATTTTCTTTTCAAACAGTGTAGAAATCATAAGATCATAATAGCAAGATATACAATATTATATTATTTTCAGTGTACCAGTTATCTCATACATTTAATGCATATCTCCAAGAAGTGCCATTAATATAAGTTACATTATGATATGTCCATATTATGAGATGTAGTGCAATACAAGACCGTTATTACTAACACCGTTTACGTTTACAAGTACACATTTTATGCGCAAAGTCAATTACGGTGATGAGAGCAGAATCGTTCATGGGAATTAATTATTGAATGTTCTAATTCTTAATAACATCAATGAATATATCAGCCATGGATAACAAGTGCAAATCATGCGCGGATGCAAACAACTATGGCAGGATATTTTAAAATAACTGTCAAACTATCGATAGTTTCCATCAATGTCCAACCTATAAGTGACTGAACGTAGGTATTCTAGACTATGAACTTCACCATTACATTACCGACAGAGAATGTATTGAATTGTAGGATTATTACATGCACTAAACTAGAAGGATATAACATAAAACAAAATAAAAAAACAGAAACAAAAATACAATATTCACTTAGTACTGTAACTGAAGATCGGAAAATGAGACGGCGGTCTATATAATGCCGTTATATTGTACTACAGACGTTGCTAAGAGATCTTACAACCTGTTGGACAATTTCGTCAAGGATTTGCCTCATCTTTGAAAGCGTGAAAGCGATAAAGCGTGACTTTACATATGCAGTGGTGAAACATACAATATCATATACCACAAGCAAATTTTACATGAGCGCCTACACAACTATTGGAAGTCGTAAAGAAGAACACCATAGTATCCGTATACAAGATTACAATCTGGAAATAAAATGAAGCGATAACGATATTCTCTCATGCCATCAAGCTAAAAGAAATACGTGCAACAAACACTGAGCCTTGTTGACTTGTTGATGATACTGAAATAAACACCGTTTTGATGGATTAATATTTGCTTACAACATAGAAGTTCATTGTTAACGGATCCTCACATTCATGGTGTAGCAAACATAGTCGCTATAGCAAATCAAGAATATGATAAGTGTCACAAAACAGCAATTTTGGTAAACACGCATTTCAATGTTGTTAAGTAATATTACTCAATTATCGAGCTAAGATCAACAATCACGATGCCATTCACGGTTTCATGATTAAGAATACTTTGCACCTCCGTTACATTGTCGCCATTTTGTGATAGTATCGCGTTAATTTATGTTATCGCAATATATATATATATATATATATATATATATATATATATATATATATATATATATATATACATATATATATGTGTGTGTGTCATTATCCCCCTATAAACGCAATAGTAAAGTTAGTATCGCGTACTCCACGTTCATCCCGTCGGTCTGACGGACCTCTCGCTCAGTCCGTGACTGTCACCTTACCTCGTTCTCTTTCTCCTTCTGAAGCCTCTCGTTCTCTTCTATCTCCCTCTGCAGTTCCTGCACCTTCTCCAGGGCCGTCTTCAGTGGTCCACACAGCTGTGTGTACTCGACGATGGCGATTGTGTAGTTCACCAGAGTCGCCGCGTCCTCGCTCGAGTACTTCGCCGCAGCGAGTGTGATACCCTGGGGTGTTCCTGACCCCGTTGTTCCACGGGTTGCTACCAAGGTCTTCTCTCGCTCTGTTGCAATGATGATAGCGAGGTCGGTGTTACAGGGGAACTGTGTTTCAATAAGTGTACACAACTGTACGCACTACTTATTCTTTGCCTTGGGAATAAAGGTTGTGTTGGTAAGAGGAGAGTGCAATAGTGTGTGTGTGTGTGTGTGTGTGTGTGTGTGTGTGTGTGTGTGTGTGTGTGTGTGAGTGTGTGTGTGTGTGTGCGTGTGCGTGTGTGTATTGATGCTTGCGTGCGTGCGTGCGTGCGTGCGTGCGTGCGTGTGGTGCGAATGTGCAGTGCGTGTGTGCATACGTCGATGTTACACGGGAACTGTGTTTCAATAAGTGTACACAACTGTACCCACTACTTATTCTTTGCATTGGGAATAAAGGTTATGTCGGCAAGAGGAGAGTGCAATAGGGTGTGTGTGTGTGTGTGTGTGAGTGTGTGTGTGTGTGTGTGTGTGTGCGTGTGTGTGTGCGTGTGTATGCGTGTGTGTGCGTGTGTGTGCGTGTGTGTTTGCGTGTGTGTGTGTGTGTGGGGGGGGGTTGCGTGCGTGCGTGCGTATGCGTGCGTGTATGTGCGTGCGTGTGGTGCATGTGTGCGAGTAAGTGTGTATGCATACGTGTGTATGGATAAGTGTGTGCGTGCGTGCGTGCGTGCGTGCGTGCGTGCGTGCGTGCGTGTGTACAGTCACTGACCGGCTGCGTTGTCCAGCATTGAACCCTCTCCGGTTACCCCCAACTGCCCATCCCTAGACTTGCACAAATAGCTTTCCACAGCTGAAACACACAATCAAACACCTTCCACACAGTGATAACAAATACATGAGTCGCAACGTAATGCAAAAGCTAAAGTTTTAGAGCCCACCATAACTGGGCATATCAGGAAAACGTCAACTGCATAATAATAATATATTTATTTGGTATAGCGCCACACCCATAATCGCTTAAAGGAAAAAAAATATATATGTATACAATTGACAAACACTACTGTTTTAAAATGAATGTAAAAAATATGTATAGGTATATAAACAAATAAAATTAGCACGGTATTAAATAGCGTAGCATTTTTAAATAAATAAATAACATACGTATTAGTCATAAAAATACATAATAATCGGTCTAGTGTATAACTACATCGCAATGGTACTGTTAAATGACGGTATATGTTTAATTATTATTAGTAATAAATAGCTTAGTATATGTTAAAACTGTTAATAATAATAATAATAATAATTACGTAACAATAATGCCAATAAATAAGTGTATAATTAGGTATTGATATTATTACCAAATAATCTAGTAAACAATAATGATGTTCATGTCGAATTACACTAATATGCAATACGAAAAAAATATGTGTCTTCAGTAGACGTTTTGAAGCTAGTGAGATTGTCACAAGTCTTAATGACCATTGGTAAATTGCTATGTTTGCAAAATAAATTGCGAAATCACGTCACTGCTTGGGAGCGATGATTGGGTGCAGTAGTCAACTGACCGGCGACGACGTCTCTGGGCAGTCCGTCCTCCCACGGAACGTTGTGAAGCATGTCGACGAACTTGGCCGAGTCCAACATCGTCTGCTGCATGGTCTTCCACTGGCTGCGGTCAAACTTCTCGTCCCCTCGTGACCGCATTGCTGGACACAGGATGAGAGTAGTGAAAAACGTTTGCTTTATAAATGAGCTGAGATTAAAGGTTAAAAAGAAATCATGCTAGCTTCTTAATATCACAATGCGGTTTTCGCTGCGTAATTTTAGTAAGTATGGTGAGGGAACTCTCTTTGTTATCAATATGCAGTAAAGGATGAATAAAAAAATTCATTTGATAATTTACATTTATTGAAATCTCATTAAAGTTCCAGTTCTTATATTATTACTATTATTATGACATTGTAAAATCATTAATGTCTCAGAAACAAGTGATGAGCTAGTTTTATCAATTATTTGTTAAAATGGAAAATTGATCAACGTTATATAATAAGCATACGCTAGCTAATGAAACACCACTGTGAACACGATGACGTAAACTAAACGTATGTGGTGTACACAATTAAAGACACCATCACTGACATCACTTTTAACAACACTCCTTCCGCCACATGCAACAACTCGTTATTCTACTAAACATCACTCGGGAAACGACTGTCTTGACATTTGCCTAGACAAGCATTCACTGAAATGCAAACTGGAAATTGCAGGGAGGGCGAAAAACCAAGAACATGCAGACTAATTAGAACACCATAGGTGATAACCTATACGCGTACACTACATGCAAACCCGTGTGCACCATTACTAATAATATACACACCCCAGACAGAGAATCCTTGAACCACGTAAATACTATTACTACCAAGTTATCACCGAGTAAGTGAAAGACAAGTTGCATTGAAACGAACATATGAAATGAGTGTTGACCTATGACATTTATATACATGGTATATATTAATATTATATTAATTAATGGCATATTGAATATCATATTGATACCACGTACATACTCTATTCTTTTCATAGGTCTGTGGTAGTTAAAATGCACTTGTTTATAACTGTAATGGTGGAAGAGCTATCTTTAAATATTACTTTTATCTATTTCATATTTCGGGTGAGGAACTACAATTCACACCTGTATTCATTAGCTGAGACAATTCTGACATGTTATATCGAGTGCGTCTATTGATTAGGAGAAAACATTCACAATCATATACGACACAAAGAAGGAGAAACATGTGGCCAAATATGTTTAAAATACAAATCCATTGTTTGATTGACGTGAGAGCCTTGAAACCATTTGTCGAAATCTTTAATTAAAGAAATTATGAAACAAAGCAATATACAATATATCAGGAATTATTTGGTGATTATTTGTAACGCATTACCATTGCACTCTTTTGAAATAGTTTTGTAGAAAAGAGACATTCAGCCAGCATTTGGTTGAATAAAACATTAGCAAATAAGTCAAGGCTATATTACACAATTACTTACACAAATGCTTAAATATATCTAAACCTAGTTGGCCCATGTTTAGTGCAAAACAAAAACGACCACAAACCTGGATCAGATCGTTTACGAAATAAACCTGAACCTAGTTTCCGGAAAGAAACGCACAGAACGTAGACACAAGTAGCGAAGCGGAGAGACAGAAAATATTAAGCAGTCACATATAAATCACATTGACAAATACAAATAGGACAAAAGCACATTACACAGGCTAGTATCAACATATACCTGTTAAGAAGAGGTTAAATAAACGTTATTGCAAGTTAGCAACTGGAATTACGATTACACTATTAACGATTTATTAAACATACAATGTTAATATGTTGCATAAGTAATTCTGTATATTAGAATCACATAACTGATTTTTTTAGAAGAAACCTATTAAAATTCCAAAGCATCTAGCTTCTGATTATTATGTACAAATCTATCATACTATTATTTAATTATCAATCACCTACTGTTGATTTACTGGTGTTACATTAAAATTACAGTGGGACTTATCAGTATGAAAATACGCATAATTATCATATAATTCAGCTTAGTGTTGTTAATTATTTAACCTAATATATGTTGATAGCCGGAATGGAAGTAATAATTACAACATTTCACTCATCAACACTTCGTAATACTATACCGTATAATTCATTCAAACACACTAATATTACGTCCCTGTAGTATTACTAACGTAAACACCCACTTCAGCATACACTATTTTATTATAAAATACCAACACTTAATTTCATATTACTTTTAAGTAACATACAAGTCTTAATTACAGGTTTATTGTGACACTTTCTGCTATGACCACACTATGCTAGGTGAACTGTAATCAGCCTGAAGACAACTCACTTTTCCTGACATTCGCCATCTTCGTGCTACTGGAGCCGGCCGAGAAGTGGCCTGACTGGCCGTCGTGTGACGGATACGCATCGATTTGGTCGAGTCTCTGACTGGGCAGCCGCTTGCCGATCAGCGTCATCACCATCTCCATGATGTGACCGATGAGGGACGGCGGATTCTGGAACGCCTTCAGTCGGTCGATGCACGACCGGTCCACCTGGTCCTTCCAGTGCAACACCTGAAGCAACGGCACGACCAGAGGACATCAGGACAAGTTCACGAGTCCTTACAATTGTCTTCTTGTTCCAGAACAAACCAAATTAAACATTTTGAAGATATTTGTTGGTGGTTGCACAGGTTGCACATCGGTTTTGGTACCAAATATACAGGCAGGAGAATAGAGTTTGCAGGTGAAGAATGGATTTGAAAGGGTTGAACCGATGAAGGAATAATGAAATATGGATAGAAGCAGGGGAGTGCTGGTTTTGCATACTAGCAACTGAAATGATCAGCCACCCTAAACTTGAATCAGACTTGATATTCTGGTTGCTGCTGTCAGGCTTATAATCCATGACAGATTCGTGCAACAATTCTTACTGTTCATCGTCGTCATCATCACCACTACCACCATCATTATCATCATTGTGCAGCCGTAGTGCTCCGTGTGCATAACATCCTCTGACACATATGGTATTCATCTCATATTCGTCTGGTTCATTTCTCCATCGTTTCTCCGGTTGATCTCGAGAGTGTTTCCCTTCGTAGGATTTCCAGGTGTTGATACGTGTTGTCGAACTATAACTAATCTGTTATTGAATATATTGTTCATGGCTCCAAGAATGGTTTATTGTAGTATAATTTAACTTACTTTGGAGCTTAATTGTCGATGACGAATACGACGTTTCGACCCGTCCTCTACAGGCCTTGTTCGCGTATTGATGTCAGGTGTGTTGCCTCAGAATCTGAGCAACACACCTGACACCAGTACGTGAACAAGGCCCGTAGCTGACGGGTCGAAACGTCGTACTCATCATCGAAAATTAAGCGCCAAAGTAAGTTAAATTATATTACAATAGACTAACCTGTTGTTTTGCATAGCTCAGTTTGCTCCTGCACTGGTCCACTGTCTTCAGGGCCGTCGTGTGCTCGTCCTTTGCCTGTATCAGTCGGGTCTTCAGGTTCGCTTCCCTCATCCGATCAAACTCCTCGTCGTATTCGTCTCTATCCTCTAGCAACAAAACGGTGAAAACAATGATTAAACATACAGATAAAACGTGAATGTGTTGCACACACAACACTTTATACTTATTCATGCCTGACCTGTTTATTCATACACCATCTCGAATTCTGGAATGCATTCATTTATGCTGTAATTAATGCACAACAACTTTACATAAACAATACCCACCCCTGTATATAATCATGTATTCTTTCATGTATCTTATTGAACTGGAGCAAGAAATTTGCCAACGTTCCAAACCTCAGCATGGGATTAGAACCCAAATTTTCTCATGAAGAGTTCGATGTTCCAGCCACTGTTTCACACATATACCATTTTACACCTTCAGGCGTTCATACCCTGATAGAGTAGCTCCTCCTCCTCCTCGAATTCCTCCCTCAGTTCATTGAGCTCGAGGAAGGCACTCAGAGAGGTCGACATTCCGAGCTTCGCTTTGAGCTTCTCTAGCGTCGTCACCTTCGCCGTCAGCTTCTTAAGTAGGTCGGCCGTGTTGCCATGGGCAACCTCGTATTTGCCGGTGATGTCCTGGATTGACTGTTTCATGAGCTTAGTGTCCTTCCGGGTCTTCTCCAGGGTAACCAAAACACGCCTACAAATCAGCGACGTGCGATTTATTATATGATCACTTTGACGAGTACAACCAACTTAAGTCTCGCATCGAAAGAGATTCAAAATACTACTGAGCCCTTTGTAAACTAGCCAAGACACTAGCAAGCCTAATCAAAAATAGAGACATTATAAAACAACTACAGATAACAAAACGTTGAGTTGGTCTCAATGCTCATCCCCTGAACACACAAACCGAGAACTCTGATTCAACGCGGTTTTGTGTTCCGAATCCAACAGCGGACAAAATACGCAAATGGGATCTGCCTTCCTTAATTAATTTAAATGCCAGATCTTTGAACAGTGAAAAAGTGGACGAATTGCATGTAACTGTAGCAACACATGATGTCTCAATTGTATGTGTTAGTGAGACATGGTTTAAAGACTATATGGATTCAAGTAGCCTTACTATGCAAGGGTTTTGCTTAGAGAGAAAAGACAGGGGTCATGGACGAGCCGGTGGTGTAAGAGATTGAATGATATGGAGGTTGATGATTTAGAGGTAATGTGGATTAAGGTTATGCCAAAGAAAACGCCTCGAAAATTTTCATGTATACTGGTGGCATGTTTATATTATACTCCAAAGACGGAGTATTTAAAAATACGTGATCATTTAATCACCAGCATTGACACTGTAATGCGAAAACACCCAGAATGTGGTGTGATCATAACTGGCGATTTCAACCAGTTGCGGGATAACTTTATGAAAACCCACTATAGATTTGTCCAAGTAGTTAATGTTGTAACACGTGGACAGGCGATATTAGACAAAATATGGACGAATATGGAGGAGGTATACACCCCACCTGTTACTATCTCCGAACTGGGGTCATCGGACCATAACATGGTTTTGCTTAAACCTAAAGCGAAAAGCTCAGTTGATACTGGATGCGTGACACGGTTAACCGTAAGGTGTATGGGGCCAAAAGAAAAAGCCACATTCAATATGGCTTTATCAGCCATTAAATGGGAACCCCTATTTAGGCTTGATTCATGTGCAGATCAATATTCATATTATCAAACGGTTATTAGCAACCTGATGGAAATATGCTTTCCTACTAAAGTTGTTACGAGGCATACGGCTGATAAACCATGGGTTACAGACTGGTTCAGAGACTTAGTTCGTAAACGACAGCGAGCTCACATGAGTGGTGATATGAATCAAGCAACAATATTGCGTAATAAGGTCAACCGAGCCGCGTCGAAACTTAAGTATAATTTTTACCAAACACAAATTGCAGCAATGCATGAATCGGGATCCCACGATTGGTGGAAGCATATGAAAACAATAATGGGACTTAAAACAAATGGCAATTCATGCATGCAAGGTCTAGCTAACAAAACAACGGATGGTGATTGTGGCTTACTGGCCAATACAATGAATGATTTCTTTGTGTCTGTGAGTGACCATTTGCCTCGGTTAAATAAGAACCACAAGGTGTTCGACGTTAACGAGGAACTGCCGGATCAGTATGTGATAAGCGTATATACTACTTTTAAAGCTTTGGAGAGTGTTAAAGCCAACAAGGCTACTGGGCCTGACAACATACCTGCATGGGTGTTAAGAAACTATGCAAATGTTCTCGCCCCTCCATTAACTGCTATTTTTAACAATTCACTAAGAAAAGGTGTACTCCCTATGGAATGGAAAATGGCCAATATAATACCGTTGCCAAAAACAAGCCCCCCTGTGTCGATTGAAAAAGACATTAGACCAATTTCACTAACTCCAATAGCTGCCAAGGTGTTTGAATCAATAATAATGAAATGGGTGGATGAAACAATTGAAGGTGAAATTGATGCTAAGCAATTTGGAGGAATTAGCGGAACGTCCACAACAGATGTTCTTGTCGAACTGGTTCATATGTGGTATAAGGCGACAGATAAATTGAATTCTTATGTCAGAGTTGTAATGCTAGACTTTAGCAAAGCGTTTGATCTTATTAATCATCATGTGTTGCTAGATAAGCTACAATCGTATGGGTTGCCCGCACATATTTTAAGATGGATGGCAACATTTCTATTAGACAGAACTCAACGAGTAAAAATAGGAAATGAATATTCCCATTCTGGTCATCCCAATGGGGGAGTACCGCAAGGGACATTGTCTGGACCTAAATGTTTCCTTGTTTACATAAATGATTTAAGAACGACTGTTCCACTATATAAGTATGTAGATGATAGTACGTTATTTGAAATATGCGACAGAAAGGGTGTATCTGTCATTCAAGAGTCGGTTGATATTGCTGCTAGATGGACAGAAAAAAATGACATGAAAATTAATTCCGAAAAATCAAAAGAAATAATCATTAGTTTTGCACAAGATGGCAATTTCAGAAGCACTATCCCGAATATAAAAATTGATGGGAGGGATGTAGCACAAGTTTGCCATGCCAAACTATTAGGTGTGACCATTTCTCAGGATCTGACATGGAACAAACACGTAGATACTATTGTGAAAAAAGCTGGTAAACGCTTGTACATGTTATATCAGTTAAAGCGTGCAGGGATTACACAGAAAGATCTGGTCAGTGTATATGTTAGTGTGGTGAGACCAGTTCTAGAATATGCATGTCCTGTATGGCACACTAACTTGCCCCAATATTTGTCTGACAATATTGAAGTTATACAAAAAAGGGCATTAAAATGTATTTTTCCTGGATTGGGTTACGCGGAGATACTAAGACGTGTTAACCTGGATACGTTGAATGTAAGACGGGAGAGCATTTGTCAAAAATATTTTGATAAAATTAAAGTCGGCACACATAGATTAAATTATCTGCTGCCTGACAAAAGACATACCGAGTATAATATTAGACAAGAAAATGTGTACCCGTTACCAGTTACTAGAACGAATAGATTCCGTAACTCCTTTATACCGTGGGCTTTATACAACTGTCAGTAAAAAGGTTATTAGTACGGTATGATTTGCGGTATCAAATGTATTTCTATTGTATTTGTATGATGTTTTGATGAGTCAATTGTAACCTATTGTAATGTCAATCCAACTCAGTTGAGTTGCTAATAAAACTTGTGTTATTATTATCTAACAACAACTACTGGCCGTTTTGAGGTAGGAAGATGAGGTAAGATTACAATTTTCTCCTTTAATGTAGGTATTTGTTTTTGCTAGATTTGAATTCATTACTTAACAACCATAACTTATCTTCCACTAATTACCAGAAGTTATATCATTTATATACCGAATAATAAAATGACATATGCTTTCATAAAACAATTGCTCGGCATTGGTATACAGATCTACAAAGTGGCATCATAATACTACAGGTTTTTGGTCATATAACGCCGCCATGTTAGCGAGCATTTTACAAATATAACTTCAGTTAATTAATTTCAGATTTCAACAACTTGAAAGATCGCAAAACGCGTAGTACTGAAATAAGTAACTTCACATTTCACAGATGTATCAAGAATGAAATGGTACGACACTTCTTTTGTATACGTTCACAGGCAACAAAAGCCATATTTATAATTGACATACTTGAGTCTGTTGACAGTCTTCGTTCTGAACTCGGCCTTTTGCAGGTACAATTGTTCGAGGGTAGCAAGGAAGCGCCAGAAGGTGGTAGGACCAACGAACAGCTCATTTGAAGTTGTGGACTCTTTCGACTTGTGGTTCAGTCTGCAATAACAAAGTTGTCCGTCCCTGGTAAGGCAGTGATACTTCCGTACTTCAATAACGTTCTGGATAATCAGCTGCTATGATTGCTGCAAGTGAATCGTGCCAGTTGACAAACGGATGATATACAAAGACCGGTCATCTTTAAGAAATGTATTATATACTTGCAAGACTAATACTTTTAGATACTATTTTGATGGTAGCTTGGCCACCACTGTGTATCGCATGGAAAACAATTCGCTACACTGGCGCAACTTATCAGATACGATTTATGATAGCGTATCTTCTCAAGCAGAATAGCCTAATTCACATTTAGGCGACATTGAATATTTAAACCGTGAATAGCAATATACAACGTCTTCATGTCACGCCTGCCGAACCAGGTGGCTGTATTTTTTTGAAGTAATTCCTTCAACATGTTGTGTCCCTAACCAAGCGTTAAAAGGATTGGTTATTGTTAAATTTGCAGTCATATAAAACGACGCCGTACAACAGTGCTAAATGTGTAAAACTCACCTGATATTCTCAAGCATGATGGCCTTGGAGTAGGGTCTATTCGGCAGACTGAGCGTCTGAGACTTGACAACGTCCTTCTTCTTGTCGTTCGTTTTGACGCTTGTCAACGAAATAGTCTCTTCAAAGCTTCCGGCCCACTTCGTTTGACGACACTCATTTAGAACGTAGCTGTGGATATTCGCCACGCAGTTGACAACTCCATCGCTGAAATAAGCAACATTATGTTGTGGAGCACGCGATACCTGACAAATAAAACGTTTACGGTCGATGCAATATTTGGATGACGTAATCGTGTTATTGTATGCAACTTCAACAACTTTCCGTTAATCAGATAATACTATACAACATATATGTTATATGCATTTGAATCAGCACTCACATAACTATTTTGTTCGGAAACCAAACAGTTTATTAATATATATATATATATATATATATATATATATATATATATATATATATATATATATATATAAATTATGTTTGTACAATTACATTAACTCAAACAGCGAACAACCCCCAGTTTTGAGTGGTGTAATAATAATAATGATAAAACTTAATTTTGACACCATCAAATCCGGGACGTATGTCCCGTTCACGGGTGTGTACATACATGTAAATAGGTAAACAAATTAATAAATATAGTTAAGCTAAAATATAATGTTCACGGGTGTATGCATACATGTAAATAGGTAAATTAATAAATACATATAGTTAAGCTAAAATATTATGTTCACGGGTGTGTACATACATGTAAATAGGTAAATAAATAAGTATAGTTAAGCTAAAATATAATGTTCGTTGTGTAAAACTGGTTATGTGGAAAATAAAAATGTTTTTAATTCTTTCTTAAATTGTACTAGATTGCCGCTGTCGCGCATATTCCTAGGGAGTTCGTTCCACAGAGTGGGTCATGCACAGGCAAATGCACGCCGGCCGAAACGTTCTAAGTTCACTTTTGGCACTTCGAGGAGTAACCCGTCTGCAGAGCGCAGCGATCGGCGAGGCGCGTGCTGGAGTAGCAGTGCCGCGAGATACTCTGGCGTGCCGTCGTATATAGCACTGTGCACGAGTACTAGTAGCTTGTATACGATCCGCTTTCTGACAGGCAGCCAGTGTAATTGCCGCAGTATTGTCGTCATGCACTGCCGGTCACCCCGCCGGATTTGCATAACAATTCGAGCTGCAGACCGCTGGACCATTTCAAGACGGTGCAGGTGACGATCGTTGATGCCGAATAGTATCGCATTGCCATAGTCGATACGCGATGTCACCTTGTTTTGGTTGCTAGCCCAAATAAAGGCAAACTGTTTGCCAGTCTGGATATATTATTGTTTCACTGAATATTATACATTATTGGTTCACTCAACCAATTCGCGGAGTCATTTCATGATGGTCATCCTAACAGAGAAGTCACATGCTCTAAGGTGTTTAACGTTGCCCCTCTAGAAAACTGCATAAACTAACGCAGTTATGAACTAACGACGTCCTGACAAACTTGTCCTGGTACCTGATATCTTCCTCGCAGTCTTTCATCAGCTTCCTCATGTTGAGGAAGTATGTCGCTTGTCCAAGTAGCGCCTCCTTTGTCCAGTCGCACACAGTGATCACCTGACAGCCGCTGAGTAGGCCAGGGTACTGCCTGCAAGTTCGTGAATTAACCATAACCACAGGCAACGCTATATTAGTTATGAAATTCGTCAAATTGAATGTGGTTTAACAACACTAGAAATCAGAAGATTGAGAGGAGGTCAGTTCGAGATGTTTAAAATATTGTATGGGTATGAAAATATTGACAGAAATATTTCTTCTCGGTCAAGGAAGAGAGAAAGACTAGAGGATATGGAGTTACATTAGCAAAGAAGCAGTGTAGAGTAGATATTAGAAAATTTTCATTTTCACAAAGAACAGTAAACGAATGTAGCAGATTATCAGCTGATTGTGTAGGTGCTAGTAGTGTTAATATATTTAAAAATAAAATCGACAGAAGAATCCTACGAAGGGCGACTTATACGTAGATAGATAGGTTGGACTCTCGATAAGCCAAAGGGCTTCCATGCAAGTCCATCTGCCATCTAGAGTTGATTCTCTAGGTGGCAATCTTGTTAAATCTTGTTAAATCTATCACCGATAACCTGTGGTGACATAACAAATATTTATTATGACATGCCTTTGGAAAATCTCTGCCCGCATCAGTTAACGATACTGACATAGGATTTATGTATTTATTAAGTTTTTATGTACACATGTTCTGTAAATATATCTATTAATTGAAGCGTATACTACGTTTGAGGAATTTAACTGCTTCATTCATATACTTTATTTGTATTTTATGTTTAGTGTATTTACCTGATTAACTCGTATAGTTTAGTTTTTCTTCCATTGAACTTAGACTTGCTCGTGGTTACCTAACTGGCATTTTATACAATGTCTGCTCTATCTACTACTCTTAAATCCTCTGATTTTGTCTTATCATTCCATTTAAATATGCTTAGTTTGGTTAATGTATATTATTTATCATTGCGTTATTCTCAGTGCCTTTAAGCAACATTTTAATCAGGACGGTCGTCGCTCTGTAAATGTTTATTATTAAACAGCACATTATCGTATCTGGACATTCGCCGGAACGTAATTTGTATTTGTAAAATGAAGAACGTACCTGGTGGCAACCCTGAACAGTTTATGGGTCGGAGGAAGGGCTACCATGATATGGAGGTTGGTCTTGACTCGTGACACAAAGAACTTGGTGAGGTCAACGTTCTTGTTGGGATGTTCTCTCTTCATGGCTGGCACCAGGGCCTAGACAGGACATTTCACACAGATGTATTCATGATAGTAGTACTATTTCACGATGTTACATTTATAACGTGATCTTTAATGGACCACAACGACCACAGGCACTTTACAACACCAGTTATATTATTTAAAATATATAACAATTTCGTCCCTCGTGATGTGAAACGTCCATGAAAACCATGCATACATTCTTAGCTGCTTAATGCTTAGGTAAACATGTGGATTATGCCCAGACTAAGATTATAACTGGACATGTTTGAGAAGAAAACGTATATGTGTCATACCAATTCTGTCTTCTATATGGGCATTTTGCGTATACACATGGATGGGACTTTCACGTGTTCAGCACGTGTCAGTACTTGACATAATACTTACTTACTTAAACCCTTATCTGACTTGGTCGTCGAGGGGACTCGTATGATACTCCACATTTCGTGTAGGTCAGTGTTGCGTTCTGACATACACAGAATTGTCCATTTCGTGACAATGTGTCAATCTAGCTTTTCGTCTATGCCCCAGTGACCAAGTCGGGCAACGGACTAAGTATGTAGGATGAAGAGTACTTATATATCCTTAGCACATGAATCTGTACGTGTGTTATATTTAATACAGACAAGCAATGTGGTCTACCTGCAGAAGTCCCTCCAGTTCGTCATTGGTGAACAGATGTGGATATTCGCCACTGACCAGGATGCTGTTGATGGCGTCCAAATACAGATCATCGTGAAGATCCCGACCCTAGCACGGAAAACAATTAAAACAATCATGATACTTAATTGCTAATGACTATGTATATGCTTTATGTATTTAGGTGAACAAATTAATGTACGAAATGACCAGAATTATATAAAAGTCGTAATGTTGTTATTTTATTGCAGTTGACTTAATCATATTCAGTAGTGGCATTACATGTGTATGGGATATATTGTGTAGCTTCTTAGTGAAATGCACTATGCCATTTTGAAAGGCAACTGTTTAGTCTGTAGCTACTCTGTATTACTATAATTCATACAATATGCAGGTTACTCTCTCTCTCTCTCTCTCGCTCTCGCTCTCGCTCTCGCTCTCGCTCTCGCTCTCGCTCTCGCTCTCGCTCTCGCTCTCGCTCTCGCTCTCGCTCTCGCTCTCGCTCTCGCTCTCGCTCTCGCTCTCGCTCTCTCTCTCTCAAGTATTAATAGTAGTAATAATTTCAACACGCATTGTAGGAAATTTCAATGTGTATATCATAAGCAAGTTCTTGGAACCACACGACATTAAGAAAGGACCTGTACATGCAGAAACAAACTGCTTCTCTTATGGGTCGACCGAATAGAAACTTACAGAGAAGAAGATGGTGCGAATTCTGCCTTCTGAGCCAGTTAGTCTGACAGCCGATCGGAGACCATCAAAGAAGGTGTTCTGCTTGGACGTGTCGATTGGGTGAATAGGTAGATCAGCCACATGCAGGGCCAACTTACACAGCGTGCCCAAATGGGATCCAACAGGACCCACCAGCAGGAAGTTACCACTGAAACGACAACAACATTTAAAATCGTTTTTAACAAGTTTTTTGCAGTTTAAAATAGTTTATGCAGAGGGAATAGTCTATTGGTTCAAAGCAATATGGTGATAGTGTAACACTGACTAAACTCCAGTGTCATGCTAAAATGCGAAAATAAGGAAATGCCATTATAGTTGTATAAGCGCAATCATTATTATTCAATTATATCTGTTTTACCTCTAAATCCTACTCGAGCGAATGCACGCGTATATTTTGGTATATTTTGGTATGTTTGTGTTTGCGTTCTTGTATGTATTCTTGTATGAATATGTGCCCATGTGCTTTTCCTTATAAACTGTTGCCGCACAAATTATGCCACAGTCTTTACGTCTGACACAATAGTGAAAATAGAGAAAACATGGCACAGATACAGTTATATATCTATGGGCGAGTCACCAACTAAACGAGCCTTTAATTCTCAACATGTACCCAAAACTAATGTGACAAACAATTATGGTCTTTGCTGACTCGATTAGATACCTTTTATTTACTGATAATTTTACCAAGCCATATTCACATGAACATCTTTTAGTTCATCTGTTAACCACTGCACTGTAATACCTTACGCGTCTCTTTATTTTAACTGATATACACAATATACACTGAGTTTTATATAATTATATATGTATTGTTGCTATTTATTTTAATTTATCAGGTTTTTATTCTTCACTGTGTGTCTTTATATGTGAATGTACGTATGAATATGTATGTAATGTTTCTTCTCCGGCATCAATCAATCAATCAATCAATCAATCAATCAATCAATCAATCAATCAATCAATCAATCAATCAATCAATCAATCAATCAATCAATCAATCAATCAATCAATCAATCAATCAATCAATCAATCAATCAATCAATCAATCAATCAATCAATCAATCAATCAATCAATCAATCAATCAATCAATCAATCAATCAATCAATCAATCAATCAATCAATCAATCAATCAATCAATCAATCAATCAATCAATCAATCAATCAATCATTCAATCAATCAATCAATCAATCAACCAACCAACCAACCAACCAACCAACCAACCAACCAACCAACCAACCAACCCACCCACCCACCCACCCACCCAACCACCCAGCCAGCCAGCCAGCCAGCCAGCCAGCCAGCCAGCCAGCCAGCCAGCCAGCCAGCCAGCCAGCCAGCCAGCCAGCCAGCCAGCCAGCCAGCCAGCCAGCCAGCCAGCCAGCCAGCCATCCATCCATCCATCCATCCATCCATCCATCAATCAATCAATCAATCAATCACTTTATTGTCCTTAAAAAGGATATGCATTGTACAACTCATGATCTACAATATATGGGATGGTCACAACAAAATGCAAGTGAATTCAGAGGCTGAATAAATTTATAATAATAATAGTAAAAAGGAGACGTCTTACTCGTGGTGGTAGCTGAGGATGCGGTGCATCTTGATGACGTGGTGGATGATGTTGTCTGACAACATGATATTCAGCTGCGTGTTGCCAAACTCCTGGTTGTAGCGGGTCAGGTGGTTCA
Source organism: Oasisia sp. SBJ-2009 (assembly GCA_964017155.1). Taxonomy (NCBI): domain Eukaryota; kingdom Metazoa; phylum Annelida; class Polychaeta; order Sabellida; family Siboglinidae; genus Oasisia; species Oasisia sp. SBJ-2009. The sequence goes on along the minus strand of OZ024861.1, from coordinate 31,089,245 downwards.
ACAGACAGTTGTGTACTTCGCGCATCGAACTCACTGGCTGCAGTGATACCTGCAGTGAAGTTATATATGATATTTTAATGTATTTACAGCACGTGCTAAATATAGCTGTTGGTACCACGTGTACTTCCGCTGCATCTATGTCTGATAATTCCACAAAACTCTGCATTCACTAACACAATACGTACACAATCTATTACTAATAGATAAAAACACCACTACAATACATACAATGGAAATTGTTTAGGATTAGGGACCGGCTTCTTATTACTACGAATTGTAACGTTAAAAATATACATTCACATGTTCTTTAATTCACTCTCACTCACAAATATCCCCTCTATACATCTCAGTTCGGAGGCGCACGATATACGAATCGTTAGGCTTTGATACCACGAATTGTCTCCGTTACTGCAAATGACTACCACGAGACTATCAGGGATAAATACAGCTATCTTTAGTTGCTTTGACTTGTTTCTACCCTGCATTTAGACACGCTTTTCTAAAGAACACACTCATATTTCTACTATTTAAACACTAGACATATTTACAAACGAACTCCGTCAGTACATGCACGCATGCGCAAACACATACATCCACGCGGCTATTTATGTACTATGTATACAACGTGCATATGCCACCAACATTGAGTCTACACATGCAACCATGCGGCTACTTTTGTACACTGTACACGACATGTATATACCACCAACATATACTTTCACCTATGCAGCAAATGCCGCACCTTTTGTACAACGTTTTTGTGTACAACACCACCACTAATTCGAACTATGAGCAGCAACACACACACCAACACATACACACAAAATGACGTCACATACCACTGTCCCACTGCAAACACGTGACTGAAATAACATAAATAATGTAAATGATATGTTTCAATATACAACCACGCCACGATGCAGCATATTTATTCATGGCAAATAGACGCTAAAGAAAATATATGCATTCGACAATAAATGCTTGCACGATACACCAGAAAACAGATGAAGAAGTGAAAAATATAGTAATGTCACGAGTCTCCCACCTACAAGACCCTTCTGCTAACCACTTAGGTTAGAGATGACAGAGAATGAACTAGCGCCAGACCATCAACTAATCGCGACCAATAGCTGGCCAGTAAACAATGGAACAACGTTAGAATTCTTGTGAACAGCATATCTGCTTTCTTCTTCTTATTATTCCATATACTGGACTGGGCCCTTTCCGGGCGTTAACAGTCCAATCGAAGCTTGTGCGCTTGGGGGAAGGGCGGTGTGTGTTCTCTTAAAACAGTTAATATAAAAACAAAAATTATATTAAAATGTTAATAAAGTTATTCTATCAACCTCTGATGATTGAAATAAATTATTATTATTATGCATATAGTCTTATGCTTTGCCAATCCCATGCGACTATTGACATGGGAGCAGTTAAAAGTAAGTACGTCAAAGTATAAATTTGTCTTCTTCTTTTAGCGTATGAGAAGGAGAAAGAGACTTCCTACCTTGACCTCTCGCTTCGAC
>OZ024861.1:30997722-31082722 GCA_964017155.1 Oasisia sp. SBJ-2009 | reverse complement strand
TTGAGTGCTTTCGTCTGTTATCATTCGCATAATTATGAATCGATTTCTCAATAGTTTGTGGAGGTATATAAATGTACAACATACATTCAATCAGCCAGATACTTCCAATGTGTTTCTATGTCAATGACGTAATACCTTGTGTGTTCATGAAGTCGTTGATCATGGCAGTCTTGCCTGATCCTGGCGGTCCAACCAACAGAACGTTCTGTCCCAGGGCACAGGCGAACTCCATCAGCAGTCTTGTACGGATCTATGAAACATCACATGACCACATCCGTTACGTGTGCCTTGCACCATTATCCCGCGCCAAGGATTGCTACTGCTGATTACGTCAGCACCAGCCGTCAGTACCCAGGAGTGATAGCCTCCATCATTAGATATCATTTTGGGTTACATTAGCAATACGCTGCTCCTGCTGCACGCAGTGTTTGTGACGTAGAAGCAAATATCCTAATACACACAGCTCATGGCGATTGGGCGGATGGGTCGTTATACTGGAATTCCCAAAAATTGTTTATCCGGATTCAAATTGGGGCGGGTTTTTGTGCTGTTGTCACGGGTGAAGCAGTCGCGATTGGCGAAGTCAATAAACTACTGCTACTCGGTTAAATCAAGCACGTCTCGTACTGGATCTACCACGGCGAGTTTACATGGCAAACAACCCTGGTTTCACTTTTGGAACTTGAATGTAAGCATTAAAGCTGTGTGACGAGAGCAGAAAGGTGGCTACCGTGAATTCAGCAGGCCCTAAGACGTCGTAGTGAGATGATAAAAAATATTATATTATAATTATATAATGCATTTAATTGATAGCTCGATGCACTTTGCAAAAGTGCAGTCCATTCTAAAACTATAATATAAAAAACTATGCCTATAAAAGTTCCACATTAAAATACACACCAGTAATAATCTTAACACGGTAATTTACAAATAATAAACAATAATATCGGTCTGAGAGAATATATATATACACACACACACATATATATATATATATATATATATATATATACATATATATATATATATATATATATATATATATATTATATATATATATATATATATATATATACAGTTTATGTTTATATAAACATGTGCAAGTTTATATAAACAATTTATCTTTATATTTTAGCTAAGACATTTCTGAAAGTTCTATATGTTAAATGCAATCAAATGATAAACTCATAAAACTACATATGAATAAGTAAATAATAAGTGACAATAGAACTCTGACGTTTCAATATATGGATACGGGTGCTTTGAAATCTTGACCATGAAAGTACTAGTTATTTTAACGTAGCATGTCAAAAGAAAGAAAAGACTTACAGCACTGATTGTGTCAACAAACACGTCTCCCAGCAGGTCGTTGCTCTCCGCTGTACAATTGGCTTCTGTAATCCTATGATTAATGTAGGATCATTAATACCAAAGTAAGAATATCCTTATCGTCATACATGATATGAGTTTAATTATAACATGTATCGCATTTTTAAATATATTAAATATATTGCTACACTGAGGAACTGTTACTAGTATTTAGCTGTTTTGGAAATGACACAAGAGTTATCCTAAGATTCATTGCTAGCAAATGTATAAATGTATGTTTGTATATATTTCAAATTCCCCCTTCGGAAAGTTACTCATTTAAACACAGACTCGAATATTCAGGGAGTATTCGATCTTTCTGCAATTGCTGATACTCATTTTTAAAGTTACATGTTGGATATACACAATTCCCCCAATCTTTATAATAGCGGCATGGATTTTTGTCTTGATTGAGAGTCAGACATTATAAACCCTACCATACCTCTCCCCACTTGTGGAGAGGTAATCAGAGAACCAGTAGACCCACCTGGACTGCCATGGATCCCATTCTCCGGACTCGTCCACGTAATAGTCGAAGTAGGAGATGTCCCTGTCATCATCTGGCAATCTATAAAAACAACTGAACCTGCCACATGTGTCTATGGTACTTCTTCGTCTTCTTACATGTTTCTGTACTTTTCCTTCTCGCTATTCATCTCAGTTGCCATTTTATATGTCTATATCAGTATATTGTTATGTTACCTATTGCTTCGCCAAACTACTATCGCTACTGTATTCAGGCAATGATGCAATCAAATTTATCGACAGTTACCTTCATGTATCTTTCTCTATCCTTCCAATTCCCCTTACCCTCACCCTACCTCGTGCCAACAGCATAGCAATATGAGTATTAGTCGAGAGTTCTTCACTATCACGACTAGTGCCTAATGATTGTCGTTAACGTCATATTCTCGCTGAAGTTCGACATTCTGAACCTAACCCCGTATCTTCGAGCACGACATATTATGGCATTTAAGTATCGGTTATGTGTTATTATCACAACAGTCAGGATTTCATCAAAGCTTCCGGCTAGGTAGTGGACATTCTGGACAGTTTTAATCGCCACAACAACGTGTTATACAAAGAGGCGGTGACTCACGCGGTAGACAGAGTTGCGAGCAGTTCGTTGAATCCCTTCTGCTCCTTCGTGTTGAGCAGACCGCCGTAGGACCACATCAGGCAGAACAAGTACAGTCGCTCTATGTGCAACTCGCCGCCTATCTCAATGTTGTCCTTCAGCATGGCTGACAATAGATTGAGACATGTCTGGAACATTCCCTGCTCCGACAGCTTCAACTTGGGTCTGCAACAGAACATGTTTCACTATCTCTAACCTTTTATTATTATTAAAGTTTATTTCAGACAAGACGTTGTCGGTATATATATATATATATATATATATATATATATATATATATATATATATATATATATATATACATAAAATAAAATAAACAAATATGAAACGTACAATACTTATAATACAATCAAAGCAATGATGTGATCAACGTAAAAGTATAAGTGTAAAGTTAAAAAATTATGAATAAATATATCAGGAAATTAATTAAATAAGTTGTAAAAATAAATATTAAATCGTCCATGCATAATTTCATATTTCCATCCTCTACCCATCAGTAATTGCATATATTGTCAAATACTGAACACAGTAATGTTTTTTGTTATCTTCACGTATATTAATATGGTTTCGGTGTGAACTTGTGTTTTTTACAAGGAACTGTAAGCTCAACCCAGGGATATATTATATGTTTTGTTTATCGGTAGCCGAAGGGGTTGCATTTTATCCCACGTTTTCACCAGAAAAAAGCCTCACCACACCAATCATTCACACTGAAAATAACGTTTCTGCAAGGTTTGATGAAATACCATTTAGCTGTCAGTATTCTATGAACACATCTATTTTCATATTATGACATTATATTTCTAAATTTTATTTTCACATGAAATACGGCTAAAACTACAGCAAAATCAGAACCCAAGTTAAATATTTCGCAGTTAATTTCTGGTACTCATATTTATTGCAACACCATTGCAGCTTCTCTGGGCAGATTAGTTGGCAAACAGTAATATATAGTTTTATATGTATTTGTGTCTATACTCGACTATAGCCAGGTACTCGTTTGTTTAGACTTTAGATGATGTCATACGGACTACATACATAAGTTACACACTGCAGGGAGCTGACAACAAGTCGATGTTCCGGCTTGTCAGGTCTTTTGGAGCTAAACAGAAGGCCATCTACCCAGAATTTTGCTCCACTGAAGATGGTTGTAGCAAGTTTGCACAACACTTCAGTGAGAAAGTGCGAATGATTCGGGCAGAGCTAGAAGTGCCGCGCTCTTTAAACCCACCACTGGTAGAGAAAACATGCTTCACAGAACCACTCGTTTCGTTCGACCCCACATCTGATGTAGAAATAGAAAAGTTTGTGTTAGGTCTAACTAAGACCTGTGAACTTGATCCGCTGCCACGCAAACAGATTCAGCAGTGCCTGTCATCATTGGTGCCGGTCATCGCCGCTATTACTAATAAGTCATTGGAGGAAGGGACAATGCCATCTGCTCTAAAGATGGCCTGTGTTCACCCATTATTAAAGAAGCCGTCTTTAGACCGTGATATTCTACGTAACTATCGACCCGTTAGCACTCTCTCTCATCTATCCAAGGTTATTGAAAAGGTCGTTGCTCTGCGATTGTCTGATCATCTTGATTCACAAAACCTGAACGAACCATTCCAGTCCGCATATCGAAGACTACATTCAACAGAAACCGCCTTGTTGAGAGTCTGCAGCGATATCCGGGCGGCCTTGGATCGCAAGAAAGGTACTCTGCTTGTCCTACTTGACCTGAGTTCAGCTTTCGACACAATTGACCACACCATACTACTCAATCGGCTCAGCAAGCGTTATGGTATTCAGGGTTACGCCCTACGGTGGGTTGCATCCTATCTGCAGGACCGCAAACAGAGGGTTGTGATTGGTCAGGCTACATCAGAAAACTACACGTGTACCACAGGAGTGCCGCAGGGATCCGTGCTGGGCCCAGCACTGTTCTCATTGTATGTCCAACCAGTCGGCGATGTCATCAGAAGACACGGCGTCAAGTTTCACCACTAGGCTGACGACCTGCAATTGATGCATACGTTTGATCTCAATCCTACATCACTATCCGAAGCTATACGACGTCTTCAAGACTGCATAATGGACATTCGAGAGTGGCTCACCTCAAATTATCTCAAAGTAAATGATCAGAAAACTGAGTTCCTTCCGATTGTGCCTGTATCCGCAAAGAAATTAATTACAGAACTTAGCATCAGTGTTGGTGGTGCACTCATCCAAGCCGTTGATAAAGTGAAAAACCTTGGTGTGTACTTGGACAATCACATGAACATGTCTGCCAACACATCAGAAATTGTTCGATGCTGCTATTTCCACATCCATCACATCGGTCAAATTAACAAGTTCTTGCCAAGACAGACGAGGGAGAGGGTGGTCAACGCACTCGTGACATCAAGGCTTGACTATTGTAATTCTCTTCTATATGGCACAGTTGACAAGAACTTTGCCAGACTACAGCGTCTTCAAAATACTGCCGCTAGACTGATCATGCGCGTACCAAAATACTCCAACATCACGCCTGTGCTGAAGGAACTCCATTGGCTTCCGGTCCGGGAACGTGTCTGTTTCAAAATAATGTTACTCGTCCACAGAGCGGTCAATTGTCGTGGACCAGTGTACTTGCGTGACCTTATTTGCATCTACACGCCAACCAGAGCACTTCGCTCAGAGGGAACCAAACAGCTTAAAAGACCTAAAACAAATTGCAAAGCTGGAGATGCGAGTTTCCCCGCAGCTGCTCCGGACCTGTGGAACAGACTACCGTTCTCAATAAGAGAACTGTGCAATGAGAACTCTTTTAAGAATGCCTTAAAGACGCTCTATTTTAACCAATACTTTGGCTGATGCATAAATAATTAAATGAAGAGACAATGCGTCGAAGAGAACATTATTTCTGCCTAAATGACCTTGTGTATTTTTTTATTTTTTTTAGCCTTTCTATATTTATTTATTTATTTATTTATAATGTTTTTATTAGTCTGTCTTTATGCACTTTTATATAATATACAGTTAATTTTGTTTTAGTTATACATTTGGGTAATTCGTTTTAAGAACATGTTATCATGTACATGTAAAGCGCCCTGAATAGTTTTTAAGCTAGATTTGGCGCTATATAAGTTTATTTTATTTATTTATTTATTTAAGTCTAAGCTTTGGAGAGGCAGAAGTAGGGTTCGAATAATAATAACAATATAATTACTTTTTAACCGAGTTCAGTATTGCTTCAAAACATATGAACGCCATGAAACATTAGCAATTTAACAATCGTACTCTCGACTTAGATCCCAACATTATGATCACTGTGCGTTGGCGGTCCACATTTACAAGAGCGTGCTCCTCACCTGCATTCTGTGGTGACATAGTGTGACATGGCATCCACCGTCTTGTTGAAAGCTCTTTGGAGAACCTGACAAATATATATTATTTAAACTGTCAAAACAAATCCTGTTATTTGTTCTTGTTAAACTTGTCAGTCTAATCAATTCATATCCTACGTGTATTGTAGGCGTATCACGCTATTAGACAATGAGCGAGGACTTGATAAATGACCAGCTGGCATGATTAGTGATTAAATATTAAATACAATATATAGTCAATGACCCGCGAGTCGAACACGCCCGCGAGTCGAACACTTAAGCGATATCGCTTATAATTACCGCCAGATGTAACACACAATGCGCAAAACATTTACAATTGGAATCTATACAAACAATCTGATTGACAAAGATGAAAGATGATGTTTGTGAACATACATTTTCAAAATAAACAACTTATATAACACGAAGTACTCATCGGCCCCCGTTGCGTAATGGTCCCTGTGGGGAGTGTGGCGTATTTAAAAACAACATCTACAAATAACTCAAAACGGCGGAATATACATAATAATATGAGTTGGATTCTCAATATGCCGAAGGCTTCCTTGTTGACTTGCCATCTGGAGTTCAATCTCGGATGCCGAATGTGGTTAAATGTGAGTAAATCTTGTAAGTATTACAACCACCGCGTTACCATTTCGACTCGCGGCTCGGAAATTTGTTCGCGCGACTTCGTCTCTCGGTGTATATTTTGTAAATATTTCGCCAAAATACAATGTTTTTACAATTCATTTGCACAAGTGTAATAAAATAAGTATTCTAGATTTTGAATATCGGTCTACTTTGCAAATATTTATTCAGATATTTGTAAAAATCTGCATGTTTTGATTAGGGTGTTCGACTCGCGGGCCGGCCAGTATACGTCATATTGCAAATTGGCTAGAATTTAGTTGGTTTGTCATCTATAATATAATATAACGCAACGCAACGCAACGCAACGCAACGCAACGCAACGCAACGCAACGCAACGCAACGCAACGCAACGCAACGCAACGCAACGCAACGCAACGCAACGCAACGCAACGCAACGCAACGCAACGCAACGCAACGCAACGCAACGCAACGCAACGCAACGCAACGCAACGCAACATAAACAAATATATATATATATATATATATATATATATATATATATATATATGTATATATATATATATATATATATATATATATATTTATGTATCCTACCAGAAAGTAATGAGGCCGTAGCTCGTTTGGTGCAACAATATAAACACTTGACAACATATATTAAGTGTGTAAAAGGGCAAATTTTATTACCAAATCCTATCCTACATACATGATATATAACATTCCCAGCACTGCTAATCTTCCACTAGTATTTGGAAGCAACAAAGTTGATACATATATATATATATATATATATATATATATATACATATATATATATATATATATATATATATGTATATGTATATGTATATGTATATGTATATGTATATGTATATGTATATGTATATGTATATGTATATGTATATGTATATATATGTATATATATATTAATTCAATTTTATTCCTTTAGATATGGTTTTAATACTATTTTGTCTTCACCGTCGCATCATCCTGCAATCGCCCTTTCTATTCACTCACATGTAGCTCCTGTTGGTTGCGGTCCTCCAGCCACGCCTTGGCTATCGGCTTCCAGCCCACCACCGTCGTGTCGACGTAGAGGATGCCCTGTGACGGCGAGACACAGAACTCGTTATTCACACACCTCCCGAGTCTTTTATAAACGTTGAAGCGCTTACATTTTTTCCGGCTTTATAAACGTTCCGATTGACGTTTCACCGCATGCGCGATAAATGTAAAATCGTCAATGTGCAGCGAAAGGACAAAGCATTTGTGGTATAAACACTCTTTAAGAGAGAGATATATATATATATATATATATATATATATATATATATATATATATATATATATATATATATATATATATATATATATATATATATATCAGCAAAGTTATTTGTCGCAAATTAACACGAGGCAAACAAGTTTTGAGGCATATTATTATAGCAAGCGTAAATCACGTGACTGTAGTGCGCCATAATCCGTGACAGTGATTTATAAAAACGTAATATTTTATTGCATTGAACGACATTTTAAGAAACTCTTTACAGTAATCATCACAGTCGAGTTAGCGAATAGCCCGTGGCATTTATACCGAAAAAGCTTTGTCGTTTCGATGGACATTGATGATTTTACATTTATTGCGCATGCGCAGAAACGTCAATCGTAACGTTTATAACGACCGGAAAAATGTATGCGCGACAATGTACAAGAATGCACGTGAAATGCTGTCGTAAAATAAACATACCAAATAACGCATTGCATATTCGAGAGCGCGACGTAAAAGTTGGCAAAATATATACTACAGGTAAGTTCTTATATCCAGTCATTAGGACGGGCTCACAGGCAGACCGGTTCAACCTCTGGGAATCATACGTTGTATTCATTATGTAAGTCATGTTGCAACTGAATTAAACAATGATAGTGCACATATGATAGGGGCAATAGAGTGAATTGAACAAAAGAGTAAACTGAAGCCACACATTTGCTTGAAAAATCGTTGTATTCTGTTTGTTAAAGAGTTACTCCAATCAGTGAGAGATTCACAGTATTTAATCACACATGTATAACACATTGGTTGTGCAGAGTAATTATGAACAAAGATCGTTAATAAACAATTAATTATGGTATAATTGTACTACAAATCATGCTATCTTGCATTCAGGGCGCTGCCATATTCAGGCATTGAACCAGTGACATAAACCCAATCGTTTACGTCCGTGGCGCATTGTTGGAAATGACAAAGGGTCAAAGCTTGGCGGAAGTCTCGCGCATAATTGTGATAGTGATGTAAGCAAACGGCGATACATCAAATACCACTGGACAAACGTAAGATGTTGAACGTGCATGCGCCAGTGACATAAACCGCTTACGTCACTGGCGCATGTACGTTCTGTGCCTCAAGATGGCAGCGCCCTGAATCCAACATACCATTTTATGGTACAACTATACTGTGAGTAATTGTTTATTAACGATCTTTATCCACAATTACTATGCACAACTAATATATTATACATGTGTATATAGATGCTGTGAACCTTTCACTGACTGGGGTATCCCTTTAAAGCGTAAAGGGATACACGATAAATGTATATCGTAGGTTTTTTCCGTCAGAAACACGTCAGACAAATTACAATTAGCTATATAATAATAATAATAATAATAATCACTTCTTTAGCGCCAATATCCTCGAAGATCAAGCTCAGTGGCGCGACAAAACCAAGCGATTAAGCAAACTCGTAATCGAAAACAATGCGTCAGTCGTCAATGGATGGATGAAGAAGCTAGGAGGCTAAGGAGGATAGGCAGCATTAAAGAGATAGGTTTTTAGGCGTCGGCGGAATGAAACTATATTACCTTCTGATTTAACACTGGCAGGAAGCGAATTTCACACCGTTGGTGCGGCAACCGATAAAGCTCGGGTCCCGGCATTCGTTTTCACCCGAGGGATGTAAAGAGGGTTACTTAGTTGGCGATATGTTCATATACGACAGACCACAGAAGTTTAGTTAGGCTCTCACTACAAATGGGCAGAGTTACTTACCGTTCTAACAAGCAGCGCTGGAGATGCACCTTGTAGGTCCACCGTCTCAAACAACAGCTTCATGTTGTTGGACAGAAACAGTTGGTCTCCGTTGGCCAAGCTCAGGGTCTGCCATAAAGCAAAACGTAGCCTTTTGCAAAAACAAACGTAAATACCTGGGTTTGTGTAGACCCGTTTTGTCGTATATCTAATCTCCCCTTGAGGATGACCATATGTATAATAGCGGCTAAATTTAAAATGAAAACATATTTACTGAGGTTAACATTTTACAGAATAATGTTCGTTCATCCTTGGTGAAAAACGTTCATCATCACAAGGGTTGGTGGAATAATGCTTATGTCACAAATAACATGCATTGTTCATAAATGCTATATATATACTTTTTTGTTAATACGAAATCTCTTCATTGGAGAGGTCGTCTCTCCCATGGTTGAAGCGAAATATTACCTTACTGGAGTCCAGTACGGACGTGAAGTAATCTGTCCAATTTGGAGTCATGGGTCCGTCCATACAAAGCCAGGTCGTGCTTTGATTCTGCCAAATACATAGCGCATAGCATGTTAAAAATCGCCAATTATAAAACGTATTTCTAATAAGTAAATAAGTATGGCATTGCTAATAAAAACGATGCTCTGTGTGTTTTGCTGGTGGGGCGGTGGTCATATGTTCAGGTGACCTTGTGGCAGAATGTCCCCACCTCTCTCTGGTACGGTGTAATAATTAGTAGTTTGAGTAGTAAAAATATTTGCGAGACATCTTTTTAAGAAGGTTTTTATGTATTTATGTTGTCAGTATTGACACTTAGGATTTGGCCCTTTTTTAGTATGTATAGGCTAAGTAAAGGAGGCAATGTCTAAGACCTCAACTGGCTCACATTTGTTTGTAAATAATGCATTTTCATGACTCGTCCAATAATATGATGAGTTAATAAATAACTGTCAGAAGGTTATTCTGGCAAGATTCTTCCATATTTGTCGTTGACTTGGTGCATTACATAAATACACTTCGGCTTGGTATCGCCATTTAGGTGACACTTTGCCGTGCACGGAACTCTCCAGCGTGACTGGTTCTTGAGCTGTAACAACTTCGCGCAGCATTACTTCTAACCACTACGTCTTACGACACACAGCGTGCGTGTTTTGTACGTCGCACCCACAGTCTTACCCTGGACGCCTTCCGCCACGCCGACGTGAAGATGCCGTCGACCCAGTCGTGGTTCTGGTTGAGAGAGCCAAATATGAGGGCCAGGTCGTCGACGACGAGTGGGTACAGCTTCTGGAGCTTGTGGTTTGATTCAGCCAGGTCGGCCGCTCGATTGGGACTCGAGCGAGACCCACTCTTTGAGACGTTGCGTAGAGCCTCGATCAGTCCGCGGACTACGGTCGACTTGCCTGCGCCCGGCGGACCGGCGATCACTATGCCTGGTAAGAAAATCACACGATCTTGCAAAACGTATATGGTTATAGGTGGTCTAAAGACCACGTAAAGTTAAGTTCTTATATACCGCAGCAGCCAATCCTCATGATGGCACAAGGCGGTTTCCACTTTACTGCCTGGCATACTTGTTCAATGGGACTACATCTCAACTTCGCTGGAACCCATCCAGCCACGTAAAAAAACACTCGCCCAAGGTTTGACGCGACAGCACATAATCCGAAACTTAGTCGAGTCCGAAGCTCTAGCCACTGCACCATTGCACTACTACATAAATGTGATCTATTGCATCACTTCATGAGCTAATCCCTTTTGTCTTCAGCACCGTGCATACATTGAATTATGTGTTATTTCACCAACGTTAAAATTGCGTGGCGGCGTCACAGGTGGTTGTTGTAACGTACATATGTCTAAATGAAACAAAAGTCAAAAACTGGTTTTCTTAATTTAATGATACCCTCTACAATTATCAATTCAAAACACCATTAAGTATTACTGATATTTCAATGAAATGCCTTGTTTAAAATGTAATATATCTCTTAAAAACAATTGACAACTATTATTAAGGAGGCAATGGCATGCTTGCCGTACCATACATATCTACATTTGTATCTACATATATTATTTCGTCAAAGAAAATTGCTGTTTCACCATATGTCGATTCAGCGACACCACACACTCAACCTAAACGAATATCACTATGTGTATCACATACACTTATACAGAAAAAGATCAATGCACATTTCAATTCTTCAAAACAAAAACTACACTGACGTTCACACCAAGACATGGCTTCTTTTGCATAAAATTAACAACACAACTGAACGTCCTACCTTGGTGCACTTGTGAGATTGAATACAGCTGCATGCACTTGTCGATCCACGGTTTGTGCGCTATCAATCCATGACTCTCCGCTGCCTGCTCCACCGCCAACTGGATGTCAAAGCTGCGCTGATTGGCCGAGGTGAGGTAGCCACCTGGCGGCTCGGGCAAACCGGCGAAGATATCCTTGACGATTTGGTTGAAGACTGCCGCGTACTAGAAACATAATAATAATAAACATTATTTACTCACGATAACCTTATAAAATGTACATTTTATCTCCCTACGGGTCGTGATTGCTAAAGCAAGTGTATTGTAAAACATAATATACATGCACTAAACAATTTGATCAAATACCTTATACATTGCGTAATACATAACAAATATAGTGAATAAAAAATTGAACAATAAAAATAAATATACTGAATATATATATATATATATATATATATATATATATATATATATACATACACACACACATATATATATATATATATATATATATATATAATAAAACGTTTAGTAAAAGTGTTCATTGAATCGTGTGTCATTGTTTTCTAGTTAAAACATGATGCATATATGTTGTCTCAAAGGCAGAGAGAGAATTCGATTTTCTTATTATTGGGTCTAGTTCATTCCATATGTGTGCGCCATTTACAGTAATGGAGTTCTTGAAAACATTGGTTCGTGCTTAGGGATATAAAAGTCCCCTCTTTCAGTTGACCGGGTTGTTCTAGTCGATATGTTTGAGATAGGTGTGAACAACGCACACATTATAGTCTGGTGCCAACCCGTTTAAGCTAAGTATAAGCTCAATACGTATATGTTACATACAATTCATACATTTATGAAAACTTAGTAACACTAAGACATCTGGTTGGATATTGTTTACAATGTTTAAGTAATAATTAACTATTGTGGACGAATTTTGATGTGATTACCACTACTGTAAATTAGAAATGTAACAATGAATTATTTATGTTCACATATACTATGCTTATTGGTAAGTTTATGTGGTGGGTGGCCATTTGTTAGGCATCAAGTCCTTATATCATTATGTAACAATCAATTAGTTTTGTATTCACATAGTCTATGTTTATCGGTAGGTGTATGGGTGGCAGCAATTATTAAGTCTTTGTACCATTATAATTTGTTCACTTTATGACCCTATAAAACCATCCATGATATTACAGTATTGTTTGTGTTTTAGATTTTTCAAAGATCTTACCTCAGATGTCAATCTCGGGCCTATCATTTCGAGTAGCGTTTGGCCAACAATCGCATGATCCATCTTGGCTGCCGCTGACATCGGGTTTTGGGCCAACAACTTCTTGCTTCCCGGTGCTTTGGGCGCCACTGGTAGGAATAAATTAGCTCACAAATTAAATTAGCTGTATCAGTTTCTAGATTTTTATTTATTATATTTAATATGATATGATATTCCTTAAAACTGTGATATACGTGTTGAAGGCATACTTCCCGATTCGACCACGTGAGCAATTATAAACAGTGGAACCAGCTTTAAACACGTCATTCCGGGTAGATGAACATACATGATGGTTTTATAACATACAGTATTCATGCGCTAGTCCCGCAATGTAATGTCCTTTATAATGTGGTTTCAGTGTCAGCCGTTGCTAATGCATTATAGTTAATATATAGACATGTAGCAATATCATTTCGTTATAATTCTTGTTTCCGATGTATTTCATATATATAATGAACGATTTTTTGGTCGATTTTGAAGCATTCTGTAACTTACGTATTAGTAATATTGTTTGATGTCTTGAAAATGTTCTGTTTGAATGTCATTCACGGCTTATTTTTAATTATTTTAACAAGATACAGCGTTGTGTTTCCATTTAGTATCTTGTATATCGACAATGTAATTATGTGTGCTTCCGAAGCACGTTGTCTATGTCTTTCAAGAACGTCTTAGAAATGTACACATTAAAACAACAAGCTGAATTAATTTAACTACACATAACCGTAACGCGCATACACATGAGGGTATCTGTATTACTTTGGAACAGGTTTTAGTTTTAGCAAGATGTAACAAGATTGAACAAGATTGCCACCTAGAGATTCAACTCTATATGGAAGTCCTTTGGCTTATCGAGATTCCAAACTATCTGTCTAAGTATTCTAAGTATACTCCGCCTGTCTTACGTATATGTCGATTTTATTTTTTAATATATTAACACTACTAACACCTACACAATCAGCTGATAATCTGTTCCATTCGTTTACTGTTCTTTGTGAAAATGAAAATTGTCTAATATCTAGTCTACACTGCTTCTTTGCTAATGTAACTCCGTGTCCTCTAGTCCTTCTCTCTTCCTTGACCGTGAAAAAATGTTTCTGTCAATATTTTCATACCCATTCAATATTTTAACACCTCAATCTGATCTCCTCTCAATCTTCTGGTTTCTAGTGTTGTTAAACCACATTCTTTTGTAAACAGTCCATAAACGTCGCGGACTCACGCTGTGCATTCAGTAGCGACATCTGTTGAGTGAGAGCGAAGCTGGAGGCGGCCGTCGACTGGACGCTGTTGGAGCGAGAGTTGTCCTGGCCGTCACCGCCCCTCTTGTCACGCTCCGTCGACTTGTCCTCGCGAATGAACTTCTTCCTCTGGTTCGCCCGCTGAAGCACGCCCATCAGCGACGCCACGCTCAGGTGGTGCTGCACGTCGTCCGGACTGCGTGCAAACAGTCACAATGAAATATAAAGGTCTTATATAGCGCTTACATTTTTGCGGTCGCTAAAAACGTTCCGATTGACGTTTCTGCGCATGCGCGATCAATGTAAAATCATCAATGTGCAGCGAAAGGACAATGCATTTATGGTATGAATACTACGGGTTGTTCGTTAGGATGTATATAACCTCTCAGCAAAGTTATTTGTTGCAAATTAACACGAGGCAAACAACAAGTTTTGAGGCACGTTCTGATAGCAAGCGTAACTCACGTGACTGCAGTGAGCCATAATCCGTAGCAGTGATTTAAACAAACATAAGATGATATTATATTAAACGACATTTTAAGCAATACTTCACAGTAATCATCACTGGAGAGTTAACGAACAGCCCGTGGCATTTACTAAAAAAAGCTTTGTTTTTTCGCTGCACATTGATGATTTTACATTTATCTCGCATGCGCAGAAACGTCAATCGGAAAGTTTATAACGATCGGGAAAATCTAAGCGCGATAGCGCACTAGCTAATCCTTTGGGATGTTCAGAGTTCTTCACGTATTACTGCCTGGCAAGCTTGTCCAACTCGACTTCTCTGGCAAACATTCAGTCACGTTGAATTACGTAATTATTGCACAACGACTATTCTTGCAAATATCCGCCACTTTTTATAGCCAGGTACGGAATTAATAAAGTATTCTTAATCGTATTCATGCAACTGAGTGAACTGGAGCAATGTAGTGTAAACGAAAGCTCTATTAAATAGTGTCTCAATTAGGGCAAACAATGTTATCTGAAGAGATATCTCAGAATGTTCTCATGGTCGGATGACCCATACTCACAGTTGATCTTTTGCCAGTTGCTGGATGACGTTGAGTCTCGTAGCAAGGATCTGGGGTGATCTGAAGCCAGAATTGGAACACTTCGCCTTGAGAACCATGGCCAGGTCAGGCTTAATGAGGGACACTTGACGGAAGAGGGAACGGATGTCCGTGGGCAAGGGATACGGGTTCTGTACGCAGGGGTTGTACGTTGCGAACATCATGACGGTGTTGACAATGGGAACCTGAAAACGAACGCAGAAGAGTGAGTTAGGCATCTGTAATAGTTTCATATTAGACAACATTAAGTAACGAAAACTCGAGGTGCGACTTTAACGCCAGATTTTGAAGTCAAGTTCTAATCTCGCGTTGCCGTTCAACAATACACCATAAGGGTAAAGGTTTACTAAGTTAGCTGTAATTTCGACTTTGGTCACTCGTATTCAGAATTGGCGTCGGGTCGCGATAAACTGAATTAGGTAGTAGTGTATATTGATAGCTATTGATTGATTGATGCATCAACACTGATACAGGCAATTTTAACTGCTTTGACGATTACTATCTTAATTTCTTTATATCAGTATATAGCGCTACTTACACTGTAACTACTGTATAAAGAGTGATCAAACACATCGTAAACATTAATATTTTACCTCAGTGTTGCGGCTATATGATATTCGTGAATGAGCTGAGTGAGTCTTAATTAAACTGATTTGTGTGAATACATATTATTAACTTGAAACGCATCCGTGACATATTTTTTCTCGGTTAAGGAAGAGAAAAGGACTACAGGACATGGAATGACATTAGCAAAGAAGCAGTGTAGTCTAGATATTAGAACATTTTCATTTTCACAAAGTACAGTGAATGAATGGAACAGATTATCGGATTTTGTAGGTGCTAGTAGTGTTAACATGTTTAAAAATAAAATCGACATATACCTGAGAAGGGCAGGGTACATTTAGATAGATTGGATTATCGATAAGCCAAAGGGCTTCCTTGTCCACCTGCCATCTATAATTGATTCTCTAGGTGACAATCTTGTTAAATCTTGTTAAATTATGAGCAAAATGTACCTCGTGTGCGTCTCCGATGTAGCAGTAGTTGGCCTTCGACTTGAGAGCGGTGACAATGGAGAAGACGTAAGACACCATCATTGAGACGCACTCGTCACTCAGGTGGTGGATGTTCTCAAAGCAGCCCCAGCATCCGTCCTACAGCGATACTCTCAACTCAAGTCACGTGCCTCGGATCGACGTAATACGTGAGTCAGCACCACGACGTAATACGTGAGTCAACACAAGTGGGCAATAGCATTGTGTAGATGGACTACTGTGTTTACATCTATCAGCAATTTCCGGATAAATTGAGAGATGCTGATAGAATACCACACAAAATATCGGTTAGCTGATACTGACGTGAATAAAGTATTAGCAACTTGAACCAGCTGGTTCGAGAAACGTATATACTCACTCTTGATAACACTTATTTAAGTACAATCATAGCTCGTTACATGTGCCTCAGACGAGAGGTTTCATTTTTACCTATTATGTTATTATTATAAGTTAAATAAAATTATCAGGCCAATTTTTCCTATGAAAAGCATAGTGAAGAATTACTGCAAACGCACCATAGCCATTCCATGCAGAATCCTGCCAACTGCAGAATGATCAGCAGTCTGCGTGCATTGGAACATCATCAACCCCTGGCCCAGCAACTGCGCAAAACCCTGCAAGACAAATAACAATAAACTATATAATTCACATAATCATACTTCATCATATAAATTCATGTTCAGACATAGGTAAAATACAACATTGGTAAAACGTAATCATTACAGTAACAACAACACAATAGGGACACCACACTGAATTTAAATATATCTTTGTAAACACATGAGGATTTAAATAAACAACCAGCTAAATGCTGCCTATTGCGTAAAAATCCGTCATCAAGTATAAAAATAAAATATACTATTAAAATACAATAACATATAAGCCATCCTTGGTGACGATGTTTTCTAAAAGGTACATTTACACTATCAATATTTTCATGGAGTACGAGGCACTCTGGTCTTGCACTGTGAGTCGTTAATAAAAGACATGTCAACGGGTCATCTATGTCTACTATCACCACACACCTTGACCGTCTCCGACTTGCCGGACCCTGTCTGACCGACCATCAGCGAGCCCTTGTACTGGGAGATGGCCTGCGACATGCAGAAGAACGACTTGTCCATGAGCGGAGTGATGGCGAGACTCGGCTGGGCGCCGTAGAACTCACAGCCGTACGTGTACTGCTGGTCGAGGATGTACAGACACGGCTCTGGTTTGTCGTCTGGACACACGAACAGTGATGGACTTACTTAGATCACGCACAATAAGTATGTGTGTGTGAATGTGTGTGTGTGTGTGTGTGTGTGTGTGTGTGTGTGTGTTGTGTGTGTGTGTGTGTTTGTTTGTTGGTTTGTTTGTGTGTGTATGTGTGCGTGCGTATATATAATATATATATATATATATGTGTATGTATGCACGTGTGTGTGTGTGTGTGTGTGTGTGTGTGTGTGTGTGTGTGTGCACGTGTGTGTATGTGTGCGTGCGTATATATATATATATATATGTATGTGTGCACGTGTGTATGTTTGTGTGTGTATGTGTGCGTGCGTATATATATATATATATATATATATATATATATATATATATATATATATATATATATGTACGTGTGTGTATGTTTGTGTGCGTATGTGTGCGTGCTTATATATATATATATATATATATATATATATATATATATATATATGTGTGTGTGTGTGTGCGTGTGCGTGTGCGTGTGCGTGTGCGTGTGCGTGCGTGTGCGTGTGCGTGTGCGTGCATGCGTATATGTTTGTGTTTGGCTGTGTGTGTGTGTGTGCGCACGCGTGTCTGTGTATGTGTATGCATGGGTGCATGCGTGCATAGATATTGTGCAATATTCAATTATTGATAAAGAACAGTTGCATTGTGTGACTATGTTCTCTTAACTATAGCTAAACTTATATGAAAGTGGCTTTAGAACCCCCCCCCCCCCCATATCCATCATCCCGGACAGCAGCAACCGCTTCAGCTCTACCAGTCTACCGCTCGAGACCCGACCAAACCAGAAGTAAAGTAATTAACTGTCCACACAATACTACACGATTATTAGTTTTTATATCAAATTTAAACGCTACACTACTGACATAATTACTTATATCAATGTATTTCTTATCATACTAAAACATATCAGCCACGGACACAGAGGTATAAGACCTTTAAGCATACCGGTTTGGTCTGGTTATATAGGGTATACTATTAACAGGTTTGACTTACAATTTATCAAATCAATTAATGGTCAGTGTGACAATACGTCTACGGTGTATATTATATTGCAGTACAAAAAGCCATATATATTTACCAATGTTATGCACATAGAATCTCACGTTCCTTCGCCATTCAAAGTCTGTGATTTCACGAATCTTTCTATTGGCAAGGTAGTCAATTGTATCTCGAAGAAACAGAGATTGCTGGAAGAAACAAAAGAAATGGCAGGTAACGGATCATGGTGCACAATTGGTTTCTCAATTACTCACAACTATTCCAATATTTAGTACATCACAATAGTTAGTAGTGCAGAATCGCAGTTTGCTTCTTCTTCTGTTTCTAACAATGGCAGGGTATATATATGAAACATTTGATGTTTCTATATAGGCCTATGCAGGCTTACATGTGTATCTTTGTCCACCTTTTAACATGTGTCAATATTTGAAAAAACTGCTTAAAGTATAAAAAAATTAAAGGAGGTAAGTTCTTATACATCGCAGTATCCCGTCCTCAAAACTGATCAAGGCATTTTTCATTTTACTTCTGGGCAGACCTATTCAACCAAACACGATCTCGGGTTCTCTGTGAAGCATCCAGTGACCATGCTGCAATTAATGCATAAAGACTATTCGTAAACTAATATCCACCACAGTCAATAGCCACCTACTCATTCATAAAGCCGTGTGACCAGGAGAAATTTAGATTGTACAAACCTGTCTAAGGACACGATTCAAACCCGCATTCTCTTAGCTGAGAGTCCGAAGCTCGAGCAGCTGAGCTACTGTGCCACTACTGAGCATATACGTGAATCTATCGTGTACTCACCGTGATCATGGTCTCCAGTCTGGTCTTGTGTACAGGCAACATGGGTTCGTCAACATTCTTCCATGAACCTTTGGCGAGTACCGTGGGAAGGCGGCCAATCGCAGCTCCAAATCGCTTGCTTGTGTTGAAGAGCGCCTTGCGGTCAAATCTAAGGTCGGACACGCCCTGCTCGCACTCACGTGTCCAGTACATGATCATGCCAAGCTTGCACACCTGTGCTGGGTACTGCAATATATCATATATACTACTCAAAATTTGCTAAGGATCACACAATGTTTGTAATGAAACAATCTTGAAATGGCAGTCATCCAGAGACTCATTGGAAGCATGAGACGCTGTTGCCAGGCTGTGATTGCATCACGTGGTTTCATGACTTGGAGTAACATTCTAAAACCTCCATTTTGGGGGGTCTGGGGAAACCTCCATTTTGGAGGGTCTGCTTCTTTGATGACAGAAAGCATGTTACATATTTTTCACATTTGGTATATAGCAATGAGATTCAGGAAATACACATGTCCTCGAATACACGCTGTTTTTAGTTTTTGTGTGATGCACATGCCGTAAAATATAAAACCGCCCTAAATAGTGATTCTTAGCAAAATGAGAGTAGTGTATGTCTATACTATATGACCGACCACTGGAAGACGTCGTCCTCGTTTCGAGGGACCACTGATGACATACACACCTATTAGGAGTTTGTATTATAATTTTGTTAACACATCTGTTTAAAAGGAGGACATTACAGTTTAGGGCAAACGCTGTATTTCTGGTAATTTATTTGTCTATCCTATGTGTTTTCCCGTCTGTGTAATATTTCAATATTTCGAAGAATTTTTCTGGGTGAACTGTCAGTGCGCTAATGTTTTCCGTACATCTGTGTGATTACTATTTGAAAACAAAATATATGTTATACTGTATCAGCCAACCAACGTAGCCATCTCTAAATTGCATAATAGTTCTGAATGACAGTCACGTGTTCATTATTAAGACTTGAATGGGAGATTATTCCACTGACCTTGAGTACCCACTCCTCAAAGGGCACGCCACTGCTGCAGTCACTGGCAATGCTGAGCACCATGTCATGCAATGACGTGGTCACTTGTTGCTTCAGTTCCAAAAGCCAACTGTCCACTCCTTTGGTCAGCCCAATCTATATACAATAACACTTCAAGTAACGACATGCACTAAATATAACGCAGATACTGTCACATCATATTATTTCAATTATACCAGTGAAAGATGATCCGACGATTAAAGATTAAATGCGAATGCAGAAAGAGAAAACATTCTGCCTACACATATTAGCCCCTAAGAAAAATATTCTCTAAATTTATATAAAAAAGGAATTTACCTGAAAGTATGAACAGTATGTTACGTTTGATACTGTAAGTTAAATGTTTTTATTAAAAGAAGATACCCAACTAATAATAATAATAAATTAACAGTAACGTTGTTTTGTCACGCAATGTTCAATATAGAACAACAATTATAGTGCTAGGAAACGTAATATAAATAGATGATGTAACAACTGAAACGAAGCGTCACGTTGTTTGGGTTCCTTATTTACGTCATAATTAAATTAGCTTCTTCCACTCACTGTACATTCGCTTTCACCGACAAATGCCATTTAATATAATAAATTGTGACATATTTTAAGGAAAGCAAATATATACAGTTTGTCTGATTTATTTACAAAGTTGCAAAGTTTCTGTGCCACATGCCGGCTAAATATGAAAGATGTACATTGCTAATTTTTCTCTGACCGTTGTTACTGTGAGCGGGATTAAAAACAAAACACTGTACATGATACTGAATAGCCTCGGTTACCCAGACTCCGTGAGGTGGCAGCACCTTTAAGCCCCTCAACTCCGCCTGGGACATTAATGGGCTTAAGTTTCTACATCCGGGTAGCCTTACCCCAGATTAGGGTAGAAAGGCTGATTGGCTCTCAGGCCAACTAGGAAATAAAAATTAAAATAACGATATACTTTTACAAGATAATAATATCATATGAAAAGCATTCAACATTGAATTTATACTAACCCAAAAGTAAGTAAAAATTCTAATTTACAGTTGTTTATAAAATAAGAATTACGGCAGGATTAACCAGTATCCGTGAGGTGGCAGCATTGTCTAGCCCCACATGGATAGCATACCGATTAAATAAGGATACCTTTTTATCAAATAATGCTGTATTATAAAAACTATTCAGAATTAAACTTATATTAACACAAAATAAATATAAATACAAATTTGCAGTTGTTTATAAAAAATATATATTACGGCAGTGTCCGTGAGGTGGCAGCATTGTATAGATCACGCGGATACCAAACAAAAGCCATAAATGGTACCAGACTGTCTTCTCGGCGTAGTTCCGCAGCCGACCGACAGTCGGTTAAGCGAGACTAGATACTGAAATGTTCATACCGGATGTATTTAGTATGTTGCGTTTTGGTATGTGTAAGGTTGTAGCTGATATACATCAATAATCGAACACTCAAACAACCACAATTAGCATAGTTTGTAAAAGAAATCAAACAACATACCGGTGCTAGTTGGATGGGTGTTTGGGGAAAACAAATGGTTAAACTAAACATCCAAACTGTATACCTTTCTCGATGTGTGTGTCTGAAAGTGTGGTCGAGCATCAAGAAAATTAAATAATCAGACCAAAAGGAAATAGGCGTAGAACTATAATATGGTAAGATGAGTTGCATTGCATGAGCATCTATTGATATATAAATAACAATAAAAGGATCAAATGATATAATCACGTTAGTCGTTCGAGCTGAATCTCCATTACTCGCATTACATATTAAGTAAAATGTACAGCGGCAAACGAACACACGAAAGTAGACTTTGTATGACGTGTTAAACTTAACATACCATCCAAGAATCAAACCTGTTCCTAATTGTCAGTTAAAAAGATAAGGTCATGTAATATGAAACCGAAAGAGGCTGAAATGAACTTGAAGGCCGACGATGTTTCTGATGTAGCTAAAATGTCTAGTTCGTTTTAGATCGAGCCACAACGCACCCACTTCAGTAGGAGTGTGGCAACCACACGTCGTATAACAAAATACAATGCTAGTTTGTGTCCAAACATATTGCTTATTTGCATAGACGACATTACTCACTTATTGAGAAAACATCGGGAAATGCCATCAGCTACTGTTGTCTCCAATTAGAAGGAACCTCCAGTGATTGACATGCTTGCTACGGCGAGTGTACTTCGCTTATGTCAACTGTAATTATCTCCGTGTAACTCGGCGGGAACCGTTCTACTGTTACCCCAACACACTTGTGGCTTATTGCGTAACAGCTCATTGCATCGTGTGCACTAGACTAACCTTCTTCGTTCCGTCTACTTAGTTTATCTATTCCCTTGTTAAAACTAGACTATCTAAATGATGAATTTCTACACACGACATCCGGATTAAAAACTACACCATCTTAGTTCTTGAATCCTGTTTCGTAACACATACCTTTTCCTGCAGTTTCAGGGTCTCGCCTTCGATGCTAACGACGCCGCTGGCTTCCATGTCTACGACGTCTTCTGTAGTCAGCTCCGACGGCAGCATGACCGAGATGTGCTGAGTGATGTGGGGGCCAGCGCTCTGGCAAATACATTTCGTTCGTATTGTTAACCACTTGTACCCAAGTGTCTGAGACGATTTGTCAGCTTGTATGCTGCATATCCACTAATTGTGTGATATGTAGCTATATAATAACGATAATAATAGCATATGTTCTTTGGAAGTCAACTCGAACCAATGAGTGCGTGCCAGAATAACCAGACAATTTATCAAGTGCATTAAACTGTAAATACGGCAAAACTAATACAGTGCTCAATTTTGTACGGTACCTAGCAACAAGACATTGATTGTGATTGTTACCTACTGAATGATGTGAAACATTGTTAATCGTATGTTATACTATGATAATGTATTCACAACAGTACATGCACTTGCATATGTTTCCTGCGGAAGAACTCTAGCCCAATAACATATTTGTGTTTGTGGACAAGGCACACTGAAATAAAAGACATCTATGTACACTTAGCAACTGCAGCAAAGCGTATATGTACAGCCTACGCAAAACTAAGCAGCATGCAGACGACAACCACGAACATATTTACACCATGAAATACACAAATATCCATGAAATAGGGATAACGATAATTCCCAAAATATGTAATTTTTCTTTTGTTGTAATATTAGCACTACAAACTAAGGCTATACAATCACACTATGATCTCGGTAAATTTGACTACTGTGACGGTGTGCAATAACGGAACTTGCAGCATACAATTGTTTTAATAATCAACTATTCCAAATGAATGTTAGCTATTTGAATAAGATGTGTTTATGTGATTATACGCAACCATCCGATCCGCTAGGTGCTGTTGTCATTATTCTGGTAATGATGCATTCGGTAGTGTTCATCGAAACACTCCACTTCATTAAAGGAACAGTTCACTAAAGGTATTGCTTATTTAAAGTAGGAAATCAATCATTATTAACTTCAGCGATTTACTGTGTGATGGATACAGTTACGCTGAGAAAACTTTACATTTAAGAAACTATCACAATGTTCATTAATAAGATTTTGATACGACAAGTAAGCCAAACATAGCCATGGAAGTGTTATTACATCAGTCAATACCAGGTGCATTAAAATCAACTCAACAAAGAAGATGACAAATGTGATCACATGACACTCCAATCAGTTTGTTTAACAAAATCACGCAATTCGTTAATAATCAATAAATAGCGTGCTTGTCATGTGGTCGCAACTGGAGCGTGTATAAGATGTTTCTGAATTAATGTTTATTCTTACTAAACGTATAGCTTTGGTAATGATTTCTCCATATCTACGTCTACAAACTACTGTCTACTCTATTGTCTAGACTGTTTAGGTGGGAGAACCCTGCTTGGTCGTAGATAAGAAGGCAACTTGTTGCTACAGGGTGAGGTGCTGTCGTTCTACAATGTCACTAATGACTTCAACGGATGTGCATGTGCTTCTTCTAACACTAGATATCAAGCAAACTACATATTCAAGCAGATACGACATGAAAGAACTCCTGAACTAAGTAAAGTAACCCAATATATCTACTTCTACTTTCTACACAAAGGATCTAGACGTTGACTAATATCGCATGTTGGTGTAAGCAGCTGATTGTCTCTGGCGCACTCAGACGAAACGGAAGTAGTGCATTTGGGGCTGGGGATTACGGGATACCAGCTATTGCTTCCGCACTATTTACAACTTACATTGCCCGTGTTTCTGTGAGTGCCCTTATTACACGTTTTACCTTTCTTGTCTTCCATTTTCTACACAGTCGCCCAAAATAGTCACACACATATTACGTTAATAGTTTCGAGGTTACGCCATATTAAGTATAACGAATATATCAAACCCGTATACGTATGGTAATATAACGGTTGATCAAACAAACGAACGAACGAGTGCTGAGTAAGTCAGTGGAATCATTAGAGTTACATTTAGTACAGTAGGTATAGTATCAAACAGTGGAATGTCAGCAATTCCAACTGGACCACATACTCACCCCTGTTTCCTGATTTAAAACATTTATATGATGTACTCATACAAAATAATTTTATATACGTTTTTAAAGTGACAAATGTATACATAATTTTGATATAAAACAAAATCGTGGTTGTGCAGTTACAGAGAACAACACTTATGAGTCTTAGCCTGTATTGCAGTAATTTACATTAATTAGAAGACAACACAGCATTATGTCTATGGTAGCATGTAAAAGTTATGAATTAATACAATCAGTAAAGCTGCTATGTCAAGACGTTTACCATAATATTATTCGACCTATTAGGCTGACATTTTATTTGAGTAAATCTGAGATGCAGACCAACATAAATAGGCTTCCGTTCATGCAACACGTAGGTGGCGCCACTTTCACAATAAAAACACTACTACCTGCAGCAGTGGCAATAATTAGGGTTACATGATAATATGCCATTTTACCATTAATAAGCACACTGCATTCTAAAATACATAACATGCTCCGAGACATATTTCGGAAGACACAATACCAATATTATGGAAAGTGTTTACGGCTACACGATCATTTATATATTCAGACGTACAAAACACTGTTGCCGAGTTTGGGCATCGTCTGATAGGATGTGAACACAACACGGAGTCCACATTACAGAAAGTGTGAATTAGCTTATATGTCCGCTTAATAGGTCGAATGCAATATCACCATGTATGTGTACTCATGTAAATACTATTATGCAGATGTTTAAGGTTCAACTCGTAGGCAATTGTTATTTTGTGTTTTATATATATATATATATATATGTTATATATATAAATATATATATATATGTTTTATAATATATATATGTTATATATATATATATTATATATATATATATATATGTATATATATATTATATATATATATATATATATATATATATATATATGTATATATATATATATATATATATATATATATATATATATATATATATATATATATATATATGTAAACCATGTATATATATGTATATATATATGTATGTATATATAGATTATATATATATATATATATATGTCATCATATAAATCTAGCACGAAGAGAACGGATATTCATCGGGGCCAATTTCCTACATTCAACCTTAAAACACTGCATATATGCGTGTGTACACATGCCATATGCCATAAATAACAAGTGTATTTGGTGAGACACATACAACATCTGATTAACTTGCTACCGAGCACTGCAAACAGCGACAACTGCTAAGATTCTTACCTGAAGCTGAGTGAGTCGTTTGTCAAACTTGGTCGGAGTGTTGATGTGTGGGGACATCATCATCAGTCGACTTCCGGGTTTGTCCATCTCTAGACTGGAGCGAGTGCGACTACTGTGTTTCTCGAGACTTGTCGGACTGTCATCGTCCCTCTCAACGGTCAGCTTCACTAGATTGACGTCATGGATGGCGGTGAACAACGACCTGCGGAGACCGAAGGAGACCAAAATTGAACGTAAAATATGTAAAAAAAAAAAGTAAAAAAGTTGTTATATAGCGCAGTATCCAATCCTCAGGACCGTTCAAAGCTTCCGTGTTCACTCAGACACCACCTCGGCTTCTCTGGGAAGCATCCAGCCACATGCTTAAATTAATGCGCGAAGGCTGCTCGTAAACATATCCACCACTGTCTATAGCCAGGTACTCATTTATACAGCTGAGTAAACTGGAGCAATATTAGAGTGAAAAAAATTGCCGAAGGTTTTAACGCTGCAGCACAGGATTCTAACCCGGGTTCTCGTAGTCGATAGTCCGAAGCTCTACCCCATGAGCCCCTGCGCTCTACACAAGAAACACAAAACAGAAGCTGTTGTGCCCTGAGACTTCAGCCGTTTGATTGAAACACTTGGATGTTGCTAAAATCACAGAGACATGCATTGCTGTCATTTGGACTACTGTTATGTACACAGTTTTTATTGATTCATTTTCTGTTCTCTCTGTCTTCAGTTGATGTCGCGCTATTCAACATTAACCGTTGTATCGTTATCACTTGAGCGTTGCGCAGCTATTGGCTATTGTCGTGTTCAGGTTGCTCAATTAACCGCATTAGATGTGTATTTGTCGTGAACGGGCACGTATTTCTCCATTGACAGTACACAGCTGTTAGAATCAATTCGTTTCAGAAGACGAATGGCCTGCCAATAGATAGATCGATCGCGCAACAAAGTTTCCACTGTGCTTATATGAACAAATGCAAGCACCTGAGATGCGGTCTCACTGACTCGAGATCCTTCGGGCGACTGAGAATTGCCAGCAACACGGGATCAGAGACGAAGTAGAACCGCGGGAAGTTGTGACGCTTGTTGTCAAGGTAACCGGTGAGCGATTTGAAGCAGACCTCGAGCTCCTGGTAGATATGCCGTAGCACCACCCCCTTCGGCACCTCCTCACCGTAGCAACACTGCAAATGGAAATTATGCGAACTATGTAGGGTTTTACCACACTCGTGCGCTTACAAGTGTAAAGTTGGTTCCCGAAAATTCAGGCGCAAAATAATCTTATTACCTCATACAGTTAACTATTTGATGTGCTGCTGCAATTTCTCATTTGGTCCATTTTGGTCCAATTTGTATGTAAAGTTTAGTTCCACACTTACAGTCGTTTATATTTAAAACACATTTGTATGAATTCGTGCGACCTCATATCTCGTCAAGCCATACCGCATGGCTCAACTTCTAATAAATCGCAATTAAAATAAATCATAGCATGTCTATGAAAGATGAGAATTGTGCTCAAATACGGATTCATGTCCGTGCAAGCACACACCGTAGCTACTGCGTGGAAACAAGGCGGTAGTGTGGTGACAGTGTCTATACATGGTGCACACGCCAATTACAAGGTATATGCACCATCTGCACGTGTAGCATATGTAGATTGTGCATGTGGAATAATAATAATAACGCACCTGAAGTACATTCCTCGTCTCATACGCTCTCTTCATCATTTTTGTCCATCCCTTGTCTATCATGCTGAACCTCTTCACTTCTTGAGGCAACTCCTACACAATAAAAAGGTTGATGACGTTTCAACATTATCACACGATTATGTCCAAATGACGCAACGCAGAGTATATGTACGTGGTAATCAGTGTTAGAACAGTATTAAGCAACTGATAAGATGCATTGTGGAATAATGAACCTAAGTGAAATATCATATATGGTAACTGGGGAGACATACCATTTAATATCTTCATCATAATATTGCTACTCTTATTGTGTAACGAACGAATACTTTTCTTGCATATAAAAAGGAAACTTTGTCATCCTTCATCGTACACGTAAAACAAAACACATACACTCAAAATATCCATACGCGCATGACAAATTATCCGTACGCATTGCAGTAAATTAATTAACAGAAGTAAATAACATATGTGTAACATAACATACGAGACAATGTCGGTGACTCTTATTAAGACCAAATGGCGCCGTCATAAGAGCCACGACAACAGGTGATCGGAGTCATGATAATACTATTTATTATTTATTATTTATAAAGCGCACTATCCAAATATGATCAAAGCGCTGTACAATATAATATAAAGCTATTTAATATGTGTTAAAACTAATATTAATAATAATAAATACAACTGTAAAATTAACTTTCAGATAAAAATGTAGAAACGTTAAATTATTCATATTAAAACTATTTATTAAATATTATATAGAATTAACGACGATGAGTAAAATAAATAAATAAAATTAATTAATACTCTATTTACATGCAAAACACATACTAAGCGATGGCATATATAAATATATATGTGTAAAAATAAGATAAGATGAAATATTTGAAACAAATTTATTTAAATGTCATTGAATATTTTAAATGTCAGCAATAATATGCTTTCAAAATGTGCGTTTTTAGTGCCTTTCTGAATGCCGACAAAGTTCCGCAGCACTTGATATCAATAGACAGTGCGTACTGAGAAACCACCTCACCTTGGCTGTAGCGGGGTTGCTGAAGACGGCCTCCAGGTACTGCCAGAGGTCCTGTGCCTCCAGCCACTGTTCCAGCACCTCGCCGACCTCCTTCAGCTTCTCGGCCCACGAGGCCGCCTCGTCCCTGAGTGGGCCGATGTAGCGGGACGTGAGCATGTGGGCCAGCAGCGCCTGCGCGTCCTCCAACTGCTCCAGGAGCCGCTCCGTGCTCGCCTTCTCCAGGTACATGGGGCCGCGACGCTTGTAGTGCTCGAAGTTGAACACCTGTCACAGAGACCTGGCTGTCATCGACACCTGGCTGTCATCGACACCTTGCTGTCATAGACACCTGACTGTCACAGACACCTGGCTGTCATAGACACCTTGCTGTCATAGACACCTGACTGTCACAGACACCTTGCTGTCACAGATACCTGGCTGTCATAGAGACCTGGCTGTCATAGAGATCTGGCTGTCACAGACACCTGGCTGTCATAGACACCTGGCTGTCACAGACACCTGGCTGTCATAGAGACCTGGCTGTCACAGACACCTGGCTGTCACAGATACCTTGCTGTCACAAACGCCTGGCTGTCATCGACACCTTGCTGTCACAGACACCTTGCTGTCACAAACGCCTGGCTGTCACAGACACCTTGCTGTCACAGACACCTTGCTGTCACAGATACCTTGCTGTCATAGACACCTGGCTGTCACAGACACCTGGCTATCACAGATACCTTGCTGTCATTGACACCTTGCTGTCACAGACACCTTGCTGTCACAAACGCCTGGCTGTCACAGATACCTTGCTGTCATAGACACCTGGCTGTCACAGACACCTGGCTGTCACAGATACCTGGCTGTCACAGACACCTGGCTGTCACAGACACCTGGCTGTCACAGACACCTGGCTGTCACAGACACCTGGCTGTCACAGACACCTGGCTGTTACAGAGCCCTGGCTGTCACAGACACCTGGATGTCACAGACGCCTGGCTGTCACAGATACCTGGCTGTCACAGACACCTGGCTGTCACAGAGCCCTGGCTGTCACAGACACCTGACTGTCACAGAGCCCTGGCTGTCATAGACACTTGGCTGTCACAGAGACCTGGCTGTCACAGAGACCTGGCTGTCACAGAGACCTGGCTGTCACAGAGACCTGGCTGTCACAGAGACCTGGCTGTCACAGAGACCTGGCTGTCACAGACACATGGCTATCACAAACACCTTGCTGTCACATACACCTTGCTGTCACAGACATGCATGGCTGTCACAAACGTTTGGCAGTCACAGACGCCTGGCTGTCACAGACACCTGGCTGTCACAGACACCTGACTGTCACAGACACCTGGCTGTCACAGACACCTTGCTGTCATAGAGCCCTGGCTGTCACAGAGCCCTGGCTGTCACAGACACCTGGCTGTCACAGAGCCCTGCCTGGCTGTCATAGACATTTTGCTGTCACATAGACCTGGCTGTCACAAACACCTTGCTGTTTTTTATTTAACGTTGTCGTTTTTAATATTAAAGATCGTCAGCATGTTACTGATGGTAAAAACAATCTTACATAATCTTCTCTGAGTTCAATAACTGGATGAGAGTAATTACGTATGTGTATGAGCATTATGTCACCTGTTCTGTCCATTCCTCTTCGGTCTGTCGTAGTTTCACTTCAAGCTCCAGTTCGCGACTTGCACTGTGACAAATGTTCTCGATCTCTGCTCGGTGTCTGCAACGAAAAGGTCACGCACTAGTCAGCCAAACAAACCTCGACGTGACTAATCCATTTATGTCACATTTGTTCAACGTACCGACTACGCCTCCGTCATAGCAGCATTACTGTTGGTCATTAATGAATCTTTAATAATGTCGTTTTACAAATATATTATACCATACTTAAATCACTGTACAAATTTTACTTAATGAAGCATTTTAATGTTTAATGTGTATGTATATAAAATAAATCATATTGGTTAATATAACTACGAACTTCCCCAAGGAACTGAACTGTTTAATATCATGTAGATATCTTATTAAATGGCTCAAAAATAATTGCCCACATACTAGTTGTGGTTTGATCGACAATTGCCAGGACACAACCAGATATGTTTTAAAAGATACACAATGGTTTTAGGTCTTCATGCACATTGCTCTTTAGATAAACAACACCACTCACTTGATAAGACCAGCATCCAGCAGAGCAACCAGCTTGAACACTGTAGCCTCCAACT
Organism: Oasisia sp. SBJ-2009; assembly: GCA_964017155.1. NCBI lineage: Eukaryota > Metazoa > Annelida > Polychaeta > Sabellida > Siboglinidae > Oasisia > Oasisia sp. SBJ-2009. The sequence goes on along the minus strand of OZ024861.1, from coordinate 31,051,529 downwards.
GGAAAGAACTTCCGGTGACTGACATCACCTGGAGCCAGTGGCGATTGCGGATCTCCTACAAATACATATACAGATACCTGCTCAAACACAAACACCTCCATAGTGTTTAGTGTTCACAAGCCACGCGCCCGCCAGATATTGTTTATACTTATTATTTTACTAAATTGCTGTAACCTTTATAATTGAGTAATAAGACGTAGTTGATAAAATAATTGCCTGTATCTGCCTGATGTCGAGCACATTACTTATAAAACTGAATGTAATCAAACATATTGCAGTGCTCTCACATATGTTTCTGTGTTTGTGTATGTGTGTGTGTGTGTGTGTGTGTGTGTGTGTGTGTGTGTGTGTGTGTGTGTGTGTGTGTGTGTGTGTGTGTTTATGTGTGTGTGTGTGTGTGTGTGTGTGTGTGTGTGTGTGTGTGTGTGTGTGTGGGTGTGTGTGTGTGTGTGCGCGTGCGCATACATGTGTATGCTATTCCAAATATTGGTGTAATTTGATAAGAATGAAATCGGGCGTCCTACCAAACATCAACGCGACAGGAAAATATCACACCTGAGATGAGAGAACTACGTGAAGATGTATTTCAGAACAGAGCAACGTTGACAGGTGAAGAGAGATAAAGAGAGAGCGACAGGGAGACAGAGACAGAGAAAGAGGGAGATAGGGATAGAGGAAGAGAGGAAGAGAGGGAGAGACGCAGAGAGAGAGAGAGAGGGAGAGAGGCAGAAAGGGAGAGAGGAAGAGAGAGAATAAAATGAGAGTGAGAGAGAGAGAGAGAAAGCAGGAATATGATAGAAGAGAGGAGGGCATGTGCAGAAACTGGAGTACCTAACTTGCATCCATGCGCAAGTGAATTGTTCGGAACACAAACAAAACGCCCATGAATATTTGTGTTTTACGTCCATATCAGACATCAGTCCGCTTATAACCAACAATGGTGAACGGACAGATAAAAGGAATGTCAACATATTGTTACCTTGTTTGAAGGCGCTGTTACAACAAATCATAGAGAGAATGTAAAAGTTAAAAATCATAAAAACATGGTATCAAATATCGAAATAAATTATCATAAAAATACACATAATTATAATAATAAAATCTTATAATAATCATAATAATAACAATACATGTTATGAATGTAAAAATACTAAAAGCAGCTCAAGATAATAAATAAATAAGTAAATCCTAAAAACTTCAAACGTGAACTGGTATAATGAATCACATGTTCGCATATTGCATGGTAGATCGTTCCATAAGTGAGGAGCAGGGATAATAAACCGATGAACCAATCATGATGTTTGGAACATTACATATCCACATGGAAACTTACTAGTAGATCATATCTCTTTTCCCGCTGGAAGCAGCACAAATAGGGACAGAAGGGAATCAAAGGAAATGAGAAGTGATATCAAGAAATACAATGCAAACTAAATATCATCAATTACACAATCACGTATCATATGATTAGTAAGTTGTTAATATATCAAAAATACAAATCACACTGCAATAACTAACTAAAGCAAACATGGGGTATTAATCAGCACTGTCATTGGTCAATTAGTTATATAATTGTTATTACTAAAATTACGTTACCGACCTTCGTCTACCGTAATTGTGAAACGTGTTTACAGTTTGAACATTCAAGTTACAAATTATCTTTCTGCCTCATTAAATGCGAAAAACGTACAGATGTACTTTCAACATACTTATTGTAGTACAAATATATTACATTGCATGATTAAAGTCCTACAAATAATGCCATGATACATGACAGTTTCTGAGGCCGGCGTTACGCTTGTTGTCATACCTTTGAGGCGAGACTGCAGAGAAGGGGGAACACGTCTCGGTATAATTGGATGGAGCTCTTCATCTCGTTATAGGCGTCCCAGTCCTTGAGTTTACTCGGTAAAGCGAGGCACTCGTCCCAGTAGGACTCCACCTGAAAGAATTCATGACGTCACAACTGTCTCGTTGTCCTAACGGGAAAAGTGCTAGGATATCAGCACGACAGCTACAGCTCTAGTGGCAATTAGCATACACCATAGAATGTCAGTAGAAACACCTGAAAGTAAACAGTCGTGGCGCTCTGTCTTCTCTTAGCGGCAGCAAAGTAAGGTACTGCTTCATGAATTAAAATACATTATATATACTCAGAAGTGTTTACATTGTAGAGAAACAACAGACCGTACGGAGACTGATGACAAGCAGCATTACATCATCGTTACTAACTGTCAATACGAAGTGCCAGGAAGACAGGTGACATAGGCAAACGAACAGTGCCATCTTACGTGAGAAAAACCGCATATGAAGCCGTTCAACCGACCAAAAAACAGAGTCCATTCAGAAAACAGAGCAAGCGCTGGTTTCCGCAGCTGGATTTCTCATAGGCGACAACAGTAGTACCTCAGGTGGTATGTGTTCTAACCTGACGTTGACACACTACGTTTTTCATATCAACAATACAAAGAACAAATGTCATAGTTTATGTACAGCTGAAACCCGGATTAACGGTTTCTCGTGGAATAACTACACACTCATTAAGACGTCTCTAATACTATCAACGTAGGAGTGTTGAGGGTACGTAATGCAAGTACACCTTACCTCACTGGTCGCATGCTCCAGGTCTACATCGGCCCAGAGAGTGTCTCTAAATTTCTGGTCAAACTGTATGAACTTTTGGAACAAGCCGTACAGCATGCCAAGTAACTCAAGCTCCTGGGAACAAAGATAAATAATTAATTAGTTCGTTCGTTCGTTCGTTGATTGTAAAAAAGCAGTATCAGTCACAAAACTGGCTTGTCTTTCACTACAGGCAAATATTATATATTTGCCTCTGAATGTCAGGTAACACTTTCATACATGTGACTTAAGATGACAAACAGATGAATAAAACCGAAATATTTATATCATATTATTTATATAGCGAATATATGTTCTTTTATCCAGTGAATAGTATACAAAAACAATATACCAAAATTACCTCTTTGCCTGACATAACTTACATTTTACACAGAGTACGTGATTGTGGTACCTACCTCTCCCGTTTTATCGAGCTCGGAGAAGAGCTTACAGGGAATGGCAAAGAGTTGCGAGACCGAATCGAGAGTTTTGCGTTTGGCGCTGTAGAGGCTGTAGCGTTGTTGGAAATCCGCGAGCCGCCGCACAGCTGTCTCCGGGGGAATCCCCGGCACTGCAGGACCTTGTGCGTCGAACGCATTCCGGAACTGTATCGTCTCCACGATGAAAGTCTGCAACAGAATAATAACTTGCATATTAGTGTAAATTGACATGAACATTATTATTTTTTACTAGATTATTTGATAATATTATCAATACATAATTATACACTTATTTATTGACATTATTATTACGTAATTATTATTATTATTATTTTATCAGTTTTAACATATACTAATCTATTTATTACTAATAATACTTATACATATACCGTCATTTATCAGTATCATTGTGATGTAGTTATACAGTAGACCGATTATTATGTACTTTTATGACTAGTACGTTATTTATTTTAAAGTGCTACGCTATTTAATACCGTACTAACTTTATTTATTTATATACCTATACATATGTTTTTACATTTATTTTAAAACAGTAGTATTTGTCTTATTGTATGTCTTATATATCTTTTTATGTCTTTTAAATTGTAATATGTTGTAAAGCGCCACGAACAATTATGGATGTGGCGCTATACCAAATAAACATAAACATTTATATTATTATTATTAACAAATACGTTGGCTGTAACTGGTATAATCATCATTGTGCAGCCACAGTGTCCCGTTGTTGGACGGAGGCCTCAGCATGCTGGTTCCGTGTCTGCCGATCTTGCGCTATCCTCTGCCAGATGGTACCCTTCCAGTAGTCATCTAGTTCGTCTCTCCAACGTCTCGCTGGCCTTCCTCTATGTCTTTTCCTTACGTTGGGTTTCAACGTGGCGATACGCAGTGTACATCGGTTATCTCGTATCCTGTTGAAGTGCACTACAAAGGTTCACTTCCATCTTCTGACTTGTTCAATCACGTCAGTGACCTTTGGTTTTTTCTCTTACCCAGATGTTTGTTTCTCTGTCCCGGTATGTGATGTTTAACATACTCGTTTCCATCTTTGTTTGTGCGGCCGGTAGTTTTTGTGTGTGTGGGTGGTGAGTGGTAACATTATGTAGAGTTGTTTGTATTTACTTCCTTATTCCTAGCGTTGCACTAGTTACTGTGGTGGCACCTGAGAAATGATTGATCGTGTTATAATAATACTCACTCCTTCCTGCCTTCTGCAATTGGGATAGAACTGCATAATACGACTTTTATCCACTTAACAATAGCAACTGTCATTAAACTGAAGTACCATAGTTACGGCTAAACCGTACGAGCTCCGAATAAATGTTCGAACACATATGCGTGTTATGTAGTTACGGCTAGAACTCCAAACAAATTACAAAAAACGGGTTTGTGTAGGACCGTGATAATTAATAATTACATATCGGGTTTGGAAAATATTCTTTTCCTAGAATATATTTTTGTCATACGATAATCGTAAGTACTTCATTCACTTCAAATTGTGTAGCAATTCGTTGGCGCAAAGCCGATTAAATAAGAGTTAGCTACTTAGAATTCCGGTCCCGTATGCAAGGGTTTCTATATGTTTTCGTTTGTTTAGACGGATTATGATATTAAACGACTCCCACCTTTACTTGCTTGTCGAGCTCCTGTTCAAACGCTCCGCGTTGCTGCTTGAGTAAGCTGTTGCGGACATCGTCCGCCGTCTCCAGCAGTTTGTGCCAGTTCTCACGTAGCTGGTCTACTTCCTGTACCTCAGAACGAGGCAGACGCAGCTCGAAGTCTCTGAAGCAACACAACATATGAAGACTATTAATAGTTGCTCAGTAGTAATTGATGTTGATTAACTGTTTAGATGTTTGTATAAACAGTTTGATAGTTCGTTAATGTTATGTGGCAGTTAACTGCATATTGCTTGGGATATTTTAATAAGCAAAAGGTAGTACAAGTGTTTTAGGGTTAAACGGTGGCAAGAGTTATGTACTTAAAGTCTCTAAGAATCGCCTTTGAGTTAACTACGTAATTCAAGATGGCGTCCGAAACGGCAGGAATTATGCTCTATCCAATGAATACGGTTAATATATCACAGAGGTATTTATCACCACAAGTCTTAAACAATAATTCAAGTCGCTTACGATAAAATGTATAACAAAGAGCGATTCAGGGCTCATATAGTAATTGCTTTATGAATACATTAGATAATAAAACTAATGGGCAAAGTCATCATGCTATACACTGATCAAACAAATTTCGTTTAGTTCACAACAATTACACCATTACTAGACCGAATGCAACCAAGCTTCATCCTATGTGAAAGTGTGTGAAGATCCAGTCATGAAATGTGCATGTTTTTACCTGAGTTTGGCATACATTGTCTCTATGGGCAGATACTCGTCATCAATCTTGTTCTCCATGTCGTGCAGCTCCTCCAGCAGGTGCAGGGTGCTGTTGAGATGGTCCAGGTTTATGACGTTCAACTCCAGGCGTTGTCGAACATTCGACCGGTACAAGATGGCGGCATCCAACTTCCTCTGAAAACGAAATTCATTCTGGAATATTCAATACACATAACACAGTTGCCAAGTTTGCAACAATTTTAAAAAATGTGAAAATCGACGTTACTTTCTTCGTATACGAACAGTTAGCTAATGATAAAAATACCATTACTGTTGCTTTGTATTCAATCTTGTAACTCTTATTACAACTACTATGCATTTTAGTTGAAAAGGGCATAGCGCCTTACAACTATAAGTCATATGATTTCTGCTGTGTTCCTTTAATAGCAGCGGCGATTCACCAATCATGGACTTGTATTATACTGTATTGTCTTTCCCATTATGTATTGTATTATTTTCCCATAATATGTTGTATATTCCTGTGTTGTTGTTGTTGTTAAATAAACTTTCATTCGTTTGTTTGTTTTTTGTTCGTTCGTTCGTTCGTCCGTCCGTCCGTCCGTCCGTCCGTCCGTCCGTCCGTCCGTCCGTCCGTCCGTCCGTCCGTCCGTCCGTCCGTCCGTCCGTCCGTCCGTCCGTCCGTCCGTCCGTCCGTCCGTCCGTCCGTCCGTCCGTCGGCCCGCCCGCCCGCCCGCCCGCCCGCCCGCCCGCCCGCCCGCCCGCCCGCCCGCCCGCCCGCCCGCCCGCCCGTCCGTCCGTCCGTCCGTTCGTTCGTTCGTTCATTCATATAATTAAGGTATTGTTAAATGCCATACCTAAATATATTTACAGCAACGCACTGGCAATTATAATGATCCTACTATTAATATTTTACCCAATCGACCGATTCTGTCAATGATCCGTTGACAGGCTTCAAAGATAGTTTCGCCAAAATGTTCACTGTCTGCATTAATCATTACTAATAATTACTGAACATTAATATTAACTCTCTTCATTAACCGTCAAACGAAAACGGTCTAATGACCAGTGAATCATCGTCTGATAACATCTTACTATACAAGAAGATATATTGGAATATCGAGACACCGGTGAAGACATCATCCTTTTGATCAAAGCAGAATAACAACACTCAACGCCTCCCTCACCTTTGCGTCTTCGTGCAGCGGCGATGCGAACTGACTCTTCCACGCCATGGCGAACCCGTGTAGAGCATCTTTCACAGGGTCCGTGTGCAGACATATCGGTCCGACTGGCAACACGTTTGGTATGCCGATCACCTTCTTTTCTATCTTGAGCAGCTGGTCAACCTCGGTGTTCATCGCGGTCATGGTTGGCTTGTTCTCGACGAACTGCCGATAGTTGCCATACATATCGTCCTTCCACAGGAAGTTGTACAGCGAGAAGTGAAAGATGTGCTGCTCCACGACACTGTTCAACTCTACACATGGAAAATACACCATAGTTCTTCATCATGCACTGATATATAAATACATAGAAACATACCTAACAAATGTTCGTCATACATTGTTTCTACTGCCTTGGTATTATTTCTGCGACTTTTTAATTATCTCTGCTTTCATTTTGCTATTGCGTCATGTTTCTTGATGACATTAATAATTGTTTTATTTTTTTATTTATAAGTAGTAAGTATATAATATCGGGCAAGGTATTTGCAGAAGTTGTAACAAAAACGGTTTTGTTTGCAGTATTTATGTATATTAAAAGAAATAATACTATGTCTAGTAGACCAAACGAGTGGTCAATGTTTCGGCTATTATGCAACACATGTTTTATGATATATCTCTGCTTGAACTGATCTAAATGTGTCTCCACGTTAGAACCGGAGTATAACTATAATGAACAGACCGTTACATCACAGGGGCATAAATAGCTATCTAAGTACGTATACATGCCGCCATATCTCCCATGACACTACTTCCTATTCACCGGCAGAAGTGACTTAGTACCTTGTGTTATAATTGTCAGTTTTCAACATTTTTGTCCAGTAGCGATTTATACGAGCGAGATCGGGCATGTGAGCTCTTATGAAGATTACTTGAAGCGATACTCCAGTTAGTGAGAGGTTCACAGCATTTACTTACATCTGTATAATATATTGGTTGTGCATAGTAATTGTGCACACAGATCGTTAATAAACAATTGATTATAGTATAATTATACAAGAAACACTCCATTTTAGATTTAGGGCGCTGCCATCTTGCGACTTATGCGCCAGTGACGTAAACCGCTTACGTCACGGGCACATGCACGTTCGAACATCCTGTCTGTCCAATGATATTTGATATATCCAGTACTTCGCGGATTGCTTACGTCACAATCACACTTATTAGCGAAGATTCCGCCAATCCTTGCCTTTTTTAACAATGGGGCAGTGACGCAAACGATTTGGCTTACGTCACTGGCGCATAAGTCTCAAGATGGCAGCGCCCTGAATCTAATATAGCATGTTTTTGATACCATTAAACTATAACTAATTGTTTATTAACGATCTTTGTGCACGGTTACTAGGCACAACCAATATAGTATACATATATAATATATTGTGAACCTCTCACTGACTGGAGTATCCCTTTAAACGGCCCGCAGAAAACGTACCGTCCAACACTCTGTCAATGCGTCTCATGAGACTGTCCACGGACTCCTCAGTTTTGATGTGCGAAACAAACCGTGAACCCAGGTCCTCTGCCCCTTCACAATTCATCGCTAAAACATGTAAAACATTAAGACAACGCAACACATTACCCTACACAAAGAACAAATATAGATCTGCATGAAGTTTATCTTAAATGTCATTTGGCACGGTTTACAAAACCCACCCACATAAGGGACTACTAATTAATGTAATCTAAACTTACATTCTACGACGACCGTTTTCTTTTCAGTACGAATATCCTGTCAATCAACAAACCTATATATTAATGCTGTATCTACATCTAATATTTTAATGGTCGTCTCGCTGACTTGCTACAAATAATTGGTTATTGCACTATATTTTCCCAAGTGATATTCAGCATAAACAGGAATGTCAGTCTCTGTGGCCATCTACGCTGTTACGACCGGTACAGGTCAAACGGCCGACAGATCTGAAGCGCTTATAACTGTTGTCGCCATTTTGGTACTGTCGCCAGTTTGACCTGTATCCATCGCCTGTGTACGTACCTTCTGGAACCTGCAGAATGCTGCGAGCCACCGTACTGACGGCCGTCTGAATGGAATCAAGGACCGGCTCCACCACAATGTCAGGGATGGAGAACTTCATCTCCACATCGAACCTATATAGGACACGTAAACACAGTATATTCATACAAAACGACTTAAACGTTGACTGTGCCGTAGGCAAACCGCGAAATACCGGATCCATCAGCAGCCAATTAACTACACAGTCCCCTGTATTAATACATGTAATATATACACCACGGGTGCGAGGAATTTCAATTATTTGACATGGCATATGCCAGATTACACGTTTTCGAATACAGTTACCGCTTAATCGGCTTTGCTTACTTAAAACGAATGTCGTTTCAGGCTAGAATTTCAATAAAATGTACAGCATGTCCCCGAGTGTATATAAAAAATATCATGGATCGATGGACATCGTAGTTATTCAATAGAGCTATACATATTAGCCATACAGTGCATTACGTTTGTTTTAAAGCTATGCTGCGTCGCCTATCGACTGCCGGCTTCCGTGATTGTAAACAAGTCACCAGTCAACCGGAAAGGGTCCTCAGCGCACTGGCGGCGTCCTGTGTCGAAAGTCGCTCAGTTAAAAAAATTATTTATACAGTGACGTTGTACTTGTCAAATTATGGTGATAAGTGCTGTAAATTATATGTTCTTATGTTTGGGCTGGGGTTGTTCAGCCGCCTCACTCTCCCGTTAACCCGTCATTCCATCAGAAGATGCCACTCACTGGAGATACGTGACTGCTTCCGTCTTGTCCGATGTCCACGTCATGTCTGAGAGGATCGAGAGGATCGACGACGGCGCCGACTTCTCGGAAGTCGCCGAGAAGCTGCGCATGGGCGAGTTGGAACGCATGAAGGACGTGCGCCCTCCCGCGCTCAAGGTGTCCGTCAGCTGAGTGGCGGCCCGCGCAACCTGCTCGTCACAGCCCGACGACTCGGCCAGGGTGACCAGGGACCGGTTGATGGCCGTCAGCACGGCGTTGTAGATGTCGTCGTGGTAGCTCGCTGAAGGCGAGATTGAGGTGACAATGAAAATGTACATACATAATAATCTTATTTATTTACCAATTTTAGTATATTCTTATTAATGTTACCACATTGTGTCTTATCAAAGAAGTTTTTAAGGAATATTACTTGGTTATTTATTTATTTATTATTTAGAGTACTTATTTATATACTTAATTTATTTACCTTACATATTTTAGTGCCGATTAGTATTATTACCATTTTAATATGTCTTATTAACCGTATATATTATGGCTCACCAATCTTATTGCTGCCATTATACTGTGCAACTGAAGAACAATTTCCGGTTTTAATGTGATGTTTTAAATGGACAATAACGTCTTTTGAATCTTTGAATGCAATAGAGCAATAATAAACTCCTATAATGCCTACATCCGCAGGAACCTGACATCATAGCCGTAATGTACATTACTAGTTAGGCATAATGTGGAGAGAATGGGAGATGAAACATTGGCAAAGAGATCAGATGCCCAGAAAGTAGAGGGGAAAGGAGGCAAAGAAGACCGTGAATGCGATGGGAGGACTGCATTAAGAGAGATATGGAAAGAGTGGGAGGAGAATGGAGAACAACAGCAACAAATAAGGGAGTTGGAGATTGTTGATACAGAAGGTAGTGATAGAAAGGTAAGGAGAGGATAGAGAAAATGAAGAAACGATGCTGTAGCCATGACCAACCTCACCCCTGACGACAGAGTCAACAAGAGGAGAACAACATTATCGCGAATGAGGACGCATTAGACGGAGACGATTTCAAACAAATTAGTCTTCAGTTTTTAGCGACAGGTGTTTATTCCTTCCGATGATGTCACAGTGATAGGGAGTTGACTCAACAGTATGTGTACAGCTACAGAAAATGCACGTTTACCAATGTTAAGCCTAGTTTTAGGCCTAAATGGCTGGGAAACATAGTATCCAAGGGTTTAATTTGATCCGATACACAACCGGAAATCCTGTGGTGGACTATTCTGGATAACAAATAAACTCGTTGCGGGATTATTCGATACATGTAGTGTGAATTGTTATTTTTTTTCAGAGTCATCGTCATGGATGAATAATCGTCCCTTAATTGTAAGTATCGTATGCTGTGTGTTCGGAATTTATCCGGCCAATATTTGCCCAGCACTGCTTCCTACGATGAGGCGCCATATAACTAAAATACAGCAAGGGTGTTACTGTTGATTTTCTGAGAGTTGACATAAAAATCCTGAGAATTGTATTATGAGTAATATACATCCACTAAATATGTGACATCAAAGGTGAACTTAAATTTATTAGTTATTGCACTCAAAGTCACAGATCACAATTACGTACCTAAGAAATCACCAATCGCTTTCTCCTCTTTTCTGCTCTTGGTAAAGTCTGGTGTTCCGATAGTTCGGCTGGCTTTACGTTGCTAAAACAACAAACATGTTATTCATAGGAAAACTTAACATGCTGGTGGCATCATTACATTCAAACTGTCGAAGTCACCGTATACCACGCAATAATCTAACTACTTTCATGCAATCTGCATCTTGTCGTAATGGTGAACATGTTAATTTATGATAATAAATGAATAGTTAATACTGTTGCTTTACTGTCTTTAACTGTGTTTTTGAATGTATGTATACATATACATATATACATATACTTATATATATATATATACATATATACATATACTTATATATATATATATATATATATATATATATATATATATATGTATATATATATATATATATATATATATATATATATATATATATATATATACTATATTATGAAATGTCATAAATAATTAAATAAATATTATATCACATGCTAAATACTAGATAACGTTTTAATTTTAAATACTGCAATTGATAAATACACGAATAACATGACAATATAAAACATGATTAAACACAGACAGATCAAGCGAAGAATATACGCATTTTAGACAAACGCTTAGCCAAACAAAAATATAAAGACAAATTACCTGGCTTATGATAGAAAACGTTTTTGTGTGTAAGTATTTATCAATATTATCAGCAAATGAAAAGAGCAACAACAGATCCTTTCATGAAATAGTAATATGTACAGAAAATATTAGAAATTAGTCAGCTATAAAATATACATGGCTAAATGTATGAGATAATTATATGCATAGTTTGTTTTTATTTCAAGATAGTATAGTCTAGTTGAACTTTATTCACAATGCATTTATACAAAGGAATAGTTAACCACAACACTAGGGATGACAACATATAAGGTCTTAATTATGTGTTGGTGTTAGAGTTTACTTGATTAAACTCCAAATATTCCTGGTTAATATTCCGAATGGTACACGTCTCAGAGCAGTTGGTTAGTCTGAAAACGTAACTTAGATTTAGACCAATGGAATCTCTGAAAGGCAGAAGTTTCATTATTTGTTTATATTAGTCTTTATAGTCAAAATTCAGCTACTAAGTTACAGTTTGTAGCAAAATTCATTGAATTATTATGAATAACTGCAATGGCTGCGGATATGGGAGATATACCCAAATAATTTTTTTACAATTTCTTCTACGAGTATGTCGATATTTCAAAATTGGAATAAAATGACATATACAGTGTAGCAGAGTTGACAGAATTACAAGTACTCTATCAAGTAGATAGTATACTGACACCGTGAAACTATATTAGTAAGTAGGACAATAATACCATAATTGTGTTAAACAAATTGACACTGTCCAACTGCACCTTCATATTAATGATAATGCTTCTGGGCGTATGCCGATTAAATTATGTATATTTGTATCTCGTATACTATTATTAATATTATGTCTTCACTACACATTAATAACAACACAAACAACATCAGGTGAACAAAGATATCTACATACAGATATGATACAAATATGATACATTAAAGCCTTGCTATTCTCCGTGGGAGGGTCAGGGTATCGGCGAATGGCAATATTCATGGGCGTGTTAGGCAATACTTGTTACTACAGTGAAACCTCTTTACGATGACCATTACATTAATATAGTCTTGTTTTTGTTAATTGTTGTTTTACACGTGCGAGATTCATCGTTTAAAAAAGTGGTCTCTCCACTTCCAGAAAGATGCATATTTTACATTGTTCACAGTGTCTAAATTGTACTGCTAAACAAATAAAACGGGAAAAAATATAATTGTGATGTCACAACAAATTTATGAAATGCCACAGCCAAATATATCAAGGGCAGCACTGAATGTGAACGACTGTTTGCATGTTTTTGTGTCATCTTGATATATAAAATGCATTTTATATTTATATTACACATTATACTACGCATTTACATATTTATATTTAATCGGTAATACTGAAATAAAAATGTAAATGCAATGGTCTTTTGTAGAGATATTTCACTAGTAGGCTGCCATCCTATATGCGAACAGGGTATGGTAAACTACATGACAGTCGATATGAATTGGATTATTAACCCCTCTTTGGATCTTGAGGAAATTCGATGGCCTCTTCTTGCGTAATCGAAACCTGTCAGTGATATCCTGAAATATCAGCAAATACACCTTCAAATAGCTCCTCCGTCTTGTAAATATTGAAAATCCCTAGTGATACAATGGGTGGTCAATGGTGTTTGTAAAGTCCTAGAAGAACGCATACTGTATTACAGTATAATTTTATATTGGCAACCACATCACATCTGTTCAATATTATCAATATTTTGAGACATTGAAAGCCATGATGGATTTTCATATGATCCAGTCCGATGCATGATATTGGTGGAGCTGGTGCGTTCAACTTTGTGTTTCTCTACTCATCAAACTTATGAGACTATTCTTAAGTGTAAACAAACTACGACAAGGTTATAACAAATTTTTAAAACTTTAATTGCAGGTAGTTCTACCTTATTCCCACACACATCTGAATGTCCTTAAAAACATGTGAATGGTAAAAACATATTTGAAAGTGATGGCTTCCAACATGTGTCAACATACACATATTGGGACAATGCAGGAATGTCGTATTTGACCCATTATGCATGCGGAGTAATATACACTTTAGATGCAGAACAATGTCACAACACATGTATACATAAGTACATACTATATGGAACAATTTCTCAAATATCATTTGTTCTACACCAGATGGCGCCACCCCTTCTCTCGAACGACAATGGCGTTCATTGAGAAAGTGTGTCGCACCATGTTTTTGTAAAACTAAATAAAAAACAGAATTATTGTGTAGTGCAATTTCCAGTCTGTAGAACAGCTCGAAGCGCCTTACATTTCACTTATTCACAGACGTGACCAGTCGAATACCTTCTATACGTATTCAATCACATTGCTAATAATGCATAGAGTGTTCTTAAACGAATGTTCACCACATTCCAGATACTCATCATACCTCTGTATGACGAGTACCTGGCCATAGAATGTGGTATATTTGAATTGGAGCAATGTGGAATGAAGAAAGGTATCCATAGTTTGAAATGACAGTACAGAATGAATTTGAACCCAGGTTCTTTCAATTGAGTCCAATGCTCCAACTAATGCACCACAAATGTGGCGAAAAAGCCTCCCTGAGAAGAGTGATCTACTTATACAAAGTTGAAACATAGCAGATCCTTGTTTTCAGTATGACTGGGTATGCTTATTTGACACGCATGCTTAACAGGTCGAATACACTACATGTAATACCATGATCCCCACGTTATGACATAAAACATAAAGGAATAGGACAGCATACAGAAACCTTATATTCGTAGTTTAATATCATGTAGGCAGCAATTCCATTTGTTTTTAAAGTCAAATAATGTCATCATATAAAAACATCCAGAATTCCTGTATGTATTTCAAAGGAACGTTTCCTACCGTTTTCCCCAAGAGTTTGTGGGCGCATTCCCTGGCTCCATCCTCGATCGTTGCCATGAGCTCCTGTAGGCGACTGGAACAGTCCTTCAGCGAGTTGCCCATGACGTCACTAAACGCATGTGGCGGCTGCAACCAATGAGAACCGACGCAACGGTGAGGTGTGTTCTTAAGTAGCAGTATCTATAGTTCTGAGCACTTCTCAAAACACTTTACCTTTTGCTGTCCTGTTAATTCATACACGATATTGACTCATCTGGAAATACTTCAGCCACAATAATATGTGTGAATAAACAATACCTGTACACATATATCATCATTGTCTACGGACGTTTTAGCTAGGTATTCGTTTAAACAGCAAATGGAAATGGAGCAATGTAGAGATAATGGCCTTGCCAAGGTTCGAAATAATAATAATATGAGGATTGAACGCAGAATTACTTAAGAGTCCAAACTTGTACCTGATACGCCATTCACTCAATAATGGCTTAGTGGCTAATACCACAACATTAATCATCATTTTGGAAGAAATTCCTGATCTATGAATGCTATGCTCTAAAGTGATGTATTTGTTAGATACTGTGTGGACTGCAACTATCACAGAAAACAAGTGTAACCTTTACGTTACACGATACACGTCTGATACGAATACGTTGACGAAACACGTTTGATGATATTTGTACGTATGCACCCTCCGTTAGAAATAATATCAAGTGTCATTCCTTTTGTTACATAACCTTGAAGATGAACACCTAAGGCAAAGAAGCAGTATATTTTTTTACTAAAATCTGCACACAGAGTAACAGAGTAGACGTTATTACACATTCGTACATGTGCATTTTACATTACATACATGCGTTTTCACTTTACATTTTTTGTTATCCGAACATTCTTAATATGTACTATTTGTCAACTATTTTTTCTTGTAATATAATTAACTATTATTTATTTTTAATATCTACTATTTTTTTTAAATATATATTATTTATCAACTGTTTTATTATTATTATTATTTCTAAATTGTAATATAATTAACTATTATTGATCAGTATTAGTATTTTAGTATTATTAAGATTAACATTATTTATTTACATTGAACTTTTTACTGATCTACGTCTCTATTTTACATATTTAGGTTATCTGTATATTCATGTAAAGTGTAATGCGCCTCTGAAAGGTTTTATTGCTAGATATACGGTGTAGACAAATACTGTATTTATTATTTATTATTATATTATAAAATCAGTGGCGATACGAAGTGCAACAAATGCAGGAGACGTGATATTGACTACTCACCCAGGAGCGTGAGAAGGCGAGTTGGTAGTCGAAGAAGACCATGTCACTGATCTTCTGTATTGTACCTTCCACCTTCGACTGCAGAATGTGGTTGACTTGCTTCACCAGGTCCCTGAGGCGCTCGATGTTCGAGTGGATGTTGTACAGGAAAGCATCTACAGAGACAGATAATAATAATAATAATAATACTAATAATAATAATAATAATAATAATAATAATAATAATAATAATAATAATAATAATAATAATAATAATAATAATAATGGCAATTTGTATAGTAGTGGCGCTCATGGCACTTGTACATATAAATCATCACGTTAAAACAATACTATTAATGGCAATAAAGCGACATTTTTAGACCACAAAAATAAAATAATTACCAGTAGTAATAAAAACGGTGTATAGTAAAGTAAATAAAAAAAATTGTTAGTGTCATAAAATGTATACAGTCCAGAACATATCCAAGGGAAAGTCCACATGTATCACTCAAATTAAGAAGACATAGACTGGAAAATAACACCAAACGAACATTTAAAATTGATTGATTAACAAAATTGAGGTGACCAACATTCACAAGAAATACAATGTACATGAATGTAAAGTAAAGGGGGATGTTTATATAGCTGAGTTATTCTGCGTACAACAAAAGACATTTTACTGCTGGCAGACCTGTCCAGTTGATCACCATCTTGATTCTTCATTGAATAATGTAGCCATACTGTGATTACTACTATTTGTATATTAGTATCGATGGCATGAAGAGGGTTTGAACTTGGAGTGACAGCCAAACATTTGGTTTCATCGGGATTGAGGCGACAACAGATTTTGATGGTCAAAGAGGAAGACAGAAATCAAGAGTAGTTTGAAGAGACGACCAAACGCAGTGACTCCGTAGCTTGCAAGGAACCAGAGAGCAAGAACAAATACTATTACGCTGGTGTCGGAACCAGGCAAACCGTTTTTGGGGAGGTGGCTTAGCCTCAAATATTTTGTTGGGTTTTAACATATTGAAAGTGTCATTTGATTTCCATGTTCCAGAGTGAATTTGCATAAACGTATAGCTGTTTGGTTCCATTAGAATGGAATTTGTTTATGTAGATAAAAGAATAACCAGACAATTCAAGCTTCTTGTTAATTGGAAACCCATAACTAACTTTTCATTGAAGCTACCTAGACATAACTTTACAAGAATATGGAACAAAATTGATAAACAAATAAGAAATGTCAATCACTGCTCGAATTTTAAACAAATGTTACGTGTTTTCTACTTAGACACTTACAAAATTCAAGTATATGTTTAAACCCGCGATGTCAAAAATGCTCTTAAGTTCCTACTTACCATAGTGTTTTATTTCATAGTTATAACAAGGATCTTACAGCTTCATAACGTCGAGCAGACGCCATCGTCAGTAGCACGCATAAAACTAGATGGCGCTAGTGGTTGTGGCGGCAGACGTTATCGCGAGGAGTTGCGTATCTTTGTGAAGCTATACTATTCTTGGTTATCCTTGCCCAAGTCATGCTAAATCTTGTTTGGATTCATCCATGCATATCCATGCTTTTTACATAAAAAAACTAATTTATATTGTAATTGATTCAAGCATCTCAGATATCACCAGAAACAGTGACAAACTGCATACTTTATATATTCATTTTATTAGTACAGTCTTGGTGATATCTAACAATAATATGTATAATTTTACTTTGATAATTCTCCTGTTGTATTGTGTTGTAATACTACAAATGTGTATTGTATATGTATAGTAATGATGTTTTTTTAATGATGATGGTGTCACTGGAAGACACCTTTCACTGGAAGACAACATGCTGACAATTTATTATCATGCTTATGTTTGTTCTTGTACATGTTGCATTGCGAATAAAGTTATTCTTACATAATCCCATCACTCAACCTTCGTAGTGTTTTTTTTTACCTATCATCAGCATATTATTATTATTACCAATGTTCATGCAGTTCCAAGCGAGAGTGTTGAGGCCGGGCTGGAAGCTGGTTACGACGACATCGACGTGGGGTTGGAACCACGTCTTCACAGTGGCTGGAATCGAATCCTTGACGTCATGGAACTGCCGCAGAACCAACTCTAGGTGATTCTTGTATGACTTGAATCTGAATGTCACAATGCAATACATACGAAATAAAAAATCATGTATTTAATGAATTAATATATTTTCATATATATATATATATATATATATATATATATATATATATATATATATATATATATATATATAATTATATATATATAACTTGATAATCATAACTGTCCTAACTGTCCTAACTTGCTTTTGGAACACCTGCGAAGTATGCCAGCCGAAACACCCACCCAGCCAGCAGTTGATTTCATGGAGGTCGATTACAGACCACTCGGCCGACAGGCTTGAGCATGGACCCCGGGGCGCATCGGTCTTACACTGTATTACACCTCCGACATCAACAATGTGCATGCATTCAACCGTGAACAGTATCGACGGTAGAATTGGTGGGATTCTGGATTTCAATAAGTGCTGCTAATAAATCATTATGAATGTTACTCTGTAAATGTGTGTTACTGAAAACTGCACATAAGAACATTTCATATGTTTTCCCAATTTTGTAATGCCTTCATATTTGCTTTTTTGGTCAACAACTATATAACTTTGCAGATGCTTAAGATGACGCCAGATCATTAGAGATATTGGAAATCTTCATTATTTTTCGTATAGGCCCTATCCTGTATTAGTGATAAATAAACACACTTGATGATGCAGTAAGATTGGGTTTGCGGTGGTGGAAATAATTGTTGCGTAAGTATATTTTTGCTACTTTTGAATGACTTTTTGACTGACTTTTCTTCCTGCAGTTGGACTTCCTGGGCCCCTTCTGGAACGACGATTCCAATCCGTGACAACCACTTCGCTTCATGTATCATCGTCAGAACTCTACAAATATAATACACATATACATTATCAATAATAAAACAACAGTACAAAAGTTTATGCTTAAACGACTACCAATAGAAACTGAAATAAAAAAGAGAACATGGAGGTAGATAGGACAAAAATATAAAACGGTATTTGATTATTATAACTATCGCATGAACCTCAATGTCATATGTGCTATACAAATGTATATTATTATAATACTACGCATCAGTTCAACATAGCACATCCTTTGTGATTGACTGCAGGGAACGTATTCCATATTGCAGATGCTCAATTAAAGCAATTGACTAAATTCAATCATAACAAATATTGACAAAAATCATTATCAGAGCGAGCCAAGGATTGCCGAAAATGTAGTGTGTACAATCAATATAAAACACTTTTTTGGCAGCAGAAGTTACCAATAGTTTCAGGCAATTTTCATTTGATCGAGATTCCGCTACAGGTAAATGTTATACACACTTGTCATCGGCATTCACGAGCAACTCCTTCGTGTCCGGATGTTGAACGAGCAGCGTGGCACACAGTCCGGTCCTCGCCTGCTCGATCTGAGACTTCCAGAACGTCAGCCAGAGGTTCTCGAAGGTGACAAGTGCTGTAGCGAGGCGATTGTAGATCTTGGCCGTGTGACTGAAGTCCTTTAGGTGTGACACGGACTTATTGTCACGGAACACCACCATCGGGTCCTCGATTCGCTTGAGGAGTTGCCGAGACCACTGGATGGCGCCGGCGACTGGCGGTGCGTTCCGGATGAGTGGCGGATCGTCCTGTGTGAGACAGAAGAATTGTTCAGGCCGTGAACGTGATATGTCGGCAGCAACTATTCAGTACATGTGTTGTATGTGCGTATTGGTTAAGAAGGGATTACAAACTACAGTTTCTCAAATAAATGTGTAATGGAAGTGTAAGGTAAAACGTAATGCTGTAGTATAGCTGGCATAGAGATGTATGACGATGGCGATGATGACAGTGATTGCGTGTGTGCGTGTGTGCACACGTGCGTGAGTGTGTGTGCGCGCGTGATTCCATTCCTGAGTACCCATAATACTGAATTAGATCATTTACAATCACTGTTCCATCATCTAGTTAGTCTCCTACTTTTGTAGAGCATTGAGTTCGGAAAAATTAAACTTCAAACTGCACTCTGATTGAGCTTTTTGAAGAAAAGTGAAGGCTGCAAAGTTCTCACCTTGTGCTTGTTGTAGAGAACCTGAATGGCATCCAGGTCTGCACCATACCAGTTGAACACTTCAACAAACTTCTCCGAGATCACGATCCGTATGCTGGCTCTCTGTTGCACTGGTGTGAACCTGTGTGACATATTCTGTATACTAGATAGTAGATAAACCAATTCACATATTACTCAATTGCCTAGTTATGACATGGAATATGCGTGAGGTTCAGTTTCCAAACAGGGCTGCTAGTGGCAGGAATGTTGTCATTATAAACGTCTCTTTAAGGTTGACATGATAAATACCTCATTGGTAATAACAAGTTGATAGATTCCAATCGGTTTCAATGTATTCATGTAGAGCGCAATGGCTCAAGGGTAGAGCTTCGGACTCTCGACTACGAGAACCCGGGCTCGAATCCTGTGCTGTTAAAACCTTGGGCAAGTTTGTTCACTCTACATTGCTCCAGTTCACTCAGCTGTATACATGTGTACCTGGCAATAGACAATGGTGGATATGTGTACGAGCAGCCTTCGTGCATTAATTGTAGCATATGGCTGGATGCTTCCCAGAGAAGCCAAGACGGTGTCTGAGCGAACAGGTATGTCAGAGAAATAATGGGTAAAGTGCTTTGAACGGTCCTGAGGACTGGATACTGCGCTATATAAGAACTTGTCTTTTTATGTACACGTTTATATGAATACATAAGCATATGTACTGAATTGTTGTATGAATCTTTCTGTATGAATAATTTATTGAAACGGACGATTTGCATGAAATTTATATACAGCCTGAAGAGATTGCGTGAGCGAATAATGTGCCAGTGGTAACTATGCTGTCTTTTGCAGGATTTATAGCCATAACATTTTATATTTAGGGACGTTATATTTAAACAAAATTATTAATGCTAATTTACATTTACACCACTACATCAGAGATATGTATACATAAATGGTGCATTATTGATCAGATCACACTCTGGATATAAGTGTATACATGTCATCATTTTGTACTATTATTATTTTCACTGCTATGGATATATGTGATATCCAATGCAAGGGAGACAATGGGTTTACTTTGTAAGCAGATCAAGTCCTTCATGCGTCTTCATCTTCTTTGAGAAGATTGCCCGCAGGTAGGCTCCAACAAACTTCTCCAACTCCTGCACTGTCGACTGGAAGGTGTTGTAGATCATTTCAAACCTCTCCTTGTCCTGGGAAACATACGTTGTTTTGAAGCAAATAAACAAAACAGTTCATAATTACACAACTAGCAATGTTCGACTTACTTCTACGTTTCGACCACCATCGGCGGCCTTCTTCAAGAACTGAATGTTCAGTGTATCAGTTCCTGAAGAAGGCCGCCGATGGTGGTCGAAATGTAGAAGTAAGTCAAACATTGCTAGTTGTGTAATTATGAAATTTGTTTCGAACAATATACTGCCAACCTGATGAACATTTTCACGAAGAGTTCTAGAAATGTATGCTTCATTCACTAGAGCAATGATCGAATATATGATTTATCATGGAATTACACACGTTAATTATGTTGCTCACAATGATTATAACTAACTTCATATGGTTGAAACAGTATCTAAACGAATGCAAGGCAGAAGTGAGTTAGACTTTATCAAAACAAACATAGATAATCACAGCGTGGCTGCTAATATGTGGTTGTCAGAGAAGATAGTTGAATGTAAGAGACAACCTGACAATTAACAGTTGGGAAAGACAGAATACAACTGGTTTGCATCGCGTGGAAGTAAGACTAGTGGACAGTCAAAGAATGGAGACATTTGAGACGATGCAATGCAGCCTTATGGGTAATGAAGTCCTTCCAGATTGATAATGTAAGAACGGATCCCTATGCTCTTCCAGTTAGTCAACTAAACAAGCTATTAACAATACAATCTATGATGGCCAGCAAGGGTTGTTACTCTTGCATACAGAATTTGGTCAGAACGATGTGACAAAACTCTGGTAAACTTTGATGGGGTGACGAAATGAGATAATGCTTCCATGAATCATCACTATTATTATGTTGACATTTATGGGAACGCGGTCTGACTGGCAAGGTAATTAAACTAATTTATTGTAATTTACTTTTTTCAATTCGGGCCCCTGATAGGTTGACGTTAACTATAAGGTCGCTGTGTCACCATGAAATTATGTTTAACTGTAACATTTAATATTTCAATATTATAATTATTACATATTAATAATAATTAATGTTAAATAATAATTAACAACATTTAATGAATACGTGTAAGCAATCCACAATACAATGCTTACCTTACTCTCCACATCCAACATTGTTTTGGTGGTGACATTTTCTCTCATTGTGTCTGTCATCTTGGTGACATGGTCCCTAATGATGGATGACACACTTGGACCCTCTTCAGTCATGTCTTCGTCATAGTAGTTGTCTGTGGCAGTCGTACATAAACCATATCAATAAACAACATAGTAAATGTTTAGGTGGCCCTTGGGACCGTTCAAATCATCCTACCTTTTGTTGCAAACCCAGGTTCGAATCTTGTGCTGCGGTGTTAAAACCTTGGGGAAGTTTTTTCACTCTACATTGCTCCAGTTCACTCAGCTGTATAAATGAGTACCTGGCTATATACAGTGGTGGACAGGTGTACGAGCAGCCGCTGCGCATTAATTGTAGCACATGGCTGGATGTTTTCTAAGAGAGAAGTTGAGATAGTGTCTGATTGAACAGGTCTGTTAGGGAAGTGTAAAATGTTTTGAGCAATCCTAAGGACTGGATATTGTGCTATATAAAAACTTCAATCAAATTGAATGCCACATCGATGTCTCTAGGAGTGAACAATGAGGCACTCAATACAGGTATTTTTTACTGAGGCTTAGCCAAAGATTCCTCTAGCCAAGACAACTGATTACTTATCTAACTGAGGGAATTTAGCTGGCCATAAGATTAACTAACATTTCAATGTTGACGGACCCACGTTAATGACTATCATTTTACATCACTGGCACATCTGGTAGACACACGAAGCAAACAGACCAGTCAGTATAAATGACACAGATGGCTCAAAGGGCACTGGTTTGGCACTGAAAACCCTAAACTGGCTAGCAATGACTATGACTGATATGAATGACTTCCATGTTGTCTTGTGTCAAGAGGTCCACGTTTATTAATTCACAATTGGCAAAAAGGTACATCTCTGACTATGTACCTGATTCATGATGCACACCAATGTTTAACTTTTTTCATTTATGTTCTTTATGTTCTTATGATTACAACATGCATGCTGAAGGTTTACTGTCTGCCAGTTTGTGCTTTGTTATTTCATTAAGCTCAAAACAGTGTTCCAAATTTGAAAGATTCCACCTGCAACACATTAAAATGGTAGACAAAACACCCAGCTAAAAAATATTTGCAATAATGCTGAAGCGAGCACAGTTAGCCACAGTACCCATTGATGTTTACCTTTTCAATTTTTTAGACAGCAGACAAATGACTGTTCTGCCAATTTTGGGCAGAGGGGCTGGCACCTTTCTTTTAAACCGACATGATCAGTTAGTGGCTTTTTATTTTTATTGCAAAATCAGGTTGATCAGTATAAGTTATAACTATTGTAGCATCCTGACCACCAATAAATGTTTTATCGAAACAGAACTGACTTCGTTATGTTAAACGTCGAATGTTTATAAGAATCCTGATGCTGTCACTCAAATCGCCGTGACCTTTTGACCTTTACCAACTGGGAGCCGTGCACCTGGCTGGGTGTGGCGATAGTGGCGTCAACTTGCGTTCATGTGATATTGCATCGCGTGGTCTTGCATTTCCTCTGGACTTTTAGCCACGCCTACAATGGTTTCGAAAATGCCTCGTGGTCGATGTGTACACAGAGTTAAGTGCCCTTAGTGCATCTATTTTCAACCCCTAAATGGTACATGAAAACATAGTTTGACTGTCTTTACGCTATAATAGGTATAATTTATACCATATAACATGATTTTGCAATAAAAATAAAAAGCCACGAACGGTCCATGTCGCTTGAATGCACTGACCAACAGATACCACACTTGACACTTGACACTTACGTAAGAGGTCGACATCAGCCTGTGTCAGTCCACTGCTCTTGTTGGTGAAGTCAAAGACATTGTCTCCGATTCCACTCTGCTTCCTGTCCCTACGTTTCTCTTCTTCCCTTTCACTCATGTTTTCCTCGTCTTCCGTTATGGCCCCTAGCACCCTCGTGTCATGCACTGGGGCTTGATAGGGATCTGGGGGGAACGAATATCATCAGTCAGTAATTTATTTCCAACAATTTTCCAACAGCACATATTCTGCCATTACTTTACACAACACCATGTAAAAATTAAATAAACAAAACAGAGTTAATGGAAAAGAGGTGAACCGTAGTGTGTGATTTGTACCTATGTATGGTTTGTCCCAACCAGTATAGTTATATATAATACAAACATTGTATCTTTCAACCAATACAATTGACAAATTCCTAACACAATGCTTACACAGCTGAAACATGAATACTTAATTTTCACATCTAATACTATCTTGATTCTTAGAGAATGTTCTTAAACTAAGATTTCCGTCTTTAGAAATAGCTTGTGGATGCTGTGCGTAGCACAATATGAAAACATTACTGAGTAGAAGTTATGTTCATTATAATTTATATATTTTTTAATAATAAAACTATAAATACAGAATGTTTATTAAATGTATTCATGTTGTCCAACAACAATTATCTGTGCACTGAAAAATCCATAAAATGTCAGTAGTGATCAGCTTTAAAGAGGTTATAGTGGCATTTAAAGATGAAAAGTAAACTACCTGGAGACAGCTCTTCATCTGGGGCAAGAGGCTCCTCTATCGACTTATCACACACTATGTGTTCCTTCCTCGGTCGAGGCACTCCGGCAGTTGTCTTCACAACCCTGGGGTGGGAGAAGACACGGCTGGGTAATATACAGTGCTCTATCTGGACATTAAACAGGGTTCACCTTACGACAGCAATACTTGTATATTCAAATAATATCCTAACGTACCGAGGAATCACTCGGTCATATTGCATTTACAATGCAAACACACTGACCTCTTATATTCATTGTTATAACATTCCTCTGTACCTAAACACAGTTGTCATATTTCTAATTACATTTCTGCAATAATGTACCATATAAATAATAAGCTTATACATATATTTAATATTTAAAAATATAATGTGCCACTGGTGTGTATTGTATAGTGTATTATAACAAATGTTTTCTCTACTCAATTGTTAAGGTATGGTAGAGACTTTCCATAAACATATAAGTAAATTGAGGTACACGTAATCAATAGTAATGAATTAACATATGATAAATTGTCCAAGAAAGCATAATAACTATTACTATTATTACACATCACCAACGATTCCCATCACGACATTAATGGTATAATTTGTTACAAACAAAACCTACACATCAAACCAACCTTTAAATTTATATTTTTTATATGGTGTTCCTATATTAACTTTCATTATCATATCAACATTTTAACACCCCTGTATGACACCTTTCTTTTTCTTCCATATACTGGACTTGGCCTTTTCTGGGCGTTAAAAGTCCAATCGAAGCTTGTGCGCTTCGGGGGGAGGGGGTGTATGCTCTCTTAAAACAGTTAATATAAAAACAAAATTTATATTAACTAATTCAAATTAAAACATTAATACAATTATTATGTGGACCTCTGGTGATTAAGAAATGTATTATTATGATGTACATATTCTTATGAAGAAATTAAAGTCGATGTTAAGGTGCGAAGGCCAGTTTTGAAAGCCTCTGGGCACACTTACTTGTTGAACTGGGACAGAGTGTTGACTATGTCAATTATTTGTCGAATCCGAGAGCAGAATTCGTCGATGTGAGACATAATGGTCTCCTCGTCTGCTACAGACACCCCATGTCCCTCGTGGTCACTCAGTTGCTTCTTGAAGGGCGAAGATGTGCTCAACTTGCCCCACTGTCTACTGGCAGTGGTAAGCTGCCCCTGTCTTGATCTGGTAAAAAGAAAACATTATTTTTCTCTACCACTTCCTGTGGCATATTAAACTATTAAATGGCTGGCTAAATTTTAGGGGATTAGGTCAATCCGTAAATCCTAATTTGTGTGCAAATAGTATCGCTTTACTCAAGTGTAAAAGCATTTCTTGAATTCTTTGAGCCCATAAAGTCACATATGAATCCATAGAATCACATATGAATCCATAGAGTCACATATGAACCCATAGAGTCACATATGAACCCATAGAGTCACATATGAACCCATAGTCTCACAAATGAGCCCATAGAGTCACATGTGAACACATAGAGTCACATATGAACCCACAGTCTCAAATATGAACCCATAGAGTCACATATGAACCCATATAATCACATATGAACCCATAGAGTCACATATGAACCCATAGAGTCACATATGAACCCACAGAGTCACATATGAACCCACAGTCTCAAATATTAACCCATAGAGTCACATATGAACCCATATAATCACATATGAACCCATAAAGTCACATATGAACCCATAGAGTCACATATGAACCCATAAAGTCACATATAAACCCATTGAGTCACATATGAACCCATAGTCACATATGAACCCAGAGTCACATATGAACCCATTGAGTCACATATGAACCCATTGAGTCACATATGAACCCATAAAGTCATATATGAACACATAGAGTCACATATGAATCCATAGTCACATGTGAACCCACAGTCTCGAATATGAACCCACAGAGTCACATATGAACCCATTGAGTCACATATGAACCCATAGATTCACACATGAACCCGCAAACTCACATATGAACCCATAGTCACATATGAACCCAGACTCATACATGAACACATAGAGTCACATATGAACCCATATAGTCACAAATGAACCCATAGAGTCACATATTAACCCTAAGAGTCACATATTAACCCATAGAGTCACATATGTATCCACAGAGTCACATATGAACCTACAATCTCACATATGAACCCATGGAGTCACAAATGAACATATAGAGTCACATATGAACCGGCTACAGGTTACACATTTATTCCTTATATGGGATCTTTTACTTCCCCTGGCATAGACACCAGACAGAAGGGACCACCGGATTTTAATGTCTCTTCCGAAAGACACAGGCAAATGGCGGCAGGTGGGATTGAACCACCGTCCCCTCGATCGACAGTTCGGCGCAACTGACCCCTTACCAAGTACTCAAAACAACTAGAACTAACGCCCCCCGGTGCCCCCCGTACCCACCGTGTGGGGGCCTGTGCCAGACTGCCGACGGACGTGAAGTGTGACAGCATGGATGAGTTCCCGAGGGAGTCACGCAGGGTGCGGATGGTGTCGCGGTACACACTCTGGAGGGTGAGGCAAGCTCGCAGGCGCTGGTACAGGGTGTCAGAGCTTGAGTCAACCGGCACCATCCGACGACTGCTTCGACTCGACGAAGTCTGTGTCACACAAACTGGTCAGTGTCCATTCCATAATAGACAAATGCTGAGCAAGTCTCAACATGAAGACTGATTTTTTTAAATTTAATTTTAATAATAAAAAATCATATTTTTTTATTAAATATAATTAATAAACTATGATAAAATATACACACTATAAAAACTCATCAGAAAGTGAAGTAATATTTACTCAAGCAACAGTGATGCTATTACTAAAGCAACAGTGTTGCTTGTATACCTTGAGTCTGCTTTCCAGTTGGCTTTGGAAAAGCTTCTGCTGGGGGTCACCGATTGGGGTCTGACCAATGGGAGTTGACTCGCGGTGATGCACTTCCTCCTGCACCTTTGACCAAAGTAGGTCAATGTCAGGTGGGGTCAAGGTCGCCTGGTGTATGTATTCTTTACAAGCAAGAACCAATTGGTTGGTGACCTATAGAGAGAATATGAATGTAAGAGTACCAAGCAGCATATATGGCAGAAGAACACATGAAATAAAATCCTTGCTTATTCTTCATATTGGAAAAAACTGGCAGTATAACAATTATACATTTTCTTCACTTAAATATATTTTGTATACCAGAGTAAAATACAAAAAAAAAAATTGCCTCTGCTCAGTTTTGCAAGACTGCAATACGTAACTAATCAATAATTAAATAAATAAAGCCATCTAGGTATAATATACAATGTTTTGCTCACCAAGATGACATGGTCCATTAATTAAAACATTCTTAACAACATGACAACATATAATTATATATATATATATATATATATATATATATATATATATATATATATATATATATATAATTTATGTACAATTACCTTGTAACTTGAAATATTGTAAAGTGTAGCCTAAAAAACTAACTTGATAGTTCTTGAAAAACAATATTGGAACAATCTGCTTGTGACCCACCTTTGTGAAGAGAAGCCCAAGGAAGCCTTGACGGGAATAGAACCGGGACACGGAATCCATCTGTTTGACTGCTGCGAGAAGTCCAGGTAGAGCGGTACTGATGATGTTAGCGGGTGTAGCTCCGTGGTACAACATGTCCAGGTATCGCTTGAGGGACTCGAGATAGCGCACTTTGTCCTTTGTCTCGTTCATGGCATCAGTGATGCTGCAATACGCAAGATACAGGTGATGGGATGGAGTGAGGATGACTTACCTCACCTTGCTGGGGTGATTAAAACATGTCAAGCACTTAAACTGATTGGGTGGATTTTGAGGAAATATGTCACACCTGTAAATGTGAAACAACCTGTACAGGTGAAACAACCTGTACAGGTGAAACAACATGTACAGGTGTAAATGACCTGCACAGGTGAAACAACATGTACAGGTGTAAACAATCTGTACAGATGTAAACAACCTGTACATGTGTAAACAACCTCTACAGGTGTATACAATCTGAACAGGTGTAAATAATCTGTACAGGTGTAAACAACCTGTACAGGTGTAAACAACCTGTACAGGTGTAAACAATCTGTACAGGTGTAAACAACATGTACAGGTGTAAACAACCTGTACAGGTGTAAACAACCTGTATAGGTGTAAACAACGTCTACATGTGCAAACAACCTGTATAGGTGTAAGCAACCTATATAGGTGTAAACAACCTGTATAGGTGTAAACAACATGTACATGTGTAAACAACATGTACATGTGTAAACAACCTGTATAGGTGTAAACAACATGTACAGGGGTAAACAACCTGTACATGTGTAAACAACCTGTATATGTGTAAACAACCTGTACATGTGTAAACAACCTGTAAAGGTGTAAATAACCTGTACAGGTTTAAACAACATGTACAGGTGTAAACAACCTGTACAGCTGTAACTTACCTGTACAGGTGAAACAACCTAAACATGTGTAAACAACCTGTACAGGTGTAAACAATATGTACATGTGTAAACAACCTGTACAGGTGTAAAAAACATGAACAGGTGTAAACAACATTTCCAGGTGTAAACAACATGTACAGGTGTAAACAACCAGTTCAGGTGTAAATGACCTGTACAGGTGTAAACAACCTGTAAATGTGTAAATAACCTGTACAGGTAAAAACTGTGTTTAATGTCAGAATCTGTGATGGACGACGTGACTTTACCAGCCAATACGAAGCATATTTGGTGAATACTAAGAACATGTTATGTAACAGACACTAGGTACAATTTACAGCATATTAAACCTTATATCAAACACAGTGAGACAACCACATGCAGTGTCACAAGTAAACATTTTAAAGCAGGTTTTATCAAAAGCAAACCTTACTGCATTTTCAACATTTATACACTGCTTTATTCCTGAAAATACTGTGGCACTAGTAATATTAAGATAACGTTTCTTCTTTGAATGTGGTGCATTTGAATATGCAGTATAAACCAGTATTTTCTGAGAAGCACATAATTAATTAATTAAACACACATTAACAGTAATAAATATGTATGATTTTGTATGTTATTAATACATTTGCAAAAACTACTGCACAGATCACTGGAACAATGATTTTGATGGAGGCGCTAAACAAGAAATGTATTGTTATTTCTCCAGTGGAACCACTGACTAATAAGGTCACCCATGCGACTAACCAAAACCGATCTTATTAGCGAGGTGACCTTATTGGAAAGGTGATCATAATATATTAACAAGATGACCATATAAGCAGGACTAAGTTACATACTTCACTGTATGTGGAACAAAACTAAGACCATAGAGCGTAATGGCTCAGGGGTAGAGCTTCGGACTCTCGACTACGAGAACCCAGGTTCGAATCTTGTGCTGCAGTGTTAAAACCTTGGGCAAGTTTTTTCACTCTACATTGCCCCAGTTCACTCAGCTGTATAAATGAGTAACTGGCTATAGACA
Source organism: Oasisia sp. SBJ-2009 (assembly GCA_964017155.1). Classification (NCBI taxonomy): domain Eukaryota; kingdom Metazoa; phylum Annelida; class Polychaeta; order Sabellida; family Siboglinidae; genus Oasisia; species Oasisia sp. SBJ-2009. Next base: position 31,021,222 of record OZ024861.1, on the reverse strand, counting down.
GTGGTGGATATGTGTACAAGTAGCCTTCGCACATTAATTGTAGCATATGACTGGATGCTTCCCAGAGAAGCCGAGATGGTGTCTGAGTGAACAGGTCTGTCAGGGAAGAAAAGTGTAAAGCGCTTTGAACGGTCCTGAGGACTGGATACTGCGCTATATAAGAACTTGGCTTTACTTTACATACCAGGGTGACCCTAACTGGGAGGTGGCTATGACCCTAATTGGGAGGTGGCTGTGACCCTAATTGGGAGGTGGCTGAGACCCTAATTGGGAGGTGGTGGTGACACTAATTGGGAGGTGGATGTGACCCCAACTGGGAGGTGGATGTGACCCTAATTGGGAGGTGGCTGTGACCCTAATTTGGAGGTGGATGTGACCCAAATTGGGAGGTGGATGTGACCCTAATTGGGAGGTGGTTGTGACCCTAATTTGGAGGTGGATGTGAAGCTAATTTTGAGGTGGCTGTGACCCTAATTGGGAGGTGGTTGTGTTACCAAAGTGACCATAAGGCAAAGTTCACCACTCACCCACAGTCGACGAGCTTCCACTTCTTGATGAGTCGAGACTTGGCGGTGATGAGGACACCGATGACCGCCTTACACTCCTTCCCCTTCAACTGTTCCATGATCCCCGTCAGCAGTCGCTGCCTTCTCCGCCACCGCTCCAGCTCCGACAGTGGGCCAGCGTTTGGATCCATGAATCTGACAAAGACACAGTCAAGTTCCAGCATTTAGCAAGAGATGTAAAAAGATTGCAACCTATAGAATCAACTCTAGATGGCAGGTGGACAAGGAAGCCCTTTGGCTTATCGAGAGTCCAACCTATCTATCTAACTATACCCCGCCCGTCTTAGGAAAATGTTATTTTTAAACATATTAACATTACTAGCACCTACACAATCAGCTGATAATCTGTTGCATTCATTTACTGTTCTTTGTGAAAACGGGAATTTTCTAATATCTAGTCTATATATTTGCTTCTACATCCCAAATATTGCATGCAATATGATATCACCAACAACTATATCACTTGAACAGAGACCAACCACACTGCTCAGGAGCGTCTTCATTGGCTGAGCTTTAACCAGGAGTTTTTAAATGGATCTTCCAGGGGTACTGATGGCTGGTATGGATGTAAACAGTAACACTGACCCATGGTGTGTGAGTATGACTCAAGGTATTGGTGTAGTCTTCTCCTAGGGAGAGCGCAATGGCTCCGGGGTAGAGGTTCAAACTCTTGACTAAGAGAACCCGGGTTCGAATCCTGCGCTGCGGTGTTAAAACCTTGGGCAAGTTTTTTCACTCTACATTGCTCCAGATCACTCCGCTGTATAAATGAGTACCTGGCTATAGACAGTGGCGGATATGTGTACGAGCAGCCTTCGCGCATTAATGTTAGCACATGGCTGGATGCTTCCCAGAGAAGTTGAGATGGTGTCTGAGTGAACAGGTCTATCAGGGAAGTAAGAAACTGACCTTTTTTACTTTTTAGGTGGTAAGGTGGAGTTAATTATGAGTCTAATTTAACTATCTTCCATACAATGCATAGATCATCTGCCATGGATAGGGTATGTACATAGTGACCATTGAACCAGAGAGATAAACAGACTAGAATCTATCATCACCTCTCATCCGATGTGTCGCCCAGGATTGCTTCAATCGTCGACATCCACTCAGTCACGAGTTTCTCGTACTCAGCGATGATGTTCTGGTCAAGAGCCGCGAGGCGGTGATGTTTGAAGTCAGCACCAACGACACTCTCAGGCGCCCGCAACATCTGGCAATGACGATAAAAACACAGCCGTGGTATCATTTATCAGTTTTTTAATAATCTGGTTATTTTGCGATCTGTAAGTTTGTGTGGGAACCATCTTGATACCCGCGAAAATGTTCATCAAGTTGGCAGTATATGATTCCAAAAACATTTCATAAGTACACAACTAGCAATGTTCTACTTACTTCTACATTTTGACCACCATCGGCGGCCTCCTTCAGGAACTGAATGTTCAGTGGTCACTGCTCGCTAGATGGTGTGGCGAGCAGACTGTCCCAGAGACGAGGGGGGCTACAGACTAAGTCACGTGTGGGACAGTCTGCTCGCCACGCCATCTAGCGAGCAGCGACCACTGAACATTCAGTTCCTGAAGAAGGCCGCCGATGGTGGTCGAAACGTAGAAGTAAGTAGAACATTGCTAGTTGTGTAATTGTGAAATTTGTTTGGAACATCTTGATACCATTTATAACAAAGTGTTTTGGTAATCCGTACATTTGTTTATCCAACCCAAAACCTTAAGAACTAAAGTTTGCAGACCAATGAGACACTAATTACATACAAAACACACTGCCGTTGTACATGTATTATGGTATATGTTTCAACCTAATTTAATCCCCGTAATTGTTTATATAATCACTTACAATTGTGTGAACTTCTTTTATATGTTTATTTTCTATTAAATATATTTCTTTCTATTCAATAAATATTATCACATTTATGTGATACAATTAACAAAAGAAATTTTTTTCTTTCTGAAGGTGTCTTTTTGGTGCAAAGACAACAGTCCAGAGAAATTGGAGAAACACAGAGCGGAGTCAGGGGAACTGTTGGATCCTGTTTGCCTTAATGTTTCAGTTGTTGAGTAATGTTCAACTCCTCAATACTGCTAGATATGATATCGGAAGATGGGGGGGGGCGGGGGCGGAAATGTTGGATATATTTGCTGTGATATTCCAGATTTTTCATAATAATCGACTCCTCAATGCTCTTGAATATGATATCGGAAGAGGGAAGGGTTGGATATATTTGCCTTGATGCTCCAGATGTTTTGTCGAACTCAACTCTTCGATGCTGTCAGAACTGACAATAGTGAACAGGAGAGTTGTTTTATATTAATCAGAATTATTTTACTTAAAAAAAAAATCTCTTTCTCTCAGGAAATGTTGTGTGATTGCGAGAAGAGTGTAGTTTTGTTTTACTAGTTTTGTTTGTTTTTGGCAATTCAATGGCTAATCATTGTGTTTAAATATTGTATTTAAAGAATTCACGAAACTATGTATTTGTTTAAAAAGTGTTTATAACTATGTAATTTTTTATTGTTTTAGTAACTACAATTTAGTTATATTTTACATGTTTCTTCTTAGTTAGCCTACGTCTTTTTATATATATATATATGTGCATGTATTTGTAATGTGCCTCTTTTATGTATATGTGCATACACCTGGGGGTATTTGTAAAGTGCCCAAAAGCCATTTTTTATTGTTCTGGCTCTATGTAAGTTACTTTCAGTATTATTATTATTAAAAGTGGAAAAGAAATGTATGTAAAAGCAGGAGATGAGATAGCAGACACAATGATTGGTAAAGAAGTGTTATCAGTGCATGACCCAGAAAGGGAAAACATGGGTAGCTGTGTGTATTGGAGTCAGACCACATTTGCATTTTCCATAGGCAACTATTATAACGTTTCCTTCATTTCCTACTAATCTTGAGGAGATCTGTTATTGACAATTTCACAGCATATTTACTCTCCATAGACAGAGGTTCAGTGACAAATTTGTGAACTTTTAATACCTCAGGCTCCCACAAACTTTTTTTAAACCTTACACCCCTCCATTTCTGCTTGAACCACCCACGGATTGTCCCTGATTACACCACCAAGCAAAATGACAACTGTATTAATACGCAGAAATGCACCGAATGACAACTGTCATAATTTGACAGCTCTGATGCCACGCTGCACAAAACACCATTTCTACTCACTCCACACTACGTATGTGCACACAGAAATTCAGACAACCTGCATAATTCTGTTTTATAGGGTACTCTTTGGTCGGGTAATGGCGAATGAACACCTTATTGTGGTTTTACATCTATTGTGACTCACCACATGCTTGCTGGCCAGGGATGTCCCATCTGTCTCTGACAAGTTGGTCACTGTCTTCTCAAGGTTTTGCAACAGGTATTGTTTGTGTTCCTCTGTGCATTGTCCCCAGTCCTTCCTGGCTCGTATCAGAGGCAGAAAGATCTCAGTGAGGAGGGAATTAAGGATGTTGATCGGGTTTCCTTTTAGTTCCCCGCTATAGATGTCTTTCTCCATGTGTACAGCGTCCACCTGTAGCAGAATAATGTCACTGTTATGAGAAATATATTCATTCACGCATATAACTACACAGATGTACACACACAGTACTACAATAATTATGTGTTGCTCCAAAGAACAAAAATAAACAAGATTTAAATATTTGAATGTCGTGATACAGTTTCTTGGTTCCTGTTATTTAGTAAATGATTTACCTCTTAAGGAACTTTTTTCTGTATAAAACATACACAGCTGACAGCCATCAATAAACACAGACTTGGATTGGCCAGGAATTTAATTGGTAATGATTTGTTTAAAAATCATATTTTAATAATTTGTCAATTTGGTTCAAACAGGGATGTATTTAGCCTATGGAGCTACGTAGTAATATCCAAACTGGGGCGTTGGGACTATGTCTACATCCTCTGCCACGACGGACCCACCTCGCGTTCTGTGTCGCGTCGGAGGAAATACAGAATCGTGATCGCTTCCAGGTTGATATCTTTCAGAGACGCCAAGGTGCCGGTGATGTGCAACTGACGAGTCGACAGCATCCCCGTTTCTGGTCGATCGCAGTAGAAGAACAGACGAGACTGGCCGCCAGCGCTGAGGAAGCCATTGATAATTTCCAGCGTCTGGTCGTTGTCGAAGAAATCCTCCAGCAACGTCGGGTTATCGTAGCCGCCGATGTGGAAGCTCTCCTGGATCTTTCCAGCCATCCACCAGTGTCGTTCGTCCATGGTGCCGTTTGAAATACGCGGCGAAGCGCCGACGTTTTAATTATTCAATCGCGCGCCGGTGGTCTGCAGTGACAGCGGATGTATCATCAAATATTTATCATAAGTTAAACAAACAGCGACCGCCGGTCGAAGCATGCCGCCATGTTGTTGTAGGTAGCAACGACAGGTGCCCGGATGCGTGCTTGTTTATTGTTTTTGTTTGGAATTTCTTTGCTTATGTCCGTATGCTTTGTTCAGTGTAATTGTCACATTTTATAACAATGACAGCTTAAATATCACAGGCATATATGCGGGATAATAACAATAAAATATAGTTGTTACTGTTGCTATGCAAACGGACCGCGATCAATATCAGCAGGACCCGCCATGTGGCGCTACTGGCGCAACGGCTCAGGTTATTGACACCAGATGTCTCTACTACCGTCAACCATGTTGCTGTTATCAACCATAATTCAACCCAGTCAGTAGTCTGGTTGAAAAGGATGTGTAAACGAATTGCCTTACTAAGGGCCGAGCCTTACTGAGTGTTCTTCAATTGTTGGCTCTATCATTACTAGGCGTAGGCCTACACTACAGCTAGGGTAGTGTGGGGTAAAGCACACCGTAGAACAACACCATCACACTTGACGGATGCATATTACCACACGGATGAATTCAAATAAATTACTTATATACACTGTACACTGGTCTTGATACTACCACTACTTATAAGTTGTTTTACTTGTTTGCATACTAATAAATATGTAATTATATAAAACAGTAAGTTTCTCTTATACTATATAGCGAAAACTGTAGGTAATTAACATTAGGCCTGGCGTCGTAAATCCACTGGTCAGCCATTCTCTCTGCGCGACAACACACCCCAGATCAAGCCCGCGATGATCGATTCAGGGCCGCTACTTTTCAAAGAATTTATATAGCAGTGGCGATGAACAGTGGCGACACGCGACGGGAGATACGACGTAACTAGGAAGTGACGTAGGCCACACTGTCAGATTACGCGTTTTCCGCCCATAACTAACGTGTAAAAGAAATATTTTTGGATTAACCCGGAAAACGACAACACTGTGCAGCGGATAGAGAAGGAAAATTGTTGAGACACTTCGAACAACAAACGGTACTACCGAAGCAGGTAAGATTATGTTATTCAATTTCGGGTCTATTTATCATCTGAACTTCTGATATGTTATGTAATGGCGCTTGGCCTATTTTGCTTCCATGGGTCATGCGTTGCTTGCGCGCGCGTGAATGTGTGTATGTATGTATATATGTGTATGTGTGTGTGTGTGTGTGTGTGTGTGTGTGTGTGTGTGTGTGCGTGTGCGTGTGCGTGTGCGTGTGCGAGTGCGTGTGCGTGCGTGCGTGCGTGCGTGCGTGCGAATGTGTCGAGCATAGCAGACTAGTGCAAAACGTCAATAGACTAACCATAACCACAGCAAGGACAATTTCGGTACACTTTTTATATTTTGACAAGTCGCGGGTCAGATGGGTGTTTGAAAGAAAACGCAATATGTTCTTCGGGCGTAGAAGATTCATTAATTGTATACAATAAGTCACTCTATCTCTGATAAACATTACCGATACACATCAGTCACGATCCAAATATCAAGCACGGTCGGTTATGCAATATCCATAGGCGGCCACCACAATGGGTCTGCTGTGTCGAACATTAGGCATGGGTCACAGAGGAGAACGTCCAGCCTAGTTGGCTACATCGGCATACGAGTTGCTAAAATACACATTATAATAATACCTTTTTTGTAAAGCGCGGGAATCCGGAACCATTTCCGCTCAGAGGCGCATAAAATACATTGTATCGCATACATATTAAAAATATTCATAATCAGTTAAACTAGCACGTAAAGACGAAATGTTAAATGATAATAAATAGATAATTAAATATAGCATCTAAAAGTCATAGTTCATCAGAGGCTAAACTTATCAGCAATAAATAAATAAAATAAAATAATAAATAAATAATAAAATATATTAATAATTAATAATAAAGTTAGTAAAAAAAATTGCAAAACTATAATTACAATTAAAATAAATTCAGTATAAAACAATTAGTTTACAAATGTGGCCTTAAAAAGATGTGTTTTCAAGATGGACATAAACAGTTCAAGTGAGTCTATTAGGCGCAGACTGTCCGGTAGATCGTTCCACAGGCGCGGAGTCATCACTGAAAAGTCACGCCGACCATTATGGAACGATATTAGGGCCATAATTCAACATGTCATATTACTGCAGATAATCTACAATAATACGACGTCAGGCATAATGAAGACAGGCATAATACGAATTCAGGCATAATACGAAGTCAAGCATAATGCAAGCAGGCATAATACGAGCAAGAATGCGAGCAAGAACGCAAGCTTGCATAATGCGAGATACAATGCAAGCGAGCATAATACGACTTGGCATAATCAGCACTCGCTAAGTTTGTGCTGCCATCTAGCGAACTACGCCAACCTGAAAATTGAAAATACTGAAGTATCCCTTACATTAACAAATGTTTTGGCTCAGGCTATTCACCCGCGAGCTGCTCGCTAAGTAACGTCAAGTCGAACTGTTATTTTGTTGTTTGTAATGCGCCTTATTTATCCTCTGGAACAATTCTTAATATGACATGAGGCAGAAAGTGAGTTTGGGCAGAAATCTAGCATTTAAATTATAATGATAGAGCATAATTAATAATTAATCAGCTTAATATGTTAATTATGTCATTTATGATTTTGTATGAGTAGTTACGTAAATTTTGTTATACAAATAAGGCAATATTAATTTTGTGTGAAAATACATGTGATAATTAAACACATGTTCTTTTGTTTCTCTTAGGCATACTACTTGACCATATCTGTCATATATCAACGTACAATGTCTGCAATTACGTGCATGTCATCACACGTACGATGTCTTCCGTTTCATAGTGTGACATTTGCTAATAAATGAAACCTGCCGCAACATCACATCGATTGTCATGCGTCGTTTACTGTCACTGTCAATCCGGTTTTAAAAGTGGGGGTACGGGTGACCAATTTATATACACATATGTATGCATATGCACGGGCGTCGATTGGTGGGGGACGGGGGGGACGCGTCCCCCCACTTTTCAGGGTGGGGGACAGCATAGGAATTTCCCCCCCCCCTCACTTTTCAGTTCAAATAATTGCGAGACATATAGCCTGACTCAACACTCCTCTCTCTTAAAAGCCGCTACATTGGACTAGCTATACAATAAACTCGCGATATGAAGTTCAGCAAAGTTATTTATCGCAAATTAACACGATGCAAACAAGTTTTGAGGCATGTTTTGCTGTTAGTGCGCCATAATCCGTGACAGTAGTCATCACAGGAGAGTCACCGAACAGCCCGTGGCATTTATACCAAAACGGCTGTTATTTCGCTGACATTGATGATTTTAAATTTGTCGCGCAGAAAGGCCAATCGGAAAGTTTATAACTACCGGGAAAATGTAAGCCGCTGCCGGGCTCTATCAGTTTGCAACCTTGTGTTGATATTATTAATAGGCTCTAGCCATCAAGCACATTTAAAATGATGAAATTTGTGTTGCACTTTCATCCCCCCCCCCCCCCCCCCCTACTTGATGCTTATCGCCTACGGCAGAAGCGGCGGATTCTTGCACTTTGTGTAACATATTCCCATTTGAGTGTTAACAATTTTTTTCTTCAAAATGTTGGATTGGGAAGTTCTACACAGGCACAGCGTCGATCAATGGGGGACGAGGGGGACGCTGACCACCCGACGGCCTGAGGGGGCCAGCATAGGAAATGTCCTCATACTTTTTCAGTTTTCAGCAAAACATGCCTAAAAACTTGTTTGCATCGTGTTAATTTGCGATAAATAACTTTGCTGAACTTCATATCGCGAGTTTATTGTCTAGCTAGTCCTATGTAGCAGCTTTTAAGAGAGAGGAGTGTTGAGTCAGGCTATATGTCTCGCAATTATTTGAACTGAAAAGTGGGGGGGACAATTCCTATGCTGTCCCCCCACCCTGAAAAGTGGGCGGACGCGTCCCCCCCCGTCCCCCACCAAGCGACGCCCGTGCATATGCATACATATGTGTATATAAATTGGTCACCCGTACCCCCACTTTTAAAACCGGATTGACAGTGACAGTAAACGACGCATAATATGACAATCGATGTGATGTTGCGGCAGGTTTCATTTATTAGCAAATGTCACACTATGTAACGGAATACATCGTACGTGTGATGACATGCACGTAATTGCAGACATTGTACGTTGATATGTGACAGATACGGTCAAGTAGTATGCCTAAGAGAAACAAAAGAACATGTGTTTAATTATCACATGTATTTTCACACAAAATTAATATTGCCTTATTTGTATAAAAACATTAACGTAACTACTCATAAGAAATCATAAATGACATAATTAACGGAACATATTAAGAACATTAATTATGCTCTATCATTATAATTTAAATGCTAGATTTCTGCCCAAACTCACTTTCTGCCTCATGTCATATTAAGAATTGTTCCAGAGGATAAATAAGGCGCATTACAAACAACAAAATAACAGTTCGACTTGACGTTACTTAGCGAGCAGCTCGCGGGTGAATAGCCTGAGCCAAAACATTTGTTAATGTAAGGGATACTTCAGTATTTTCAATTTTCAGGTTGGCGTAGTTCGCTAGATGGCAGCACAAACTTAGCGAGTGCTGATTATGCCAAGTCGTATTATGCTCGCTTGCATTGTATCTCGCATTATGCAAGCTTGCATTCTTGCTCGTATTATGCCTGCTTGCATTATGCTTGACTTCGTATTATGCCTGAATTCGTATTATGCCTGTTTTCATTATGCCTGACGTCGTATTATTGCAGATTATCTGCAATAATATGACATGTTGAATTATGGCCCTAATATCGTTCCATAGACCATAGCCTATAGCAATATTGTTTAATTTGATGTGCTTGGCATTGTTCCAACAACCGGTCTCGCTGCGCTTCTCGGTTGGGTCGCCTGACGAGCTGAGCTCCCCTGCCGTCGAAACGATGACCCATGCTAATACTGTTCAAAAGTAGTCTTGGAAACTACTAGTTTCGCTTACACGACTGTCGGTCGGCTGCGTAACTATGCCGAAAAGACAGTCTGTTGACATTTGCCGGCTTTTAAATATTATCCACGTGATTAAAACAATGTTGTCACCTCACGGTTACTGGTTAATCCTGCCGTAATTTATATTTCTATAAACAACTGCAAATTTGTATTTCTATTTATTTTGTGTTAATATAAGTTTAATTTTGAGTAGTTTCTATATTACAGGATTATTTGATAAAAAGGTATCATTATTTAATTTGTATGCTATTCGTGTGGGGCTAAACAATGCTGCGACCTTGCGGATACCGGTTAATCCTGCCGTAACTCTTATTTTAAAAACAACTGTAAATTTGAATTTATACTTATTTTTGTGTTAATGTAAGTTCAATGTTGAATAGTTTTCATAGGAATCTGATAGGATATCATTATCTTGTAAACGTATTATATCGATATATATCGTTATTTTAATTTTTATTTCATAGTTGGCCTGAGAGCCATTCAGCGTCTCTACCCTAAATTAGGGTAAGGGAGGCCTGACGGTTACAAATGCAGAGCATTAGTTTCCCAGGGCAGAGTTGAGGGGCTTAAAAGTGCTGCCACATCACGGAGCCTGGGTTAACGAGGCTATTCTCGCTGGTCTTCTCGTGTCTGCTGACAAGCTCTCCTGCCGTCGACGGCCACGCTAATACTGTTCAAAGATAGTCTTGAAGAATATTTGCCGGGGACGCATTTGCACCGTTTAGTGTCCAGCCAAACTATACGGTTCTGCTTCTGGGTTTTTCCAATAGGGCCCGTAAGTGTGTCACGATAAATGGCGTGACTCCGCGCGATTGGAGCTCATTGGGGTCTAAGCGAGACAATTGGGGACTGGTCACAAGAATAATACACAATAAAATAGTTTACGAGATTTGCATTTTACATTGCTGTACATTGTGGTTTCGATAAGCACTTATATCTGACAAGTTGTCTAAATTCGCATAATCATAACAAATGTGTACGTTTGCCCCAAACAGGTTGTACTACGCGAAAAATTGCACTTTTCATTATTAGTCAAGATCGCCAAACGCAAGTACTTGCCGCTATTGCCATGGCAACCACCATTATAATCGATTAAAATTCATGATTTCCGTGATCATTGTCACCGGTAAAGTGTTCCACTGCTTCTGTTTGTAATAATCCTTCGGACAGTATAACTGAAATAGTTAGACTGGAACCGTTCGATTATTACAACCAAAAACAAAACGAAGTCATATACGTTAACATGGAGAATATGGACCTCCTGCCCCCAACTGCCCTCAGCCTCGTTTTCGCGCGCGAGACTTACACGCCCTATAGGCAATCTCTACTTGATCACGTGTTCGACACATGGGTCATTGCACACGGTGAACACTGAACGATTAAGTCATTCGCGAAAGTGTCACGAGCTACAATCAATATCCAAGTGTTTGCACGACGAACCAGCTTCTTAAATCAGGCGGGTCCGTAGCGTGATTTCGTTTTGCGTTTATTTCTTTATTATAAGGTATTATTTTAGCGAATAGTATTGTCTAAATCAGCGTTCCTCCAATCGTTTTGACGTGAACCAGATGTTCTGAATTCATCTCTCCCCGCGACAAAACTTTTATTTATGTAATGCATAATTCACCTCTTCGTAAGAGGTCGTAAAGTACCTGTTTGCTAACCATGGACCACATCTAGACAGCAAACAAATACATCACACTACTTAAACGCCTCGTAAGACCAATCCCTAAACATAAGATGGCCTTGCCTAGTCTACTACAAACTGGAATGTATCTTGTATAAAGTGTGTTGTCTTGACGTGTTAGACGGCTTACACCCACTTTGAATTGCAACATAATACTATTCAGTAATAATAATAATAACAATAATAATAATAATATACTTATATAGCGCCCGATCAATTAAAAATTGCTCTCGGGCGCTTTTCAAATATACCTAAAAATAAATGCATAAAGAATACCTAAAATACAGTATCTAAAAACATGTAGATAAAATTAGACAAATAGGAACACAATTAATAAATAAATAAAAATAGATAAATAAAGTAAAGAACTTTAAATACATTATTTGATTTAAACATAATCAACTAAAACACAGAAAGTTAAATAATTACAAAAATGCTTGCCTAAATAAATTAGTTTTTAGAAGAGTTTTAAAACTGTTTACTGTTGTGGCAGTCCTGATTAAAGGCGGCAAATTGTTCCACACATCTGCCGAGCAGGCGGCGAAACGGTGATCACCGTGGGTGACAGTCTGTGAGGTCGGTATGGACATGAATCATGAATTAGTACTTGGCAAGAGATAGAGCAGCTATGATTTCAGCCGTATCAAAACTTGAGGTGGGGAGGATTTGAATGCTAAATTCAGGCTTCTCCGTCGGTTAGACATGTCACCGCTATAAAACCTGTAAGCTCGATTATATTGAGATTATATACGTGACTACAGACCCAGTGGTTGGCATTGTGAGAGAGGTAATTATTCTGCCTGCACACTAAACAACTCTCCACAAATAACGACCACAGTATCGACGCTGACACCATCATTAATTTTTATTAACATCACGCGTGTCTCCAGTAATAACGATTTCCGTGAAGTTTAAGTTTGTCAGTTGCCACGGGGTTGGCACAGAAGATGTGTAACACAGTAAGTTCTGTGAATAGTCGTTTATCAGGCGAGTTCTCCCAGAGCCTCGTCGTTGTCGTCATCATACGTATCTGGCAAACACAAAACAAACACTGTTGTAAATTGCCACCACACAAGTGTTGCTATCACCTGACGTATACAGCTACACTTACACAAGGAAATGATTGCTATGAAAAGTGAGGTTATATATTATTATTAGTGGTAGTAGAGGTAGTGGTAGTGGTAGTGGTAGTGGTAGTGGTACTACTACTACTACTACTACTACTACTACTACTACTACTACTACTACTACTACTACTGCTACTGCTGCTGCTGCTGCTGCTGCTGCTGCTGCTACTGCTACTGCTACTGCTACTGCTACTACTACTACTACTGCTACTGCTACTACTACTACTACTACTACTACTACTACTACTACTGCTACTGCTACTGCTACTGCTGCTGCTGCTGCTGCTGCTGCTGCTGCTGCTACTGCTACTGCTACTGCTACTGCTACTGCTACTGCTACTGCTACTGCTACTACTACTACTACTACTACTACTACTACTACTACTACTACTACTACTACTACTACTACTACTACTACTACTACTACTACTAACTAGTAGTAGCAGCAGCAGCAGCAGCAGCAGCAGCAGCAACAGCAGCAGCAGCAGCAGCAGCAGCAGCAGTAGTAGTAGTAGCAGCAGCAGAAATGTATTATATTAGAAATATTAGAAATGAAACATTATTATTATATAATTATAAACATCTATACAGTAAGTAAATGATAATAAATTAAATAAACATCAGAAGCTAGGTGTAGAGAGGGAATGGGGGGAAATAGAAGTAGAGAGGGTGACAAGGGTGGAATGAGGTAGACTTGGGGGGGGGGGGGAGAGAATGAGATAAAGTGTAAAACAGAAGGCAAACGCGTAAGAGAAAGGGTTTCTGTGCTCTGCATGTTCGTGATTGCGTGGTACGCAAGTGTGTGTGTGTGTGTGTGTGTGTGTGTGTGTGTGTGTGTGTGTGTGTGTGTGTGTGTGTGTGTGTGTGTGTGTGTGAGTGTGTGTGTGTGTGTGTGTGTGTGTGTGTGTGTGTGTGAGTGTGTGTGTGTGTGTGTGTGTGTGTGTGTGTGTGTGTGTGTAGTGAGAGAGTGTGTGTGTGCGTGTGTGTGCGTGTGCGTGTGCGTGTGCGTGTATGTTTGGTTGGACGTGAGCGCGTGTGTCATGGGGGACGTGCGCGTGTGTCATGGGGGCCGTGCATGCATTGTTTTGTGACCGAAAAGGAAAGAGGCAGATGGATTGGAGAAGGTGGGATGGAAGAAAGTGAAACAGACAGAATGACAGACAGGGGAAGTGTGGAATTAGGGAGGAGTCAATTCATGTGTACAAGGGATGGATGGCAAAGGGAAATTTATGAGAATGAATTGGTGAAATGGGAAGAGAAATAGGGATATAGAGAGGCAGAGGGAGGCAGGGAGGTGGGAAGGGAGAAGTGCAGCTAGCAAACAGGAATGACAATATTAAGATGTAGAGAACGGGAAGAGAGCGAACGAAACCACAAATGATGTTACAAAAGCAAACCAAAGAAAAAAAAACATTGAAATAATTAGTTTACAGAACATGATGATGCATAAATAAGTCTCTAAAATATTGATATTTAAGGGGTATAGGCCTGGACATAAGCCAATATAACACGTGAAGTGTTTGGGACAGGGAAACTATTTAATTGCATGAAATTAATAACACACAATTACAATTACCAAATGGCGAGTGACGGCTAACATAATTGTATCCATTACTTTGCACGACGTGTCAAGATCTATGCATCACGTCATTGCATCAAATTTCAAAGGTAATTAAAGACATTTCTGCTCCGGCAGCAATACCTAGACAACAAATCGACATATCAACCGTTTTAATACTTATTATTAATAGCACTTGATATTTATTCTTACTAGTTCATTTATTTTAATGCCATGAATGTACATTTTATCCGTAATCTTACTATTTTGTCTCCCCCTTAATTATATATATATATGTATTTGTTTATTATTATTATTTGATAGTTTTTATGTAATATATTACTTAATTATTTATTGCACCTATATCTTTTAGGTTTACTATCTTTATATAGAATTGTATTTTTGTACTCTTTAATTCAGTTTACGACTATTTGTTGTTTAGCTTTTAAATGACTTAACTAAATATTGTGATGTTTTAATTTCTCTGTAGATTTATTATTATTATTATTATTATTATTATTATTATTATTATTATTATTATTATTATTATTATTATTATTATTATTATTATTATTATTATTATTATTATTATTATTATTATTATTATTATTATTATTATTATTATTATTATTATTATTATTATTATTATTATTATTATTATTACTATTACTATTACTATTACTATTACTATTACTATTACTATTACTATTACTATTACTATTACTATTACTATTACTATTACTATTACTATTACTATTACTATTACTATTACTATTACTATTACTATTACTATTACTATTACTATTACTATTACTATTACTATTACTATTACTATTACTATTACTATTACTATTACTATTACTATTACTATTACTATTACTATTACTATTACTATTACTATTACTATTATTATTATTATTATTATTATTATTATTATTATTATTATTATTATTACCGTGTGATTATGGCGCTATATAAAATTAATATTGTATTTTATTATAATTGTTATTATTTTTTATTGCGATCTAAGCTTACCATTGCTCTCTTCCTCGTCGAGCGGCGTCGGCTCCGTGATGCCGACGTTGTCGTCCAGCGGCCCCTCCAGCTCGCCCTCCTCCTGCTCGGGGACGATACACCTCTGTAGCTCCTCGCTCAGCCTCTCTCCCGGGCCGGGGCACATCTCAACCTTGGACAACGATTCGCCGATGCACTTCAAATAGTAGGGCGGGGGCAGGCACCCCATCACCAGTTGATCCGTGGCCCCTCTTTCTTTGCACGCGTCCTGACACCGCCCTGTGATAGAGAATACACATTTTATAAGGGACAATCTCACACACCGACAGATAGTATGCATCCTGTGAGGGGTAATCTCAGAAGATGGATGTCCTAACACAGAGGGAATTCATTTCATCTGGCCTCCGCCCTAATAAGTGTAAGATATTACTTTAATTCAACTTGTTTTGAAATGAAGGACATTGCTTTAGAATTTCTTTTTAATGTCGTACACGTTTTAATCAGTGTTTATGTTTTAGATTAATTTATATATATATATATATATATATATATATATATATATATATATATATATATATATATATATTTACGTACACAGTTTTAGTAAAGGTTTTAATTTTATATTAATTTATGTAATTTACATACCAAGTTTTAGTACTATACATCTTAAAAGCAGTGTTTAATTAATTTTAAATAAATATATATAATTTACATTCAAATGGTTACTAGTACATCTTAAAACCAAAATGTTTTTATTTATATAATTTACATTTCTATTTATGAATATACGTTTAGTATATTTCTTGTGCAGCGCATCGATCCGCCATGCGGGAATTAGCGCTACATAAAAACTGTTTTATTATTATTATTCACACTCTATCATTAGTTAGCTATAATATAAACCGATACATGTTACTTTTAATAATTTCACTGTCTTATGCTATAGTTACCCTGAGAGCCAAATGTCATCGTTACCCAGGTTCTGGGTGTAGCTGCCTATCAACGAAACTGTCAAAGTCTTATATATCCTAGCTCCCAATCGTTCCGAAGGATACACAATTTGCTGCTGTTTCTTGGCATATGGGTAATCGAGGTAAGTTATGACACAAAATACGCGATTACTTTCTCTGAAAGCGTGACCAAATTGAGGAGTGTGAAAGTCCGAAATGTAAAACGTTAAAACGTATGAAAACGAGACAAGACTGTGCCTCAACCCTCTCCCAACGCTGGTTAAGTTAGTCTAATAACCTACATCGATATTCCGAGATGACGCTAAATGAATCACATTACAATACGGTTGTAATGCCCAAGCTCTAAACACTGCAAGGAAAGAGAGTAACTCGGCATAATCACATTTTATAAAATATAATTGCTTAAGCAATTATTAATAATCATACCTTTCATATAAGAAATTACGCCTATGTATCAGTCATACGAGGCACTTCATTTTTAAATGGATACTCCAGTCAGTGAGAGATTCACAGCATTTACTTACATCTGTATAATGTATTGGTTGTGCATAGTAATTGTGCACAAAGATGGTTAATAAACAAATAATTATATAGTTGTACCAGAAACACTCCATGTTGGATTCAGGACGCTGCCAACTTGAGACTTATGCGCCAGTGACGTAAACCGTTTACGTCACTGGCGCATGCGCGTTCGAACATTCTATATCTGTCCAATGGTATTTGATGTGTCCAGTACGTCGCGGATTGCTTACTTCACTATCACAATTATTAGCGAAAATTCCGCCAATCATTGCCTTTTTCAACAATGCGCCAGTGACGTAAACGATTTTGCTTACGTCACTGGCGCATAAATCTCAAGATGGCAGCGCCCTGAATCTAAGATAGCATGTTTTGGATACCATTAAACTATAACTAATTGCTTATTAACGATATTTGTGCACAATTACTAGGCACAACCAATATATTATACATATGTACGTTAATACTCTGAACCTCTCACTGACTGGAGTATCCCTGTAAAGACAAATATAATATTTAAAATAGGATTTGCTATCGCAAATAGCCAAGGAGACTCGTTCTAGACGCGGTTGAGACGGTTAAGGTCTTGTCTCCGTGTGCGGGGTCGGCGGCACACACCGAGGCCTTCTCGAGGAGTGTCTGACACATCTCGAGTGAGACATGAACGAATCTCTACAAGCTGGAACATCTTCTCTTGTTGGGAGGAGCATCTATGTGTCTTCTTCCTGTCCCGACGTCGCTTGGACCGCGTCTTGTTTCATGTTTTGATGCACGAGAGGCTTACTATTATTAATGACGCATAATATGGCCTTTAGGACGAGGTAATCGGATTTAGCCAGGTGCAGCAAATATAACAGGATATTCGTTAAAATGGTCCTCCTTTTTTAGGAACCTCAAAAACCCGCCTAACATCAACAGATGTTGTGGTTAAATCGCCGCCATCAGTAATATGGTTTGTTTGAATCTGGATATTTTGTTTACGTGGTGAACACGTGGTGAAGTTAGACTGACCCGTGGGTTTGAGTGTGTCCGAGCTGGCCACGTGAATCACAGCCAGTGTGACTGCCACGGCGAATATCCACTTGTCCATTGTGTCTGCAAACAAAGCAGGACTCGTAACAACAACAACAAACAATACAACAAAACAACACCAATACAAAAAAACAATAATAACAACAACAAATTAATAATAATAATTATACATTAGTATTTCACGAAACATAACAACCGTAAACCTTAGGCTAATACCCGTCCAGAACATGACATGAAACATCCAATATTTAGGCAACAACTTCTACAAAGCAAACCTGTATCGTCTCTCAGTGAATCCAAATGCATACACACACACATACACACACACACACACACACACACACACACACACACACACACACACACATATATATATATATATATATATATATATATATATATATATATATATATATATATATATATATATATATATATATTCCAACACCACCTATTGTGGCAGTTGTCCGTGTGTCACTTCAGTTTTATAAGTAAATATAATAAAAAATACATTAAAAATATTTCCCGAGAGTGAAGACAGTCGATGAACAAACAATTGTCAACAGAATCTGCCAAATCTCGATATCAACATAAATTACTTGCTCTTGATTGCGGTAAATTTAAGTTTAGAAAACCCAGTGTGTGTGTGTGTATATATATATATATATATATATATATATATATATATATATATATATAAATATATTGTTTCGATATAATATTTTAGCCTAATGTTATACATTTGGTTGCATCAGCCAATACCAATAGCCGCAACACCGTGAGAAAATGGTAACTTAAAGGATATTGAATAACATTATGCCTTGTACAGAATACAATGTGGAGTTGAAGGCTACCAGGGCAAAGCGTCAGGTATATATTAATTCATAATCAAACATGATAATCGCAAAATCTGAAGTATTTTAAATGAAGATTTCCTACATAAAATATAACGGTAAACAATGCTATTATGCAATCGCTGTATATTCACAAAGCGCGCGCCGTTCAAACGCGCATTTGCACGTGCGGCAAGCGGTGCCCAATGGCTAAACTTGAGTATTATTATCGTCTTTAAAAGACCATATCGGATGACGCGTACTGAATATTGTTTAGTCGGGATTCATCGCTGTTTGCATACCTTTTCACATAGTACCCTAACTAAACACATGTTTTGCAAACGTTTCGTCTACGACTAGGTGAACATTCTAAAATGGCGTTTACCGCGTATTGCCATCATATCCTTTAGTTGCACTAAGCCGATACAGACAGCAAGAGTACGTATCACATGAGACGAGAAAAAGGCAGTACCTGGTATGTGCTTCACGTATCCGCTGCCACGATTTGCTTCTGAGTCGAAACAGGAAGTCAAACGTTTAAGACGAAGGCGCCGATACTAAATGTCATAATAATATAACTGTCTTTATTCACTTGAATGGTCCATATTTCACACGCCTCGTCAACAGGAGGCGTTTATGTCTCCCAGAACCTTTCAATTCGCGGGTGTGTGCATACACGGTGTCATTATTCCATCGATCTTAGTTTTATGGACTGACCAGCACGCGTTATAGGGTAGCACTTTCAAATTGATGTCCACGTGAACACAGCGTATGACGTCTGTAGCTGCGGCCAGTTTAGTAATAGTGGACACACATGTTACCCGCGGGTGGACATTTAGTCCATTATGGTATTGATAGTTTTATAAAATCCGGTTTCAACACGCCTACTCTTAATTCAGCTGACAGCATATATCAATTTACTCGTGTTATATTCCGCGTCGACAAATGACATCGGCACAATAGTTACGCTGTCGATTGGAACTATATTTATAATGCTGCGTGTAAGATTATACAAATTATACATTAATAAACTATACCTGTAAAATAACTAACATATTAAAATCGACAATAAATATATATTATAAAGTAAAAACTGGCAAATGACAGCAATCGCTGCTAAGTCTTCTACGTGTAGGAAAACGACACAGTGGTTTTGGAATGTTTTGAAACTGGTTTGGGATCCTACAGGATATAACACTGACATCAATGGACTGTTGATGATGTCATGCATGGTGTTGGGCCAATCGATTGCTCTGCCATTCAGTTGAAAATGTATTATGCACACTAGCATTGTGAATTTCATCACATCATAAACGATGGATGGCGTTGCACATGTTGAAATTAAACGATGAAAAAACTAAGATGATGATCTTTACATCAAAACATCATCTGAAGACGTACGGGGGCTGCTCCTTGGCGATAGGAGATGACACGGTTTCACCATCAGACCGCATAAGGAATCTAGGCGTTCACATGGACCAACATCTGTCAATGACAGATCATGTGACTGCTGTGTGTGCCGCATGTAGCTGCCATCTATACAGACTGTCATCAATACGGCATTACCTAACAACCGAAGCCGCCAAAGTGCAGTTAACGCTCTCGTCACCTCTCGTTTGGGTCTAGGTCCGTTATAGCTACTTCCCGTTATAGCTACTTCCTGTCATAGCTACATTTTTTCCCGTTATAGTTATATTACATATATATTACTCGGTAAGTTTGACAGGCAAACTAGTCCCGTTATAGCTACTTATTTAATTACACAATTCAGCATGGGAAAGCAAGAGGGAGCATTAACTGTTTCAGATTACTGTAAGATTTCTACATGAAATGTATTAATGAAGGACACATTTTAAAAGTCATAAGAATGGTATATAGATGTAACTGTCAGCTATTTGAAATGGAAAATATACTATAAAACACTTGTGCAAAACATTTTTTTCAAAAGACAACTACATTAATTGCACTGAGTACAGAAAAGCATTTATCAAAAAGTAATGAATGTCATCAATTATTCTTGTTATATGGTGGTGGGATGGCAGCATCATGTTTACCAACAATAAACTGGAAGATGTTGGGATGGTGTTTCCCCACCACATTTGCAAACTTGGAATTCCATCCCTTAACATGGTTGTTTGTTCATTTGTCAGTTTCTGTGTAGACATTCCACATGTCCATGGTGATTTTTGAATCATCACCAAGCCATGTTTCCACAAAGTACTCGTTAACAATTATCATTTGACTTTGTGAAAATTCCTCAGTGGGATACACTTACATAAGAGCAGTCCACCCCTCATGGACATCAGCTGGATGGAGATGAAATATTTAATGCTCCCTTATCTTGTTACCTTGTAAAATGGAGAAATAGAAAAGTACCTATAACGGGACTAGTTTGCCTGTCAAACTTAACGAGTAGCTATAACGGGAATAAAAAGTAGCTATAACGGGAAGTAGCTATAACGGGAAGTTTGGACTACTGCAACTCACTGTTACATAACATATCGTTATCACAGACAGGTCGTTTACAGCGTGTCCAGAACAATGCAGCCAGGCTAATAACACGCACCAATAAACATGACCACATCACACCAGTGTTGAAGGAGCTGCATTGGCTGCCAGTTGAGAGCCGAATCGCCTTCCAAATGTTGGTAATGACTTTTAAGTGCATGAATGGTTTGGCGCCGTCTTATCTTGTTGAACTTGTTCACCCACCAACGCGTGCCGGACACCTACGCCAGAACTATGCGCCAACATTGCACTAAGGCATAACGAAAAGTGTATTGGCGATTCGGCATTTGGCGCAGCATCACCACGACTATGGAATAACTTACCTGTGAACATTCGGGCATCTGGAACATTATGTTTATAGACATATCTTTTCATTATACATTTTAATTAATTCAAATTGTTGTGAAATGACGGACACTGCTTTAGAATTTCTTTTTTAGTGTTATACATGTTTTTTTAATCAGTGTTTATGTTTTAGATTAATGTATAGATAATTTACATACACAGATTTAGTAAACGTTTTAATTTTATATTAATTTATATAATATACAGAGGTTTAGTATTATACATCTTTAAAATAGTGCTTAATTTATTTTAAATTGATTTATACGATTTATATAATTTACATACAGAGCTTTACTAGTGTACATATTAAATAAAAATGTGATTTTTTTTTATTAATTTATATAATTTACATTTATATTTATTAATACATTTATTATATGTCTTGTACAGCGCATCGATCCGCCATGAGCCAATTAGCGCTATAGAAAAACAGTTGTTTTATTATTATTATTATTGTTATTGTTATTGTTATTGTTATTGTTATTGTTATTGTTATTGTTATTGTTATTGTTATTGTTATTGTTATTGTTATTGTTATTGTTATTGTTGTTGTTGTTGTTGTTGTTGTTGTTGTTGTTGTGTTGTTGTTGTTGTTGTTGTTGTTGTTGTTGTTGTTGTTGTTGTTGTTGTTGTTGTTGTTATTGTTATTGTTATTGTTATTGTTATTATTATTATTATTATTATTATTATTATTATTATTATTATTATTATTATTATTATTATTATTATTATTATTATTATTATTATTATTATTATTATTATTATTATTATTATTATTATTATTATTATTATTATTATTATTATTATTATTATTATTATTATTATTATTATTATTATTATTATTATTACTATTACTATTACTATTACTATTACTATTACTATTACTATTACTATTACTATTACTATTACTATTACTATTACTATTACTATTACTATTACTATTACTATTACTATTACTATTACTATTACTATTACTATTACTATTACTATTACTATTACTATTACTATTACTATTACTATTACTATTACTATTACTATTACTATTACTATTACTATTACTATTACTATTACTATTACTATTACTATTACTATTACTATTACTATTACTATTACTATTACTATTACTATTACTATTACTATTACTATTACTATTACTATTACTATTACTATTACTATTACTATTACTATTACTATTACTATTACTATTACTATTACTATTACTATTACTATTACTATTACTTACTATTACTATTATTATTATTATTATTATTTTTATTATAAACCTTCACGAATACTTCGGGAAACTGTATTTTATGTACATGTGAATAGAGGACCGGCCAGAAATGTTTTTGCTTGCTACAAACCTAATCATGAGCTATATGTTTTGCATAATTATTTGGATTGTTGGCACATTTTATGTCATGAGTATTCGCAATATGTTGATAAATTTGCAACTAAAGTAGTTGGCAGGACAGCTGGGTATAAGGTAACGGTATATCGTTCAACCGGTATTTTTATACGATTTTGAAACCGATGTTTTATATTCAAAACCAGTATTCTATACGGTATGCTACATCAACAATTGACAATACTTTTTAATCTTCCATAACAATGTAAAAATGTAAAAAATGAACAAAAACATTCAACACGTCATAACCGTTTGGAAAAAAACACGTCCGGAACAGCAGATCTGGTCAAGTCGATCGATGGTGTTGCCCCACCAAGCCGCAGCGTGGCGCCACTGTTAGCCATTATTTCATAGCCATATTTATCTGACAATACGCACTAGAAAAACCGCTTAAAAACCGTATACCGTACAACGTCTGCATACATATATTTGATACTACATCAGATGTGCCCGTTGCATGCGCTGTACTCCATAACTGTATTGATCTTTAGGCAAATATTCTAAAAAGACAAGTTATCGTTACTTACTACTTGACTTACTGGAAGCTTCCCATAGAAGTTGAACTGGTGTTTTATTGAACA
>OZ024861.1:30990222-30992722 GCA_964017155.1 Oasisia sp. SBJ-2009 | reverse complement strand
TAAAGCTTTATTGCCGTATTCATCGTGCGTTACATGATGAATTGGAATGTAGTCTGGCATTGACTCATTTAGTGTCTATATATATACAATAAAATGAAATATGGCCAATAAATACAAGATATAGATATAAGATATACATTGTACATAATTTATTCTTTAAACAAACATGATATAATAATTAAAGACAACATTTAAATTAATAGATTATCTATTTAACAATAATTGTGGTGTAAACTAGTTAATAAATAAATATATATAAAATGTCCTTTAAAATTGTTTAAAATATATTATATATATATATATATATATATATATATATATATATATATATATATATATATATAAATTATCTTCTAAAAATATAATTTAAATTACTAAACATACATTATAAGAGGACTAAAATATCATTTAAAATTATATTTACGATTATATATAAATATAATTATTGGAGCAATTGGAGCATCATTGTAGTAGTACTAGTGTTGCTCGCTGAAGAGCATGGCATGGCGCAAAACCGACCTTGTAAGATTCGACTGAACCTTTTCCTAGAACAGGTCTTTTGACAGATTTGAAGATGCGTCTAAGACTTACTTTGCTCATGTACTGGTCAAGTCTCCGCACACTCGAGGATATCACAGGTTTCGCTAGAATCTTCCGCTTTGTGAGTAAACCACTGACTCTAAAATGTTGACTTACAGGTGATTAGTTTGTATTAACTCGTTTTCGTGCTTAACACCTAAACATTGGCTTTTGTTTTAATTATTTAAGCGCGGTAGAAGATAACTCATCGTTATCATTACGTGATAAATGAAATCAATTTAACGCAAAAATGCTTCTTTTACTCGTACTAACAAAACGACCCATTCTTTAGACGGGCAATGCGCACACAAACATAGAGGATGTGTGCGCATTGCCCGTTCTGGAGTATTCGTAAATGATGTTTGCTAGGACGTTAATTTGACGTAGTTCTAAAGTGATAACGCACATTACGTAAAACGTAACTTGTTAACGTTAACGTTATCGTATAACGTCGACAACTGACCGACGCTCGTCGGAACATTATGAACAATCCATGAACGTCGTCTAACATGCGGTACTAACCATAAAAGCTTCAACAATCTCTTAAACAACACGTTATTTCGGAACCAACAATGACGTGACATTTCTTTCGCAGATAAAAAAATATTTGGCGCACGAGATACCAACGACTATGAGAAAACAGTGTACCATCCACACGTACCCACACGCAAACGCACCCACACACACACACACACACACACACACACACACACACACACACACATACACACGCGCGCGCGCGCACACACACATACACACACACTCGGACTCGCACACACGCACACACACACTCGCACGCACGCACACACACACTCGCACGCACGCACACACACACACACTCGAACGCACGCACGCACACACACACACTCGCACGCACGCGCGCACACAAACACACACACAAACACACACACTTGCACACACACACACACTCGCACACACACACACACACACACACTCGCACTCGCACTCACGCACACACACACACCCACTCGCACGCACACACAAACACACACACTCGGCCTCGCCCGCACGCCCACACACACTCGCACGCACGCACGCACGCACACATACACACACACTCGCACGCATGCACACAAACACTCGCACTCGCACGCACGCACACACACACACACACACACTCGCACACACACACACACACGCACACACACACACGCACGCACGCACACAAACAAACACACACACACACACACACACACACACATACACTCGCACGCATCTCAATTGAGTGCATTTGGAGGCATACATGTGATAGCTGTGAGATGTTTGTGTGACTGTGATCAGTTGATATTTCTAAGATGCTTGAATGTAACTGATAGGGGAGACCGGGGCTAGTTGTAACAAAACCAACACATTTCAGGTTTGCCGGTAAGTTTCTTAACCGATCGAAAGTTTTTTCATGCCAAAAGCTCCCCATATATCTCCCGAAAATAATTGGTGCATAATTAAATGCCTGGTTTATTACATATTTGTGGCATAATTAGCTATATGAGGTGTCCTAAAGTGTTACAAGTTAACCCGGTACGGTAGTATTTATTTTCTTTTAAAATGGCATAACTTTATATACTCTGCACGTATGCTTGCGGGTGTGATGGGGTGGACTGCTGCAACCCAGCTGGCCAATAGACATGGGAGGAAGTGAATGTGAGACGTTTTTGGACATCATAGTGCATATGGGAACATTATAATAAAACGGCCAAGCGTTCAACACAGGTCTTAATTAAAAACCGTGTTTTTGAGAGAAAAACGTACTTTTGTGTTTCGTAATCCTATACTTTAACATTGTAAAGTGAATGTTTACTTGTCAATTACACTGGTTAAATGCAAGTATGTGAACATAATAATTATTTCATTGGATAGATCTATTAATTATGGTCCAAATTAATACAAAAAACCAAAATAC
>OZ024861.1:30962722-30980222 GCA_964017155.1 Oasisia sp. SBJ-2009 | reverse complement strand
TTTAGGTCTCACTGGGAAGGCCGAGAGGGGGATCTTTTAGCGTGGGTATCCCAGGATCCCACACAAGCGCCAGGGGAAGTGCCACTCCATGCGACGTACAACACGGAGGTCAGCCGTTACGGGTGATAACTCAAGAGCGACTGACGTAGGTAAACGGCATCACGGGCTGCCTTCACCGGTGGGAGATATCGACGCATCTCAATGGACAATGGTCAGCTACCGCTCGCCTCAAACCAGGCAGCCTCTGTCAATAAAGGTGATGCCCAGAGACAGCTTCTGCTTCAACGGGTGTTTGGAGCTTAGGGCACTTACCTGACAAGTGGGCTGGGATATAACACCAGGCAAACCAAAGAACAATGTCAAGGCCGTACCAGCCCTTTGAATGAATCGCACGCCGCAATATCGGAACCTAGTGTCCTGGCCTGTTAGAAGACCTTACGCATAATACGCATACCCGGAAGACAGCTGCTATCGGCAGAGAGTTCAGCTGACTAAATTACATCTCTTCAAGGGAATACGCCTCGCTGGTAACGGTTCTTGTGGGGGAAAGAATTCTCCTTTCTACTGGAGCCGAAAACAACCTGATGACACCAGCTTATATGGAGTGGGGTTTACTGCCAGGAACTCATTTCTGAGTACAATTGAGCCACGGGTTTGCTGTTGCCTGTAAAAGATTTTGGTTAACTATCAGCATTAAGAAGAAGCATATCATGGAACAGCATGTTCGTAATGCCCCATCCATCAATATCAATGAGCAGACCCTAGAAGTTGAACATTACTTTACTTATCAGGGCTCAGCGGTCACCAGGAACCTTTCCGTCGATGCTGAGAACTAGAAGCGAATCGGGAAAGTTTATTTTGCAATGCCCAGACTATACGAGAGGTTATGAGAAAACGGCACACTCACACAGAACGCCATGGATCAAGTTTTCAAAGTCCATTTCATTAGCATCTTCTTGTACTACAGAGAGACACTGGCGGCTTACACAAGGTTGGGGCGTCGCCTCAACCTATTTCAGTTACGTTGTCTCAGGCGCATCCTTGGCGCGAAATGGCAGGATTGCATCCCAATGTCAGAGGTGCTTCAGCAGGCAGACACTCTCACCATGGGTGCTCTACGCAGCGAGTGCCCGCTTGCGATGGCTTCGTTCTGTGTGTTGCATGATGGCGGATGACAGAGTCTCTAAATGCATCGTCTGTATAGTGAGCTGGATATAAGGTCCCGACCCACCGGCCGTCCGATACTTAGTTTCAAACACGTGTGTCGACGTGATATGAAGACGGGAAACGTCGACACAACATTATGGGAGAGAGCTACCACAGAACGTAGTACAATGTGCGAGGGGTAAACACCACCGGTGAGACACGGAACGCAATCTGGATGGAGAAGAAGCAACGACAAATAGATCGTGAGTCGGGCACACCCATCGACTTTCACTTTCACTTTCACCAATATGTCAGCAGTCACAACAAACGCGGCCCAACCAGATATTGACCTGTTGTCCCATGGGTCAGGCAGGTCTACTGCTACACAAACACAGCGGGCTAATCAGGCCATAGCACACATGGCGACGCTGTACAATGTGTATAATAAACAAAACGATATAGGTGTTTTAATAGTTACAGGCTCAACATGGTTCCTGTACCGCAATGTTACGTTTGACTGAATGTGGTGCTTTCCCTCACCAATACTTACCCATGTCCCAACCGATAGCACCGCTGCTTGCATTGTTTTCGAATAAAGTGTTCTTTCTATCAGATACTGGATGGGGCCATTTGCAGGGCATTTAAAGTCCAACGATAATTAGTGAGTCCACTACAGGTTACACATTTACCCCCTGTGTGGGATCTTTTACTTCCCCTGGCATAGACACCAGATAGAAGTGACCACCGGCTTTTAGTGTTTCTTCCGAAAGACACAGGCAAATGTGGAGTGAACGAAATTGCCTAAGTTTCAAAACACAGTCCCCTCGATTCACAGTCCGGCGCTCAACCATGCTACCACCGCTCCCAACACGCGACCACCTCTCCCCATTACATTAACATTTTATATAATTATAAAATGGCTGTAACCACCGTATAGTCTATTACTGTGAATTGACTTTAAAGGGATACTCCAGTCAGTGAGAGGTTCACAGTATTAACTTACATATATATACTATACTGGTTGTGCCTATGGTAATTGTGTACAAAGATCATTAATAAACAATTAGTTAGGTATCAAAAACATGCTATATTAGATTCAGGGCGCTGCCACCTTGAGACTTATGCGCCACTGACGTATGCCAAATACGTCACTAGCGCATTGTTGAAAAAGGCAAGGATTGGCGAAGTCTTCGCTAAAAATTGTGATAGTGACGTAAGCAATCCGCGACCTACTGGATACATAAAAACATTGGACAGACAGGATGTTCGAACGTGCATGCGCCAGTGACGTAAGCGGTTTACGTCACAGGCGCATAAGTCTCAAGATGGCAGCGCCCCGAATCCAAGATGGAGTGTTTATGGTACAATTATACTATAATTAATTGTTTATTAACGATCTTTGTGCATAATTACTATGCACAACCAATACATGAATAAAGGAATAAATCACGGACTGGAGTACCCATTTAAGCTAACCTCATACAGGCTCGTCTGTCGTTGTCTTTGTAGTGGAGTTATATACTGGATGAAAGCTGTCAGTGAGGCAAACGGGAGAGTGATTGAGTGAGTTCGTGTCGGTTGGTGACGTGTTTTAAATACAATTACCTGGAATTTGAAGGTTTAGTGGAGGAGCGCCTCCTCCGGGGGCGGGGCCGAGGGCGTCCAGCACGGCGTCGTCGTAGCAGTCCAGGGGCGGGTTAGGTTGGAAACAAGCTATCAACCGACAACAGATACAGTGTTAGCTGATGCAACAATATCTGGCTGGTACAATCAACCCAGACACACGCACGCACGCACGCACGCACGCACGCACGCATGCGCGCACACATACATGTATGCATACACCCATATATACATGCGTGCACACATACATACATATATACATACATACATATATACTTAGATACATACATACACACATGCATACACATATATATATATATATATATATATATATATATATATATATATATATATATATATATATATACATATATACATACATACATACATACATACATACATACATACATACATACATACATACATACATACATACGTACATACACACCCATAGGACGAGAGAATGATAGAGGTAAGAGAGAGAGAGAGAGTGAGAAAGAGAAAGAGAGAGGGGGGGGGGAGAGGAGAGAAAGAGAGAGAGAGACAGACAGACAGACAGACAGACAGACAGACAGACAGTCAGACAGACAGACAGATAAAGAGGAGAGAGAGAAACCCAGAGAGACAGCTAGTGTGACAGACATGCATACAAGCAGAGACAGGCAGAAACACACAGAGACAGACAGTCAGAGAGTGATAATGAGTGGTGTGTGTGTGTGTGTGTGTGTGTGTGTGTGTGTGTGTGTGTGTGTGTGTGTGTGTGTGTGTGTGTGTGTGTGTGAGTGTGTGTGTGTGTATGTGTATGTGAAATAGAGAGAGACAGGCGAGGGCGAGGGCGAGGGCGAGGGCGAGGGCGAGGGCGAGGGCGAGGGCGAGGGCGAGGGCGAGGGCGAGGGCGAGGGCGAGGGCGAGGGCGAGGGCGAGGGCGAGGGCGAGGGCGAGGGCGAGGGCGAGGGCGAGGGCGAGGGCGAGGGCGAGGGCGAGGGCGAGGGCGAGGGCGAGGGCGAGGGCGAGGGCGAGGGCGAGGGCGAGGGCGAGGGCGAGGGCGAGGGCGAGGGCGAGGGCGAGGGCGAGGGCGAGGGCGAGGGCGAGGGCGAGGGCGAGGGCGAGGGCGAGGGCGAGGGCGAGGGCGAGGGCGAGGGCGAGGGCGAGGGCGAGGGCGAGGGCGAGGGCGAGGGCGAGGGCGAGGGCGAGGGCGAGGGCGAGGGCGAGGGCGAGGGCGAGGGCGAGGGCGAGGGCGAGGGCGAGGGCGAGGGCGAGGGCGAGGGCGAGGGCGAGGGCGAGGGCGAGGGCGAGGGCGAGGGCGAGGGCGAGGGCGAGGGCGAGGGCGAGGGCGAGGGCGAGGGCGAGGGCGAGGGCGAGGGCGAGGGCGAGGGCGAGGGCGAGGGCGAGGGCGAGGGCGAGGGCGAGGGCGAGGGCGAGGGCGAGGGCGAGGGCGAGGGCGAGGGCGAGGGCGAGGGCGAGGGCGAGGGCGAGGGCGAGGGCGAGGGCGAGGGCGAGGGCGAGGGCGAGGGCGAGGGCGAGGGCGAGGGCGAGGGCGAGGGCGAGGGCGAGGGCGAGGGCGAGGGCGAGGGCGAGGGCGAGGGCGAGGGCGAGGGCGAGGGCGAGGGCGAGGGCGAGGGCGAGGGCGAGGGCGAGGGCGAGGGCGAGGGCGAGGGCGAGGGCGAGGGCGAGGGCGATAGCGAGGGCGAGGGCGAGAGCGAGAGCGAGAGCGAGAGAACAACGGGAGCGGAGGTTGTGATAACTGTCCACTTACTTTGGGCACACATCTGTGGCACTTCCTTCGCACATGCCTTGGGGTCGGAGCAAGTCTTCTTAACGAAGCTGTTGGGGCCGTTGCCAGTACACTCGAGGTATTTGGGGCATTTCAAGCAGTCTTCAACCATGTGTCCCGCCGGACGCCCCTCGCACGGGTTAGTGCAGATGTTCTCTGTAACGTACACCTTCCCAATGCGTACACGCGGCTTGCACAAAATAATAATATTTACAAAAACAAACCCTATCAGTTTAGTTAAAATAAGCAGTCAGTAAGCCCCTATTACTGATTTGCTATTGCATTCAGCAGCTGTCCCATGCTCTAATTGATGCCATCCCAATATATTGTATTCATAATCTTATCAACGCGTGCTTTA
The DNA here is from genome assembly GCA_964017155.1 of Oasisia sp. SBJ-2009. NCBI lineage: Eukaryota > Metazoa > Annelida > Polychaeta > Sabellida > Siboglinidae > Oasisia > Oasisia sp. SBJ-2009. The sequence goes on along the minus strand of OZ024861.1, from coordinate 30,975,321 downwards.
TGCGTTTACATAAACGTTCAAAATAGTAACATTTCACGTTATTCGAAAAATGCTTGTAACCATTGCGCGTGAACTCGGTTTTAGACAAAGCGTAAATATTTTCCACAGTTCATTTAATAAACAGTTGCGTGGAAGTGTTTAATATGTCAAAATAACTTAGTTTGGTCGGCACATCAATACTCAGTAACTCGCGAAAGTAAGTTGCCACCCCATATTTATTAACAGTATACATACCCAATTAACAAGGAACGTCTGTAATACATACGTCTATAATACACACACATACATACACGATTAATCGCACTGCGCTTCTATGTGGAGGATCAATTACAGCGCAGTGCCTATATAATAATGAAGAGTTTCACCAAACCTATGTAAAACTGCTGCACAAACCAACCAGCGTATCGTGTATGTTTGCGTTTTTGTTAAATCAGTTTGAAAGACAAACGAAACTTCGAATTGAGTGGCAGTCAAGCGGTCTTACTTGCGTAGACGGTGGATGTAAACACCACAGCTATGGCCACGATCGTCGATACGAACTTGTGCATCTCTGAGCCGCTTGTATTCCGATGAAGAACGTCGATCTACTGATTCGAGAGAAAACAGCGCAGTCACTTATCGCAGTCGTAAACCATACGTCAGCGCAAGACGTGTGCAGTGACACAGTGCCACTTAATTCACCTGCGTAGCTGCATATTTCAAGCGTGTGTAAACATGCATAATATTAATGACACGCAAATGTCAACTTCGTCTCCGTGAAGGCTACCGCTCACGAAATCGCGTCTTCATAATTCACTCTCGCTTTACAGGGTGTCGTTTCATTCTAATGTGCACTGACTCTTTAGCCCGGCTATAAGATTGATTAATTAAAGACACCTCCTACGGTCACTTAAAGATCACTCTTCGGCAAACTTACCCAAACACAAAACGGACGGGTTTACCTTCAGGTAGGTAATGCGTAAATTGCTTGATTTAATGATATCGTTTTGTTTTATGATATATTATAATTGATGTAGATCGGCACATCGTATAAGGTACGAGCATGTAAATAGCAGAGGAGTGTGAATATAATATAAAGGGGGCCATATCGGTTCGTTTTTGACGTGTCTTGGCTGTGTTCAGTCCAAATTATCCCGTAGGTTTTTATTTCTGACACCCTCGTGAACACTAATTACACAATTGCCAAATCAAGCATGCCGCGGAAGACATCATAATATGTTCGAATTGTCATGTCATGATTCTAAAACGATACGATTATAACAATCGAATAAACTGGAAATACCATCAACTACAAACATTTATAACGACGTAAAAATGACGTGACGCAAAGCGTGACGCAAACTTTCTTCCGTCGTGATATCGTAAATATCGTTTTTTTCTCCACATGAACAACAGCGTTCTTCTTACTTTTTACTCCAACCAAACGTTTCTTTGTTACCGCAATTCAACTGCCTCTATAGTCGCGCTGCCCTAACCGACCACGCCCCGAATGAGCGCCTCAGAAAACAACGTGAAAATATAGATGCCCGTCTCTACTGACATCCCTCGAACAAGAACCTACCTGCACAGCGATAACAGCTTCTGATGTTGTCAGCGGCCGCGAGGTGTCTTTTATAATATAACAAGAGCTCGGAGAAAGACACCTACGTACACGACTCCAGGGGCGGGCCGAAACGACGCTCGCTAGTTGGCGCTAGCGTCCTCATGATCGATAGACGTCCGTCCCTGCATCGCCAACCGGAAGTCGTGCCCGAAGAAGCTCCGAAATTATGTTAAGATAAAATTTTATGTCGGTAACGGTGCATAGGGGAGGGGGATGGGTGGGTCCCGCTGAAGAAATACGTCCGACGCGTACGTCACAATCGGCGCGGCGATATTTGCAGTTAATTTATCACCGATAAACGCAGATGTTCTACTCGTCAATTTACCATTCGACGAGTCGACGAAAGTGCATCTATACAAAACGGCATTTTCCGCGAACGGCGCGTTCCTAGCAATCGCAGCTGTGCGAAAGAGGTTGAGAACAATGACGGATGATGTATGGTTTGGTCGCGGGAAGGAGTGACTACATGACGAGAGTCGATAGCCGCCTATAATCTATAGCACACCTTTCCGTGGCGGTCAGCCCAAACTGTGATCCGCGACACCTTTCTATGTTATTTGTGTCCATCACTGGAGTAATTTTAACAGTTATGTTAACTCTAATTCGACGAATCCAATGAGTTATTAACTTGACATGACATAAAAGGTCAATGACTGCGAATAACGACAACAAAGTAAATTTCATAAACTTTAAGTAGGCGCAGCCACTGACGTGCTTTTACATACGTGTTTCGTCATTGAGAATTACACCATTGCATGACCAACGTTTTAGATAAATTACGGGATTCCCCACCGGAATTTACCGGGTTGCTGTAAGTTTTATGGCTTTCTCCGTTAACAATACACACATTTAACTGTCGTGACGGCAACATAGTTCAAGCTGTTATATATTAATGCGTGTGTGCAAACGAATAATTTATGTGAAAACATACATGTCGTCGACGACGAAAACAGGCATGTAACAGCTACACAGGCCCCTTGTATATTGTGACGTATTTTAGCGGGTCTTACATTACCCGGTAACCAGCTGACACGAATAGCCAATTGTAGGAGTTTTATTGGGAAACATGTTACATTACTTCACAGTTTCCGCGCCACATGTAACGCGAATAAATTGCATTCATTATTTTAAAACATCTGAACGGTAAACTGTTTCTGCGTTGTGAAAATGTTGTTTTATTATCGCGCTAATCAAATTGGGTAATGAATTGTAGGTCATAGTTGTTCTTCTTAAAAGTCGTAAACTTAAACTGCTCGACTACAAAGAGGTACAATGAACTGTGTGTATCAGGATGGCACAGGACGTAAGTGGAACCACGTCAGTTGTAACTGACGAAATTACGTTCCACATAACCGGAATTGCAATAGCTTGCGGCAGAGCGCCGGACTGTCAATCGAGGGGACGGTGGTTCCCTTCAATCTAGTGTCTACGCCAGGGGAAGTAAACGATCCCACACAGGGGGTAAATGTGTAACCTGTAATTTTATAGAAGAATTCTAGAGAAGGACAACTCTAAAAATCAGTGACAATAATGGTCAGCACGTTGACCAGTGGTCATTAATGGAAGAAGAACTGAAAGCCTGGCGTGTTCATGAGAATCAGTTTCGGTGATTACGCGTGACGGCAGTGACGGGTTTGTCACTGCCATCAAGCATTCCAGGGAATCCAGTGGACAAAGCGAACTAGTCGTGACGCCGGCAGTTTACCGAACAGCCACAATAGACGCAGGCCGCTACCATCATGGTTATGTTGTAGTAATGTGGTAAATGTACATGTACTTCACCGTTTAGGCATTCACTTCAGCCCAATTAGTGGCGACGTACTAACGTTCACTGTTATTAGGAAAGCAAAGGTAATTTTCCGTGGCAGTGTTTAGTTGGAAATAATTTGATGTTATAGACTGCCTATGCAAATAATTAAATTATATTGACTCTTTATAGATGCTATATTAACTAAGACATGCAAACATGCACGTATGAAAGCACGAGCACAAACATCACATAGACCCATACGCGCACGTACACGCGTTCAGGCACCCCCCACACAAACTCACACACATACATACACAAATATAGACACACGCACACACACGTATGGACGCATGCACGCGCGCGCGCACACACACACACTCACACACACGCGCGCGCATACATACACAATAACACACTCACACATACACGCATACATACACAAATACACACACATACCTGCACACATAAATACACGTACATACAAACATACCAACGCAAGCGCGCGCGCACACACACATACCTACGCACGCATACACGCACGTTCGCACGCTTACACGCACGCCCGCAAACGCTAAACAACGTAAGTTATTACATAGCGCAGTATCCAATACTCAGGATTGCTTAAGCGCGTTACACTTTACTTCCCTGACAATCAAACACCATGTAAACTTCTATGGGAAGCATCCAGCCATATGCTACAATTAATGCGCGAAGGCTACAGGTACACATATCCACCACTGTCTATAGCCATGTGCTTATTTCTACAGCTGAGTGAACTGGAGCAATGTAGAATGAAACAACTTGCCCAAGGTAATAACACCGCAGCACAGGATTCGAAGATTCGAATCAGGGTCCTCTTAGTCGAGAGTCCGAAACTCCTCTGCGCTCTACTAAACAACTCTACACCCGATCATCTGCGCTCTACTAAACAACAGGCGGGTGATGAATGACATACAACGTCAGTGTCGGCTGTCATTACGTCACACACATTATACAGACAAATATAACGCAATGCTCCGTTTAAACGACAAGCGTATTTCCAGACGTGGTGTGAAATCATGTCATGTGTCTCGTGCACATGTTACCAGTGACCTAGGTGTGGTGGCAGCCACTCTGTGTGAAGATACTTAGTTGTCTGTTGTTATCACGATTGCCATCAACATCAATAACAGCAGTTAACGACACGACAGCTTTATGAAGGCTCGCCGTTTCACAGTCAATAAGGCGGAATTCTCTTCTTCCAGATACTGAACTGGGCTCTTACAGGGCGTTAAAAGTCTAACGAAGCATATGCGCTTGGGAGGCGGTGTGTGCTCTGCTTGTTGATATGGTAAAATGGTTTAAAAAGATGCTCTAAAATGCTAAAACTCCTGACGAGTATTAACACGACGTATTTAACAAGATTTAACAAGATTGCCACCTAGAGAATCAACTCAAGATGGCAGGTGGACAAGGAAGCCCTTTGGCTTATCGAGAGTCCAACCTATCTATCTAAATGTACCCCGCCCTTCTTAGGTACATGTCAATTTTATTTTTGAACATATTAACACTACTAGCACTTACACAATCAGCCGATAATCTGTTCCATTCATTTATTGTTCTTTGTGAAAATGAAAATGTTCTAATATCTAATCTACATTGCTTCTTTGCTAATGTAACTCCATGTCCTCTAGTCCTTCTCTCTTCCTTGACCGAGAAAAAAATATTTCTGTCAATATTTTCATACCCATTCAATATTTTAAAAACTTCTATCTGATCTCCTCGCAGTCTCCTGGTTTCTAGTGTTGTTAATCCACATTCTTTTAGACGCATTTCATAACTAATATTCCTGAGTTTTTGTATCATTTTGGTTGCTCTTCTTTGTACTCTTTCTAGTATATCAATATCCTTCTTGCGATATGTAGCGGCGCAGTGGATAGAGATTCTGACCCTCAACAAAGGGAATTCGAGTTCGAATCATGTGCTGCCGTGTCAAACCTCGGGCAAGTTTTTTTCACGCTACAGTGCCCCAGTTCACTCAGCTGTATTGCGTAATAATAGACAATGGTGGGTACTTTTGTATGAATGCTCTTCGCGCATTAATGTCACCGTGGTTGTATGCTTCCCAGAGAAGTCGAGATGGTGTTCGATTGAACACGTTTGCCACGGAGTAAAGCATAGATCTCTTTGACCAATCCTGAAGATTGGATACTGCGATATGTAAGAACTTACATTTACTTACGCTTAGGATGTACGTAACGATCGAACCAACACGATATGTGGTCAAATAATTTGAGACACCAAAGCCAGCCTTGAAAACCTTTGGGCAGGACGTGACTGATACGCTTGTGGAGAGCTTAATCCATTCCAAAGTATTTCGGAGAAAAGCAGTGCAGACAGATATACAGAGAGTGACTTGTTCATTCGAGCACCATTGTGACTTTTCTGTAGATATTTCCCTTTTATAATTTTATAATCCATAATCGCTTCCCATTAATGTTTCGAGTTACTCTTCTCATTGTTTTAAATGTCTATAATAATCCCAATGCTAAATGTATTGGAACTACATTGCACCACAAATGGGATACAACTGGTTGTAATAAATCTGTTTAGTTCGCATCTCTTTCTTATTACTCATTTTCGTATTCAAACACATTTATTAACTTCCACCGACATGGTGGTCCAGAAAAACACTTTTTATTTCGTCACATTTTCTACAAATGTTGCAGTTTTACCAAGAATTTTTTGCTGTGAAAATAAAAAAAATTAATGTTCGTTTTTTTTCCTCCCTGTTTCTAGTAATTAATAACATGTTCGATCCAAGCCCCTCGTTCCTCGAAAGCACTGTCTCGTGTACTCAAGATTGCGGTTTGAGCAGTGAGGGGTGTACCATCCTGTTGACACAGCTGTGTCCATGTCAACCCCTCTCGTCCTCGTTAAGCCCGCAGGAAGAGTCTCCTCAGCATCTCTATGAACCGTTCTGCGTAAATTATCACCCGACGACCTTCGTCGTCGTCAAAAAGTATAATAATAATAATAATAATAATTTATATTTGTAAAGCGCCGTATATCCGGACAAGTTTCCGCTCAGAGGCGCATAAAATACATTGTAACACATACATATTTAAAATATTCATAATCAGTTTAAACTTGCACGTAAAGACGGAATGTTAAGTGAGAATAAATAGATATCTAAATATAGCTTCTAAAAGCCCTAGTTCATAAGCTAAACATATCAGCAATAAATAGATAAAATAAAATAACCAATAACTAATAAAATATATTAATAACTTAATAATAAAATAAGTAAAAAATTGCAAAACTATAATTACAGTTAAAATGTATTTAGTATAAAATACCCTACAAGTAGTTTACAAATGCGGCCTTAAAAAGATGTGTTTTAAAGTTGGACTTAAAAGTTCAAGCGAGTCTATTAGGCGTAGACTGTCCGGTAGACCATTCCACAGGCGCGGAGCCGTTTACTGAAAAAGGCTCAAAGATTCCTCTCCGTCCTATAGCACACCACACAGTTGTTCGGTCTTCACTCAAGGAGATAAGAGAGATAAGGAGAATTCCAAGAGACTTGTTGGATACAATTGAGAACAATTTTAATGTTAGGGTGGCGGCCGTGATCCAGCAGCGAGGGGCTGGGATCGAACATGTTATTCATTATTAGACAAAGTGAGGAAACAAGTGGAAATTTAAAAAACGCTTTTCACAGGAAGAACTTATAACGGTATCCTACCCCTAACACAAAAAATCTCGGTAAAACAACATTTGTAGAAAATATGACGAAACAAAGTGTCAGTTTTAGTCTGGAACACCCTGTACATCGACATTTATCATACTTTCTTTGGTGTTATTTCCGCCAAGCTCGTCTAATTCAAATAATGTATACAACCCGTGCCACTCTCAGACGTTACCAGCAGTTTTCTGCAAACACTGCCGCCCCTTTTTCGTTAGGCGGCGCCCGTCTCGCACCACGCACACGTGTTCTCTCCCAAGAATTAAAAAAGGCGATACAGTGTTTGGATCATTAATCTTCTCATGTGCCGCCAACACGTTTCTCAACAAGGGTTTGTAGATACGGAACATTTTTTTCAGTGGACTGGTGGTAATTGGACGTGTGTTTAGTGGGTGGCGGGGGTCGCGTGGTTGGCGAGAACATTCTAAGTTGCCTGTCGTTGCGCAGCGGGTATCCAACTATTACGGCACGGGCGTGCTTGTCGTTCGCAGTTGTCGGATTGATAAACGCGGGTATGCACGCACAGTTATATAGTTTATTTAGTCGGGACAGAGAGAGAGAGGGGGGGGGGAAGGAGAGAGAGAGGGGGAATGAGAGAGAGAGGGAAGGAGAGAGAGAGGGAGGGAGGGAGAGAGAGAGAGAAAGAGAGAGAGAGAGAAGAGAGAGAGAGAGAGAGAGAGAGAGAGAGAGAGAGACAGACAGACAGACAGACAGACAGACAGACAGACGGGGTATTCATATATTTATCACTTACTTATTATAGTCACTGACTGATTAATTATGAGTGTACACACATGCCGTATCATTGCAAAGAAGATACTAAGCGCACATATCAACGAACAGGAACCAGTTATCATAAAAGCAAGGTATCACGCGAAAAGGCGGGAGCCGGCAAACGCAAAAACGTCTGTATGAACATGTGCTCACCGTCATTCACGCTTTCGTGGCATGCTGACGCTACGCGTAACGTGGTTGACGTAATATGACGTCACAGTCATTATAATAATAGGGAAAGCAATATGGCGGCCGTGCTACAGGTCAAATAGACGTTATAGCATTCCTATCAATACAATATGTATATATATATATATATATATATATATATATATATATATATATATATATATAACGTTCAAAATTCGTCTCCATTTATATATATATATATGTATATATATATATATATATATATATATATATATATATATATATATATATATATATATATATATATATATATATATCAATGGGTTAACTTCATACAATGCAACTGAACGGCTAAAACGTCGCTGAAACATCGTTATAATTAATAGCTTCATAAAGAACTGTCTAAAATCGACTCGTTTATTTTACAGTAATGTCTATTTATTTGCAAAGTTATTACGAAAGTGTAGTAATACGGTGAGTTCTTTGCATACTCTGCTGCGCATAAAAACAAAATGTCGACCAAAATCGATAAGCCTGTAGAGGTTATAAAGTTTTGGTACCTCTCAAAAAACTTTTTTTGGTTTCCATATATTACAGTTGTTGTGAACAAGTACATTTAGTTGAAAGTAACATCATCAGTAGGGAATTCGTAGGCCTATAAATGTGTCACGGGAGGCTGCCCTGTCAGGTACAGTAAACATATCACGGAAATAACTATAAAATGAATGATTAAGAAGAATACAAAGACGCTAATGTCAATCAAGGTAATTACTTCCATCATGTGCAAATATCTTGCATTGAATACACTTAGGATTACTATTATCATCATAATTATAAATATTATTAATATTATTAGTATTTGTTGTTTTATTGTTATTAGTATTATAGTTACTGATATTGTTACTATTACTCTTATTGACATTGGTATTGTAATTATTGTGTTGTTATTTTTGTTACTGTTATCGCTATGGTCATTGTTTTCGTTAACGTTGTCCTTGTTTTTTTTATTAGTAGTAATAGTATTATCATTAATAGTATTAATGAAAATGTTCATCAAGTTGGAAGATTGAAACGTTCAAGCAATATTTTTTATTTAGGGTGGTCGAAACGCGATGTGAGTAAATACGAAATATCGTTTGGACGTTATTATTATTATTATTATTATAAAAAGGTAAATGCTTTATACACGAGAGCTTATGTTGTATTTTGACGGAGCTACTTTAAAGTGAAAAAAAGGCTACAGTTTAGTGTTATGCACCTAAAAGAGTTTACACTAGCTAATCATTTGCATCTACAATCCAATTTTTCACCTTAGTGGTTACCTCAGAAAGTGGTCTTAAAGTGGGAAAATCTAGCTAAATCACCGACACTATGAACCGGCCCATCTTGGACCTTGCAACCAATCACAACCCAGCAGTTTGGAAAAGTAATACGTCAGAGAGTCGTCTGCTGGTTCAGCTGTCATAACAGAGAGCCAAGCGGTACGCTAAAAGTTGCCTTACGTCGGTTTACAACGAAATCGCGACATCAATATGCCACACTGTTCCTCAAACGCTTATAGTAATAGTACAGTGAAAGACAGTATCAGTAAGATGTCTTCTTGTTAACCTATGAATCGAGCAGAACTGAAACAGTGGTTCGGTGGATTCGTTTGGACAGTCACAGACACAGCGCGGATCCTAGACGACCCGATTTGATTGACCTAACCATCAAAACGACCACCAACAGCCGCCAAACTTCTCCTCACATATCTTACATACATATGCATACACTACATTATGTAATAAAATCTCTTGCATTCCTCTGACGAAGAAAATTCACACACAAAAACGCGCAGACCTCGAGTACAACTTGTTCGGCCGCTCAGCGGTACCGTAAAATCGCTTTTAAAAGCTTTACACAAAATTGTTTTACTTCACACGCGCGAAATAGTTTAATTACTTATAAATAATATAATAATAATAATTAATTATTATCATCACTATGATTTGCAGGAAATTATAAGTTTTATTATTTTTATATTGATATTTTATTTTTATAATTGTTCATATATGTTTCTAGTATATTTGTTTTTTTTCTTCTGGTGTGTATTTGTTGTTTAGCATTTTAATGTATGTAAAACGCCATGAACAAGTTTAAATTGGATGTGGCGCTATAATAAATAAACAAACAATTGTTTTTATTATAATATAATATTTTATTTATGTAGCGCCACATCCATAATTGTTTGTGGCGCTTCACAAAATAATGCTATTAAAAATACAATAAAGAGAAAACTACTCACAGATAATATTATTTAAAAATAAATAATGAAAATACATGTTTCTATATCATTAACTAAGCTGACCTATCAGTCATAAATAAACATACAAATTACATAACAACAATTGAAAAAAGTATGGTTAATAGTAATAAATAATTAAAGTAGTAAAATAAGTACGACGTAATAATAATTTTTATTCAGCACATACACAACCATTATGCATAAGAACATATTACTGAAGCTATTTGTTCTACTCATGAATGACATTTCCACCATCAGATATGTAATAATTATTATTTTTGAACAAGACACTTTATTAATTATCGGAACAATAAATCTCTAAAATGTAAAAAGGAATATGAATATATGGGAAATATTATGGTGGTAGAAAAAGAAGGATTTAAAAACAGTAATATTAACATGTTATTGTTTTAGTTATTATTGTTAAAACATCGCTTATGTAATATAAGCTTGCATGCTCGCAGTACACGCGGGATGTTTATAGAAATATTGATGAAATAAACAATGTGACTTCATTGAAAAACACGTAATTTCCTTTTTCTTTTATAACTAATAGGCAATTTTGGATAATTATGCAGACACATGTATTTTTAATATTTATTTTTAAATATTACCTGTGGGTAGCATTCTTATTATTGCATATACTTTAATAACAGTATGTTGAATAGAAGAGAAGAGAATTGTGGATTTGGCGCTATATAAAATAAACTAATAAAATTATATATTTGTATATTAAATTGTTATTTTTTATCAACTCTATTAGACCCATATCACCAAAGCGTTGCCTTAGTTTGCCGTTTAACATTTTCTGTAGATCATAGTGATGCAGCTAATTATTATTATATTATTTATAATTAATTAAACTAATCCGCGCGTGCGAATGCAGTAAGGTTAATAAATATTCGCGCGCCATCTAGCGGTATTTTGTGTAAAGCTAACTTATAATAGCGAGTTTACGGTAGTCGAAGTTGTCGAGTTGCCGTTCGCCAAGATTTGCGTTTCTGTTATGAATTTTCTTCGTTAGACGAATACAAGTGATTTTTTTGTAATGTAGTGTATGTATATGTATGTAAGAAATGTGGGGAGAAGTTTGGCGGCTGTTGGCGGTCGTTTTCGTGGTTAGGTTAGAAAGTAACAGATAATAATATGCATGCACAGTTCACGCCGACCAAGAAGACTCTCTGACGTCATTTTGTTTCTAAAATGGCGTAGTCTGTAGACTTTCTATGTCTATGTGTTTTACATTTTTTTCCTGGTAAACCACTGACGTTAAAAATATGATTGTTGTTGGAAGTTGTTACTTTTTATTCACTCTGTTAATCCCATATGATCCAAACATTGACTTTGTTTTCCCTTTAACATTTCACAATTCACGATTTATGCCACAGCGCCTCGTAGGCCGCAGCTTGTCCGTACAAGAAGCCGTTAGTCTGAATACCAAGTTAACATGTATGGACACAGTGTGTTTGTGATTTGTCTCACCTGCAGCTGTGTCTGGGCGCTTGTAATGACTACATGTGTTTGTGATTTGTTCCCGCCGACAGCTGTCTCTGGGCGCTTACATCACCCACGTAACCAGCCGAAGACAGACATATTAGATCAAGGCACGGCATGGAATGTGTGCCACAGTGATACAGATAAAATTGGTTAATACTAATAATTATTATGATAACAAGATATCACTTATTATAGTATAATTAGCTTACTTTGGAGCTTAATGTCGAAGAGTGCGACGTTTCGAACCGTCAGCTACGGACCTTATTCACGTAATGGTGTCACGTGTGTTGCTTCAAATTTCGGCTGGATAATTTGATTGTAGATGGCAGGCAGGTGGTATCCCTGATCTCTGAAATGTCGTACTCTTCGACATTAAGCTCCAAAGTAAGTTAGTTATACTACAATAAACCATTCCTGGAGCCATGAACAATAACAATAAACCATTCCTGGAGCCATGAACAATATTTTCACTAAGATATAACTTATTTTGCATCTAAGATCCTCAGATACTAACTGATAGTCGGCGCAGCAATACAAACAGTTAGACAGTCTTTAAATTAATAACTCTACCCGTGGTTATTTACGTCTATGTAGCACAGGTAAACTTGGATAATATTTAATTATATGTTTATACACACACGCATATTGTGAAACAAATATATTAGCGCGTAATGTCTGGCAACTACAGTCGGATGTATTGCTCCGAATAAATTGTTAACATATATTTAGGGCATCATTTGAGCCTTTGTGCCCTTGGTCTCTGTTTAGTACTGCCACTGAATTACCAATTGTGCCGATGGTGCAGTCTACGTAAACA
>OZ024861.1:30930222-30955222 GCA_964017155.1 Oasisia sp. SBJ-2009 | reverse complement strand
TGGTTCATATGTGGTATAAGGCGACAGATAAATTGAATTTTTATGTCAGAGTTTATGCTAGACTTTAGCAAAGCGTTTGATCTTATTAATCATCAATTGTTGCTAGATAAGCTACAATCGTATGGGTTGCCCGCACATATTTTAAGATGGATGGCAACAACGAGTAAAAATAGGAAATGAATATTCCCATTCTGGTCATCCCAATGGGGGAGTACCGCAAGGGACATTGTCTGGACCTAAATGTTTCCTTGTTTACATAAATGATTTAAGAACGACTGTTCCACTATATAAGTATGTAGATGATAGTACGTTATTTGAAATATGCGACAGAAAGGGTGTATCTGTCATTCAAGAGTCGTTTGATATTGCTGCTAGATGGACAGAAAAGAATGACATGAAAATTATTTCCGAAAAATCAAAAGAAATAATCATTAGTTTTGCACAAGATGGCAATTTCAGAAGCACTATCCCGAATATAAAAATTGATGGGAGGGATGTAGCACAAGTTTGCCATGCCAAACTATTAGGTGTGACCATTTCTCAGGATCTGACATGGAACAAACACGTAGACACTATTGTGAAAAAAGCTGGTAAACGCTTGTACATGTTATATCAATTAAAGCGTGCAGGGATTACACAGAAAGATCTGGTCAGTGTATATGTTAGTGTGGTGAGACCAGTTCTAGAATATGCATGTCCTGTATGGCACACTAACTTGCCCCAATATTTGTCTGACAATATTGAAGTTATACAAAAAAGGTTTTTTCCTGGATTGGGTTACGCGGAGATACTAAGACGTGTTAACCTGGATACGTTGAATGTAAGACGGGAGAGCATTTGTAAAAAATATGTTGATAAAATTAAAGTCGGCACACATAGATTAAATTATCTGCTGCCTGACAAAAGACATACCGAGTATAATATTAGACAAGAAAATGTGTACACGTTACCAGTTACTAGAACGAATAGATTCCGTAACTCCTTTATACCGTGGGCTTTATACAACTGTCAGTAAAAAGGTTATTAGTACGGTATGATTTGCGGTATCAAATGTATTTATATTGTATTTGTATGATGTTTTGATGAGTCAATTGTAACCTATTGTAATGTCAATCCAACTCAGTTGAGTTGCTAATCAAACATGTGTTATTGTTTAAAAACACGAACACGAACACGAACACGAACACGAACACGAACACGAACACGAACACGAACACGAACACGAACACGAACACGAACACGAACACGAACACGAACACGAACACGAACACGAACACGAACACGAGCACGAGCACGCGCACGCGCACGCGCACGCGCACGCGCACGCACTCGCACTCGCACATGCACTCGCACATGCACTCGCACATGCACTCGCACATGCATGCATACATACATACATACATACATACACACACACATTCATACATACATACATACATACATACATACATACATACATACATACATACATACATACATACATACATACATACATACATACATGCATGCATGCATGCATGCATGCATGCATACATACATACATACATACATACAGACATGCATACATACATACATACATACATACATACATACATACATACATACATACATACATACATACATACATACATACATACATACATACATACATACATACACACATACATACATACATACATACATACATACATACATACATACATACATACATACATACATACATACATACATACATACATACATACATACATACATACATACATACATACATACAACCATACATACACTTTTGTATTGTATTGCATGCGCAGCAACGACATCGAGTTCTCGTGCATGGGATTAGCTTAGGGCTATCCCACGTAACGTATTGCATGTAAGTTGTTTTCGGCACCTAACGAGTAAGCGCCACTTTATTTAACTACCACGATATTCTGATTATAATTGTAATAGTTTTAGTTATCAAATTATTTCAAAACATATTTATTGTTATTAATTTTATTATCAACCACAAGAGCGCGAGTTCGTGTCATTTCTCTAATCTATTCAACATTCTACAAAGTACTAAATATTACTTAATTATATTACTATTACTAATTATTCAAACTAAGACCTAATTAAACACAAATACATTGGACAGTGGCTATATCAAGATATTTATATCAAGTATGTTACTTATGTATGGTGATGTCTAAACCAGTGTCCAGTTGACCGGACTCAACAGGGTCACTTACCTCGTCCATGAAGCCGCGGAAGTAGGTATTTGGCTGATTAATGAACGAACCGATCACCAGGGGACAGTGACTGCGTCGTATCGGTCCTGGAAATAGTGCAAATATATATATATATATTTATATATATATATATATATATATATATATATATATATATATATATATATATATATATATTGCACGGTGAATTATCTCCACACGTTAAATATACATGTCCGTACATTACAAGTAATGGTAATAATAATAATAATAATAATAATAATAATAATAATAATAATAATAATAATAATAATAATAATAATAATAATAATAATAATAATAATAATAATAATAATAATAATAATAATAATAATAATAATAATAATAATAATAATAATAATAATAATAATAATAATAATAATAATAATAATAATAATAATAATAATAATAATAATAATAATAATAATAATAATAATAATAATAATAATAATAATAATAATAATAATAATAATAATAATAATAATAATAATAATAATAATAATAATAATAATAATAATAATAATAATAATAATAATAATAATAATAATAATAATAATAATAATAATAATAATAATAATAATAATAATAATAATAATAATAATAATAATAATAATAATAATAATAATAATAATAATAATAATAATAATAATAATAATAATAATAATAATAATAATAATAATAATAATAATAATAATAATAATAATAATAATAATAATAATAATAATAATAATAATAATAATAATAATAATAATAATAATAATAATAATAATAATAATAATAATAATAATAATAATAATAATAATAATAATAATAATAATAATAATAATAATAATAATAATAATAATAATAATAATAATAATAATAATAATAATAATAATAATAATAATAATAATAATAATAATAATAATAATAATAATAATAATAATAATAATAATAATAATAATAATAATAATAATAATAATAATAATAATAATAATAATAATAATAATATAATAACAATAATAATAATAATAATAATTATAATAATAATATAATAACAATAATAATAATTCAGTGTCAGTAAAGCAGTGCGTGACATTACCGTCGAACGGCTCATTCGATGTCGCTGTGCCGTCCACGTACACGGACACCATGGTGCCGTCCCACGACACCGCCAGGTGGTGCCACTTGTTGTCTGACGCCTGCAACAAATAAATGAGGAAAGCATCAATGTCTCGCCATTTTTATGACATTAGTTTCGTGATAAGTAGGCGATGTTATAGTGATATCTGTCGTTAACAAGATAGGCCATATTATTAACGTTGTAATGATGTAGTGAGTTATGACGTTAACAAGAGTGGCTGCACTATTCACTCTGTAACGGTGTAGTGCGATCTATCGTTAACAAGATCGGTCGTACTAGTCACGCTGTAACGTTGTAGTGAGAGAAAAAATCAAGTTACCACTTGGTATGTCGATATAGCCTTGGGCGACATATAAGGCGAGCCATATGTGCCACGCCTAGCCTTTGTACCACGCCTAACCTATCTAACTAAGTAAGCATGTAAAATACATACGAATAATACAATATAGTAAGACTGGTGAAGTCGTGGTTATTAATTGCCCGCAGGCATACTGTTACGTCATGCTGTTTTCGACGAATTAATTAAGTCAGAAACTCACGTTCATGGATACACACGCGCACGCGCACGCGCACATACACACACAATACGTACAAACATTAGCCACTTAAATATGATTCAAGAGAAGACTGTTGAGATTACTCTGGACTAAATAGAACAGCAATAACTTCACTGTTAAGAGAGCCAAATAAATCATAAAACAATTCGAATACAACAAGCAAGCTTACCGGTCGTAATATGACACGGAGAGATATGGAACGTATATTAAGAATACGAAAGATTGACGAACATATGTCAGATATTAACAAATAGTTTGGCAACATGGTTTGCAATGTACACCACATAACCGCTCCAATCTACATACAACTTTTGGAGGACCCTTACACCTGCGCTAGACTCGACACTTAGACGGAGAAGACGGAATCACTCACGGAGGCCCCGCTGAGGCCGGCCTCTCCCTGCCAGCCCCTCAGCCCGGCGCTGAGGAGCCCTGGGGCCGGGGAGGACACGTACAGAGAGTTGGCGTCCTCGAACGGCGCTGTCTTGAAGCAATCGTTGCTTACGAGTCCCTGGTGCGTCTGCCCCGCACCGCGGCGCTTGTAGAACAAACTCACGGCGAACTCCTTGTGCTTGTTGTAGTTGTTGGAGAAGAACGGAATCTCCATGTTTGATCGGCCGTCGAAGTAGCCGCATCGCTTGTAGATGGGACACTGAGACTGACTTCGTTTCACCCTCACCCCGGAGTTGAGCACCCACAGCCAGTGTAGGCCCTGCACGCCGTCCCAGCCATTGTCAAACGTGACGCACGTCAACATCCGACGAGGCGCTGAAACAAGGAACACGTGACGTATGGTGATAATAATAATAATAATAATAATAATAATAATAATAATAATAATAATAATAATAATAATAATAATAATAATAATAATAATAATAATAATAGTAATAGTAATAGTAATAGTAATAGTAATAGTAATAGTAATAGTAATAGTAATAGTAATAGTAATAGTAATAGTAATAGTAATAGTAACAGTAACAGTAACAGTAACAGTAACAGTAACAGTAACAGCAACAGCAACAGCAACAGCAACAGCAACAGCAACAGCAACAGCAACAGCAACAGCAACAGCAACAGCAACAGCAACAGCAACAGCAACAGCAACAGCAACAGCAACAGCAACAGCAACAGCAACAGCAACAGCAACAGCAACAGCAACAGCAACAGCAACAGCAACAGCAACAATACCTATCGTTGTCGTTGTCGTTGTCGTTGTCGTTGTCGTTGTCGTTGTCGTTGTCGTTGTCGTTGTCGTTGTCGTTGTCGTTGTCGTTGTCGTTGTCGTTGTCGTTGTCGTTGTCGTTGTCGTTGTCGTTGTCGTTGTCGTTGTCGTTGTCGTTGTCGTTGTCGTTGTCGTTGTCGTTGTCGTTGTCGTTGTCGTTGTCGTTGTCGTTGTCGTTGTCGTTGTCGTTGTCGTTGTCGTTGTCGTTGTCGTTGTCGTTGTCGTTGTCGTTGTCGTTGTCGTTGTCGTTGTCGTTGTCGTTGTCGTTGTCGTTGTCGTTGTCGTTGTCGTTGTCGTTGTCGTTGTCGTTGTCGTTGTCGTTGTCGTTGTCGTTGTCGTTGTCGTTGTCGTTGTCGTTGTCGTTGTCGTTGTCGTTGTCGTTGTCGTTGTCGTTGTCGTTGTCGTTGTCGTTGTCGTTGTCGTTGTCGTTGTCGTTGTCGTTGTCGTTGTCGTTGTCGTTGTCGTTGTCGTTGTCGTTGTCGTTGTCGTTGTCGTTGTCGTTGTCGTTGTCGTTGTCGTTGTCGTTGTCGTTGTCGTTGTCGTTGTCGTTGTCGTTGTCGTTGTCGTTGTCGTTGTCGTTGTCGTTGTCGTTGTCGTTGTCGTTGTCGTTGTCGTTGTCGTTGTCGTTGTCGTTGTCGTTGTCGTTGTCGTTGTCGTTGTCGTTGTCGTTGTCGTTGTCGTTGTCGTTGTCGTTGTCGTTGTCGTTGTCGTTGTCGTTGTCGTTGTCGTTGTCGTTGTCGTTGTCGTTGTCGTTGTCGTTGTCGTTGTCGTTGTCGTTGTCGTTGTCGTTGTCGTTGTCGTTGTCGTTGTCGTTGTCGTTGTCGTTGTCGTTGTCGTTGTCGTTGTCGTTGTCGTTGTCGTTGTCGTTGTCGTTGTCGTTGTCGTTGTCGTTGTCGTTGTCGTTGTCGTTGTCGTTGTCGTTGTCGTTGTCGTTGTCGTTGTCGTTGTCGTTGTCGTTGTCGTTGTCGTTGTCGTTGTCGTTGTCGTTGTCGTTGTCGTTGTCGTTGTCGTTGTCGTTGTCGTTGTCGTTGTCGTTGTCGTTGTCGTTGTCGTTGTCGTTGTCGTTGTCGTTGTCGTTGTCGTTGTCGTTGTCGTTGTCGTTGTCGTTGTCGTTGTCGTTGTCGTTGTCGTTGTCGTTGTCGTTGTCGTTGTCGTTGTCGTTGTCGTTGTCGTTGTCGTTGTCGTTGTCGTTGTCGTTGTCGTTGTCGTTGTCGTTGTCGTTGTCGTTGTCGTTGTCGTTGTCGTTGTCGTTGTCGTTGTCGTTGTCGTTGTCGTTGTCGTTGTCGTTGTCGTTGTCGTTGTCGTTGTCGTTGTCGTTGTCGTTGTCGTTGTCGTTGTCGTTGTCGTTGTCGTTGTCGTTGTCGTTGTCGTTGTCGTTGTCGTTGTCGTTGTCGTTGTCGTTGTCGTTGTCGTTGTCGTTGTCGTTGTCGTTGTCGTTGTCGTTGTCGTTGTCGTTGTCGTTGTCGTTATCGTTATTCATATTAAAACTGTTAATTAAATATTATATAGAATTAACGACGATGAGTAAAATAAATAAATAAAATTAATTAATACTCTTTTTACATGCAAAACACATAGTAAACGATGGCATATATAAATGTCAATACATATTTATAAAAATAAGATACGATGAAATATGTGAAACACATTTTCTAAAATGTCATTGAATATTTAAAATGTCAGCAGTAATATGCTTTGCAAATGTGCGTTTTTAGTGCCTTTCTGAATGCCGACAAAGTTCCGCATGATAAAGTGAGGTTTTCTGTTCCGTTAAAAACAACAAATATGTGAAGTGTATTAAAGCGAGGTTGTGTGTTCCGTTAAACAACAAATATGTGAAGTGTATTAAAGCGAGGTTGTGTGTTCCGTTAAACAACAAATATGTGAAGTGTATTAAAGCGAGGTTATGTGTTCCGTTAGACAGCAAATATGTGAAGTGTATTAAAGCGAAGTTGTGTGTTCCGTTAAACAACAAATATGTGAAGTGTATTAAAGCGAGGTTGTGTGTTCCGTTAAACAACAAATGTGTGAAGTGTGTTAAAGCGAGGTTGTGTGTTCCGTTAGACAGCAAATATGTGAAGTGTATTACAGTGAGGTTGTGTGTTCCGTTAGACAACAAATGTGTGAAGTGTATTAAAGCGAGGTTGTGTGTTCCGTTAGACAGCAAATATTTGAAGTGTATTACAGTGAGGTTGTGTGTTCCGTTAGACAACAAATGTGTGAAGTGTATTAAAGCGAGGTTGTGTGTTCCGTTAAACAACAAATGTGTGAAGTGTATTAAAGCGAGGTTGTGTGTTCCGTTAAACAACAAATATGTGAAGTGTATTAAAGCGAGGTTGTCTGTTCCGTTAAATAACAAATATGTGAAATGTATTAAAGCGAGGTTGTGTGGTCCGTTAGACAGCAAATACATGATGTACATTAAAGCAAAATTGTCTTTTCCATTAAAACAATACGTGACGCATATTAAAACTACCGTGTTTGTTTCATAAAATATATACGTGACGTTCACTTGAACGAGGTTGTCCGTTTCGCTAAACAACAAATACGTGACATATTAAAAAACAGATTGTACGTTCGTTCCGTTAAACACCAACTACGTGACGGCCATTAAAATATGTGCCGTTGTATTTTTAGTCAACAAATACGTGACGAACATTAAAGCCAGGTTATCTGTTCCGTTAAGTTATAAATGCGAGACACACACATTACAAATGGTTATCTGTTACGTTTAACTGCAACGTTTGACTTTCCCGCTACACTGAATTGCAATGTATGGTTATTTAGGGGGACGTTAGCTGAATCAATTGTATTCTGTGACAGTTAGGGTCGTATGAAAGAGGCAACTTAGTATTGACACACCTTAAAGACGGGCTGGCAAGTATTAAGTGCCAACGGACTTTTTCTTCATCGTCAGCATTACTATAATCATGTAGCAGACTTTTGCATGGTGTTTGTCTAGTCTGATTTTGAAACAAGTTAAGGACGAAGGGG
Source organism: Oasisia sp. SBJ-2009 (assembly GCA_964017155.1). Classification (NCBI taxonomy): domain Eukaryota; kingdom Metazoa; phylum Annelida; class Polychaeta; order Sabellida; family Siboglinidae; genus Oasisia; species Oasisia sp. SBJ-2009. The sequence goes on along the minus strand of OZ024861.1, from coordinate 30,947,074 downwards.
GAAAACGTTTTATGGTAACGTGTTCCATTGTCTTCTACACCTTTGGAACTGAAGCAATGTAACTCAAGTCAAAATGGACTCCTGTGTTATTCATTTGACCTCAACCTAGACGACAAATGTACTAAAACAACGTCGACCGTAAATAACTGGCTTTGTAGCTCCACTTCATATTTTTAAAAGTGTTTCATTACGATGGTTTTAGTTGAACTCTTTCACAAAGGTTATTCATTTTAACAACAAAATTACTCTTCCATATGTAGTGTGTAAGAAGTACTATGAATTAACCTGGTTGTATTATTACTAGTTATCTATTCATTCGTAAGGTTGAAGGTAAACTGCCAAAATATTGCCCTGTTCTTTTGTTCGAAGATATTTTGGAGTTATGGTCGCTTTGGAGTTACGACTCTCAGTGAATTGAGGACGTTGAATTGTTCCTAAGGTCCTCTCGACGTCAAGTACATAAATGTCACGTAGCGGGGGAGTTTCGCGCCGGCTGTCGACCGTAAGTGACAAGTTTTAAGGCTGAGTGCGTCCGTCATATTCTGTGACGTCTTGCGTGTGACAATGACGACCATTTATCTCGGGTTACCTGTTTATGTTCGCCCGCCCGATGTGCGTGGTTGGCTCGGCCCGGTACGGGGTCGGCTAAGTACGACCGCCAGTGGTTTTGCATCGCCCCAGCGCGCTACGTTACGTCAATTTACAAAGTCGTCGCACAATTTAACTTAACTTAAGGACGCGCGTTGTCAAGCTTATTGACTAACCATCCTACCGTAGGCTTTACCCAAGCAGGTCGCGTCGACCAATACATCCAGTGACATCACACTTACGTCTATACATTCTTTGTAATACGTTGACGTGGATGTATATTTAAAAAACAAACCGCTAACTTTGCAGTATCGTGGTATTAGGTGTAGATGACTACTTGCCGCTTTAATTACTTCCCCGTATCCACACATTGGAGATGTGTGTCTAAGACAGTTATCATTTAGAGTTATGCTCTCTACCTGGAAAAGTTAAGTGATAATCACCAAACCATTTGATTACACACACGATCACTATATCATAATCTAGATATTTCATACCATTGGTTAGCTCGTGGATGGTAGAGTGTGTAAGGTAAATGTGTATGTTATTTGAAATGCTCTAGTAATGATTCAAATATTCATGTTCAGGATTAGTATTTCATTGCAGTGTTTTCTACATAATTCTTTATGTGATGTATAAAGTTTTGTTCATTTTTATTACTTTATTATAAGGTATTCTTTCAAATAATGTTATTGTATAAATCAGCGTTCCTCAGACCATTTTGCCGTGAACCAAATGTTCTCCAGTCATATCTCCTCGCGCCAAAGGCTTTATTTATGTAATGCATAAATCACCTCTTCGTAAGAGGTCGTAAATAATCTATTTGCTATCCTGGCCCACATCTAGACGACAAACAAATAAATCACCCAAACACCTTAAACGCCTCGTAAACCTATCCCTAAAAAGATGGCCTTGCCTATAGTCTACTACAAACTGGACTGTATCTTGTATTAAGTGCGTTGTCTTGACGTCTTAAAACAACACTGTAGGTTTACATTTCTCTGCAGTTCAGCCACGCGTCAATCGCACTAGTCGGGGCCCACGGGTCTAAATGTTGGAGGTAGTGGACACCTCGTGCTATTTTTTTTTTGATTGTCCTGTATTTTATTAAACTTCAAACCCACCCGAATAATATTCCAGAGGGTAACCCTCCCAATTCAGTGTACTTCACTCAATAAATTGCCCTTATATCCAGGCCCGTAATGGCCCCGTTTCATATACATCTCTTTCACATGTTCACAGTAACTGTACATCAATAAGCTTCAGTGTAGTATCAAATAATCAGGTATGACGAGACCTAATATTTGTGACAATACCTAGCTTGTTGATACGTTTATTTTTCAAGATGCCAGATACAAAACAATGGACAAAATAACGATAAATCAGTTCGGTTTCGCAGTTGACATCACACAAAAGGAGTCATAGTTACCTTAATACGTAGTCAATATACGTATGTAATATATCACAATGATGTACATTCATTTGCCTATTGAATATTGCAAAGCAATAGTAAAATAGTGCTATGTTATATGCAATCACGAGCCAAACATTTTCCCCACCCCATAAGTGTTGCGCAATCGTGACGTGACGCAAATCGGAGTGGATTTCATTAACACTAATGTTCGGTCCTCACTGGATCCGATGTACGATGAAGGGTGTCCACACCGCATCGCAGACAAAAGCAACTGCGATCTACGTCCTGAGTGAGTTACGATTTTCGTGTCCACACCGCAAAGATTTACGTTCTCATCGCGAGGGAACATACACGCCATCTGGTATGTACCAAAGGAAAACTACAACAATTGTGACGTTATACGTCAATACGTCATTCGATACTCGCACGCTGATTGGCTGAAGCGTTTCACGTAATTTCTCGAGGCGACTTACGTTTATTGCGATTTGCGACGAACCTGTCCACATTACCGATTAACGATTTCTACGATTCGACAGGAGAATGTTCAAAATATCGCAAGTCTTTGACTTATAAGGTTTGCGATGCCGTCCACACCCGCCCTCCACAGATCGCAAGTATCGTATACGTAAATGTGAGCAAATTTCTTCCGATTTACGTCCTGGCGAGGTCTAGTGTGGACAGGGCATTAATCAACTGAACTGTCGTTTAGCGTTCAGCACGCTTTTACATCAACTTACGTACTGAAAAAAATCCGTCAAATCACCTACATGTTTAAATAGACTATGTTTATCTACAACTAAGACCATATTCTTGAACAAAGCCTGTCAGTCATGTGTACGTATTTAGCGTGGTAGATAGATGAACATTGGTCTGTATAGTGATCCGTTTGTGAACTCCACAATGCGTGAAGACGCGACGCAGTACGTAGTACGTTACACATTCGTCAAACGCCTGACAGCACGCGTTGACCTACATGTGGGACATTAGTTAAAGGCGCAGGCTGCCAAACCGGAGGGGGCGGGGCGTAGGGTCTGAACACCATCAGAATAGTGCTAGTATGGGTGAAGAAAGGATTAATCTACCAGTGTAGGAGAATTAAGGAACTAGCATTGTTTTGTGAGGTACATTTTGTGCGGCGTGGAGATAGGATTCGTTCACAGATAGGGGTGCACGTTTGGTTGAAATTTATGTTCTTTTGACAACTTGAAGAAGCATATTGTTACGCCTATACGCATATAATTGTAATACGCATATCATTGTAATAAAGCAGCATATAAAACGAATAAGGGTAAATGCTTCGCAGCTAAAAGACGTATGAGACACGAGTTAAAGTAAGGAGACAAGCCCCCCTCCCGCCCCCCCCCCCCCACCTCTCTTTTAAGACACGAGCTAAAGTAAGAAGACAAGCCCCCTCCCGTCCAGCCGCCGTCCTCTCCCTTCCCCGTTCATTCGGCTGAAATGTGCGCTGGCATGCTGTCCGTGGCAGGCTTGGCTCCGTGTTCGTCCTACCACCAATCAGAATTTGAACCCAGGCCGTCATCAGTGGTTGAATGTCCACCCCCGCCCCCGATTTTGCCGCATGTTTGCCTATTTTCCACCCCAAATCAAAATTATGCGATCTCGCCCCTCCCTGAAACGAAATGATGGTGACGTTCTAACGTATATTCGACATGCGATGTGGCCGTCGGTGGTGAGGAACGTTCTGCAGTGGCGCAATTTCAGCCGGAAATATGAATGAACGGGGAAGGGAGAGGACGACGGCTGCACTGGGGACAGTCGGAAGGAGGTGGGCGGGGGGGGGGGGGGGGGTAGGGGGCGGGGGATGGGGCATGTCTCCTTACCTTAGCTCGTGTCTTAAAAGAGAGGTGGGGGCGGGGGGGGGGGGGGGCGGGGGGCTTGTCTCCTTACTTTAACTCGTGTCTCATACGTGTTTTAGCTGCGAAACATTTATTCTGTAGTAGTCCCACTCCCATTCATATTACCCCAGTCCTGCTTCATCCTTGAAGCATTTACTCACTTGTATATATATATATATATATATATATATATATATATATATATATAGTGTGTTGAACATTGGAATAGACTACTAATTGTGTCGAATTATTACTACTATTGTAGAATGATTAATATTATATAATCTATATATATATATATATATATATATATATATATATATATATATATATATATATATATATATATATATATATATAATTGGAATAGACAACTAATTTTGTTGAATTATTAACGCACGAGGTGTACCGAGCGTGCGACGAGACACGTCGGTTGTGATGTGATGCGACGCGACGCGACGCGACGCGACGCGACGCGACGCGACGCGACGCGACGCGACGCGACGCGACGCGACGCGACGCGACGCGACGCGACGCGACGCGACGCGACGCGACGCGACGCGACGCGACGCGACGCGACGCGACGCGACGCGACGCGACGCGACGCGACGCGACGCGACGCGATGCGATTCACCTACCGACGGTGGGCGGTGGCGGCGGCGGGGTGGTGGTCGTCGCGTTGGGTGCCGGGGTCGTGGTGGGAGGGTAACAGATGGGGTCGTCGTACACCTGCACACAGGTGAGTTCTTCCTGGTCCCAGAACTGGCACTTGGGACACGACATGTGATAGGGCGTCCACACGCTGCCCCACTTCACACACGAGTAGAACATGGCGCAGTTGTTAGGGTCGGCCGCGTACCCCGGGGTGCTCTTTGTACCCTTACATAGGGGGCACTTGTCTGCGAGTGAAATATGCAAGATTGTCCGTATCGTTGTTCATCAAAAACATTGTTTCGTTCGTTCCGTCATGAATCGAGTGTTCACGAAAATTTTGTTTTCTGATGTGTCAATGTGTGTGTGTGTGTGTGTGTGTGTGTGTGTGTGTGTGTGTGTGTGTGTGTCTGTGTGTGTGCGTGCGTGCGTGCGTGCGTGTGTGCGTGTGTGTGTGTGTGGTGTGTGTATTTGTGTGCGTGTGTGTGTGCGTGTGCGTGTGTGTGCGTGATTGTTAGTTTGTGTGTGTATGTTTGTGTGTGGGCACGCGCGTGTTTGTACGTGTAAATGTGAGAAAGAGAATTAGTAAATGTACATGCATATGTGCGGCATAGAGAGTCACAAATGCAAAGGTTACACAACTATCCCCAGTTAATGTATACAGTTGGTGTACCTTGCGCGTCAAAGTCATAGTAGTTTTCTATACGGTTTCCGTCAGCGTCCAGATGTCCTTCGAAACATGTGCTGGCCGGCATCGCCCAACGCTCCGTTAAGTTGAACTTGACGGGCATCCAATGAGACCAGGGTGTCCGTTCCGGAAAGGCCTCCAACTCGTTCCAAGGAACAGCATCTGAAGAAATAATATAATATTATTATTATGGACTGAGTTAAAATGGAAACGGGTAAACTGTTTGGCAATAGAATCAGGTTAGAGAGGGGGTGGCGGAGAGAGGCAGATGGAGAGGGAGAGAGAGAGGAAGGACAGACGGACAGTGTCATATCGCAATGGCTCAGGTGTAGACCTTCGGACTCTCAACTACGAGTACTCGGGTTCGAATCCTGTGCTGCGGTGTTAAAACGTTGGGCAAGTTTTTTCACTCTACGTTGCTCCAGTTCACTCAGCTGTATAAATGAGTACCTGGCTATAGACAGTGGTGGATACGTGTACGAGCAGCCTTCGCGCATTAATTGTAGCATATGGCTGGATGCTTCACAGAGAAGCCGAGATGGTGTCTGAGTGAACAGGTCTGTCAGGGAAGTAAAGTGTAAAGCGCTTTGAACGGTACCGAGGTCTGGATATTGCGCTATATAAGAACTTGCTTTATGTTACACAATTGACTATTGAGCCATCTATGAATCAGATTGGTCAGATTCTGGATATGGCTGGACGTCTGACCTGTGCACTCACCTGCCGTGAGAACGAGCAGACTGCATACAGACGCAATCACCAAGACAGCCATTTTACCATCTGAAAATCAATCAGTTTCATGTATTGTGGCTGTTGTTTCTGATAGCATGCATATGAAGCGATTCGTCGGTGATATAACGTAATATGCTATTCACATCGTCATAAGGAACGCTTTGGAGAAATTCAAACTCTTACTTAGATATAAAATAAAACATTACGGGGTTTTCGTATGTGTGATGTTTTAGATTGTGTTTATTATATACTACTACTACTACTACTACTGCTGCTGCTGCTGCTGCTGCTGCTGCTGCTGCTGCTGCTGCTGCTGCTGCTGCTGCTACTACTACTACTACTACTACTACTACTACTATTACTAATAATAATAATATAATAATAATAATAATAATAATAATAATAATAATAATAATAATAATAATAATAATAATAATAATAATAATAATAATAATAATAATAATAATAATAATAATAATAATAATAATAATAATAATAATAATAATAATAATAATAATAATAATAATAATAATAATAATAATAATAATAATAATAATAATAATAATAATAATAATAATAATAATAATAATAATAATAATAATAATAATAATAATAATAATAATACACTTTATTTATACTCTAAAATCCAAAGTACAAGCTCACTCAGTAGTGTTCATATTGTAAAAAGTCAATATAACATAATACAAGTAAAAAAGTTTGAATACGGATATCTAAATCTAAAACCAATTAATAAATAATTAAAATAGCAGGACACGATATACACATTACATTGTGAAAATCCACCGCAGGCTGTGTACTGTGTAATCTAGTTATCCGCGCTACAAGTATTCACGTTCACAAGTGTTCCCATTGGCGGCTTAAAACATTCGTGGGCCCTATGCATCCGAAAGTTTCATGGGCCATACACAGACAGACCCAAGGTTCGATCCAGCGAGGCTTTAGAGAAGCTAAATCTTGCAACTGAATCCTTTCAGGCTTGCCAAAAACATTCACTGGCGCAGGAATTAAATGAATATTCGGTTTTCTGAGTCGAAGCTTCAGTACTATTTCGCTGTGGTTCAGACGAATGGGGCAGTGCTGCTGACAGTTGTACTCTTGTATACTCAGTTAAGTAAAAACACTTCAAAATGTAGGTTAAACATTAAAACACCTACGGCCTACGACCGGGTTATTCCCAGCTTACACAATGCATAGAACCAACGAAGTACCAGTGAAACTTATACGTCATTGACCAACTTATGTCTCGTTTATTGTGCTTCACTATACGTTCAGGTATTTCGTGAGCCCGTGGCCTCAGCCAAGTGCTTGTAGCGCCGATTGGTTAACCAGCCACTGAATATACCAGAACATAACAAAACGTACATATGTTGTCGACTGTAGTTAATCGTCTTGGCGCTTAGCCGTCAAATGGTTAATTCGATATGCTGTGTTAACACTCAACGCGAAATCCAACACCTTATAACTTGTTCGCTCCTATCAAGAAGTGTACAATGTTTTTGTTAGTTGAATGGTTATTTATTATAAGGTAGATGGAATTGTAGTGCCACAACATTTGAATAAACACGATACATAAGTTTGCGTATATTCATACACAGGAATGTAGTCAACCGTCGGATAAATAACTTTATTGTTTCATATTAACATATACATTGGATATATGCGTATACGCACACGTACGCTTGCAAGCATGCATGCACGCCCGCACGCACGCCCGCACAATCCCCAAACGCGCACACGCACGCAAGTCCCATCACACAAGCACACAAGCACACAAGCACACAAGCACACAAGCACACAAGCACACAAGCACACAAGCACACAAGCACACAAGCACACAAGCACACAAGCACACAAGCACACAAGCACACAAGCACACAAGCACACAAGCACACAAGCACACAAGCACACAAGCACACAAGCACACAAGCACACAAGCACACAAGCACACAAGCACACAAGCACACAAGCACACAAGCACACAAACACACGGGACCAAATGTATGTATACTTGTGCACAAATGTATAGGCACAAAGCACCTAGGTACAAAGTGCCTATGCCGAAAGGGCATAGATACAAAGAACCTGGATACAAAGAGCCTATTATAAAAGGCCTAGGTACAATACGTTGAGAATCAATTGTACTGTAGTAACATTCGATCTTCTACGTCTTTCCTTCAGTCCCTGGCAGCTTGTCCTTTATGACAGATTGCTGTCAGTAACTGACCATGCAGTCTCCGTCTTCTCAACCTTCTGGTTTTCGTACCATATCGTGTGTTCCACACTTGCCGTGTCCAGACATCCATTCACACAGTCCGTCCACATTAATGGTGGTTTTCTTCATCTCTTTCAAGCGTGCCCTTATGTTTCCCTTGCCCTGTTTGTCAAACACGCCATTTTCAGTCGCTGTGTGTCTGCATCAACTCAATGGTTCATATAGTTCACGTGTGCAACATTGAAGTGATACGTGTTTTGGCTAGAAATACCAGCAACGCGACATTCTATACAACGCATAGAGATACTAATCATCTTGGGATTAACTCACTGGCTTCATATCCAGAGTGATGTGAAGAAAACTGCCAATATAAACCGCCAAAGAACCGATATATCAAATTGTACGGGAACGACCCAAATATTCACTTACCTGTTCTAGACGGACTTGTGTCGAACACTTGCCGGATGGAAGCCGAGACATTGTTTTATGTACTCCGCCGACCAGCTTCAACTTGTTTAAGTGTCGCGTAATGTGACAAGCATTAAGACAAAGCACTGCTATAATTACTGAAGTGTGTCATCCGAACGTGTAGACGGTGTCACAAAAATGTGGCTGCGGTCGAATAACTCCATACGTACAAACACATACAGTCATGTATTGTCGTTAATCTTTACACATTTTATGCTATTTTGTTTGGATAATGAGCACCGCATTCGCGCAGTTAGTAGCCAAAGATATCTGCGATGAGAAACATTATTATCCAATCTTTGCCTTTGTTTATTTCACAACACTGAAAATATTATTATCATTAGAAAACTTGTATTAAATTGTTTCTGCATTTATTATTATTTTCATTAAAAGAAGAGGGCACTACAACGTTAATTAAGAGCCCAACAATGTTGCAGAATGCTGCAGACATAACAACGTTGGAGTCATTTGGCAAAGAAAGTCACTTATGACGCGTTTTCGATGCGTTTCGGCAGCATTTTTTCCGGCGTTATAAACGTTCCGCTTGACGTTTCTGCGCATGCGCAATAAAAATAAAATCATTAATTTGCAGCGAAAGGACAATGCATTTATGGCATAAATACTACGGATTGTTCGTGGGGATGTATATAACCTCTCAGCAAAGTTATTTGTCGCAAATGAACACGAGGCAAACAAGTTTTGAACCATGTTTTGATAGCTATCGTAAATCACGTGACTGCAGTGCACCATAATCCGTGACAGTGATTTAAACAAATGTAATATTTTATTGCATTGAACGACATTTTTAGCAACTCTTCACAGTAATCATCACAGAAGAGTTAACGAACAGCCCAAAAATGCTCTGTCGTTTCGCTACACATTGATGATTTTACATTTATCGCGCATGCGCAGAAACGTCAATCGGAACGTTTATAACGCCGGGAAGATGTAAGCGCGACAACGGCACACCAAGGAGACACAATAACTTTTCGAGACAATTTGGCGCTGTACATGAATTCATGTTGGTAGTTGTCAAAAACAAAACGACAGGATTGTTGTTAGTTGAAGGAGAACGACACATTATCTTCTGCTATTTTCGGCCGACGATGACGAAATTACCCAATTCACGAGACTGTTCTGTGCTCCCATTGAATTTCGCACAGGGATGCAAAAGGCGCATATCTGAACATCATAAAAGCTTTATAGATACGCAGCGTTGGTATTATGATATTCTGTTTCCATTGACCATTGTAATTTGCTATGCATATATGACATGATACCCTTTTGACATTGGCTTTAGTCTAAGGAAATGTAGTTATTTAAATGATATTTAATTTTAGCTAAATGTCTTTCTTGTGCAAATGTAAAATGTAAGATTTAACTGAATTAATATGTATTGATCACTCAGCCGTCCGGTCCTATATACTATGTATTTTATGTCGTACAACTATTGTTGTTATTGCGATAACATGATTAATGCTTGTCAATATTTTCACTTGAAAGGTCCGCCATCATCAGTTCCATCATGCGACGCCAGCAAAATAATCATTTGCAAATGGAACTGTAGCGCCTGCGCCTGCGCCTGCGCCTGCGCCTGCGCCTGCGCCTGCGCCTGCGCCTGCGCCTGCGCCTGCGCCTGCGCCTGCGCCTGCGCCTGCGCCTGCGCCTGCGCCTGCGCCTGCGCCTCGATCGCCAAAGCATGACACAAGAGGCGGTTGAAACGAAGTCAGGACGTGGTCAAGACGCCTAGACACTCGTTCAAGACTCGCTGGAGATCAAGTCGCCTCGAGAGGGTCTCGATGCATCTTGAGGACCCCGCATATAAAATATATATATATATATATATATATATATATATATATATATATATATATATATATATATATATATATATATATATATATAGCACTGATGGCCTCACTCTGCTAGTGTAGCAGATTCACGATTAAGCTGATTGCAATCAGAAACTCGTTTGTCCTGTTGTCTGAGTGATTTTCTCAAGACGGTGGGCATCTGTAAGCCGTGCCCCCGCATTGTGTAGCCCGGTGTAATACTTTGGCCTTCTTTGTAATTTAAGTAACATAGTCACTGTGATAGAATATAATCTTCCCATTAGTGAAGCTGGACCATATTTCCGGATCGATGTCTGCGCGTGGTTGCGTTTCATCACATTAGACAATAATGCTATTACTGGCTTCTTCCGGCAATCTGCTCTCTCGACAACCAGACTGGTATCAGAACGTGAACACGACAGTAAGAGAACAGCACTCCTACCGCCAACTCTGAGCCGTAGGACGTGAACGAGAAGACACATCCCCGGGAATTGGACAAAAATGGATATAATTGACACGTCATCGGGAAATGTACACACAATGGATATTCATGACCCAAACGGTGTGAACCCTGTTACCATCAGCGCAATGGTCGTCATGAATGTGATATCCAACAGCATCGTGATTGTGGTTATCTCCAGATACCCGCAACTACGAGAAGACCGTAAGACGCTTTTCGAGAGTTCACTAAGATATAATTTTATTTCTTATAAAATTATACATGAATTAATACAGCATATAAAATTGAAAAGCAAATAAAAAAATGCCACTAAAACTGCTAGTAATTAGTTCACCCACAACCTTGGTCTTGTATTTGTGATATAATGTTTATTTACGCTGATAATGTTTACACATGGTTTTGCTAATGTGGCAATTTAATGTTGTTTAATTGTTTATTAATCAGGGATGCGTTGTTTGCGTGGTTGGTGCACCTTAGTGGTCGCGTGAATGAGCGTGTCAATAAGCGCCGGGTACTTGCCTATTTAAGTCAGGTTTTGGCGGTAACCTGCCCATTTTTAATTGGGCAGTAGCGGCTGCGGTTAATTGCATTGATGTCTGCGGTTAATTAGTTTCCCGTCCCCCATCCCTGCATTGGCAGACATTGTATTGCATTCTATTTTGTGTGGTTAGTTAGTGTAGTATGACTTGCAGTTCATGGGAAAGCACGGTTTTTGTCAATATGCAGACTGCAGACAACGGGTGTCAGTTATGCACGTTTAACCACGTCACTAGAAGTTACCCAGGTCCTTCTCATCAGAACAATCTTCTGGTAACATAGCTGGATTTTTCACTACAGATTCCTGAAAGTGTCTCGTGTAGTATTATCAAAAGTCCAACCAAATCTTTACTGAGCGAAAGACAAATTACAAGATTTATGTCAGAGAAAACTGCGAATACTAGAACATATGCTGCACCTCTAAAGCACTACTGGTAAAGGTCAAACGTCGTTAATTAGTTGTGAGTTTTGAGTTACGCTCTCTCTATCCAACTATCACGGTACACATTTCATAAGGTTGAAACTTGAACTCTAAACCCTTTAAGATTATGTGTTATTCAGTTGATAAATTTGCATTAAAACAATCCCATAAAAAAGCTATAAAAAGCTACATGATTATTTCTATTGAACATAAACATAAATTAGTGAATTGGAATTCGTGTATTATGTCAACAAATAACCACATGTTTACTAACACAGCTGAACATGTATACTATTTTCCAATGAGCAGAATGTCTCCATATCTTGTGTTTACTGTGGAATACTAAACTAATATTTTCCAAATAATATATTTTTTTAATCGATCATACACTTCGCACCCACATCCAATTTTTGGGCGTTTATTCATATTTATTGATATTTTCAAAGCCTCTTAGTTGACTTAGTAGATCTGTCCCTATTGCCGCGACATCAACTCCGGGTATCCTGATAAACAAGCTCATCAAAGGTATCGAGGTGTTTACCTAAGTGACGCTAGGTGTTGCGAAGCCTGTCCCATTAGATCGAATCGACGAATTTAGAGTTTCACGTTTCCGACGAATTGACACGACAATGGACTAATTATAACGACATGTCCTAAATATAGAGACAAACATTACATTATAGTATTTATAATCCGTTATTAACTGTTTCTTCGTACGTCTGGCCGTGGTGCACCTGATAGCTGACATGTTTAATGTCAACAGTCAAACATTATAGTCACCGTGTCAACAGGAGAATCGTCATCCGGCTGTCGTAATCCGCCATTTCAGATGTTCGCAGGTTTCCTTGATAGGTTTGATTGTCGTCGTCGTCGTAAAGACGGGAGACTAGCGAGAATAGAAACGTTGCACAGACTTCTTCCTCGTATTCCTGGATATGTGCAGTTGATCGATGTGTGTGTGTGTGTGCATGTGAACATGCGTGCGTGTATGTGCGTGTGTACCCCGTGTCGGTAGGTGTGTGGGTTGAGGGGCCGATGGGTCGGTGGGTTTGTTGGTCGGTCGGTCGATGGGTGGGTCTTTCGGTCGGTCGGTCTATCGGTCGTCAAATTAGATAAAAAAATATATATCTCGTGGTCTGATCCCTCCCCAACCCTCTGATTCCGGTGCCTGTGGTGTTGTAAAGTCTTCTCTCGTGCAACAATAATAGTTATGTTACTGCAAGTCGCATTAATTCAACAGCCGCAGTGGCGCCGCCTGCCGGGTGATTATGAACATGAACATTCTGCAGGTGCAACAAATAACTCGACTATAGCACGTCCAATGGCCGATGTAACAGATACCTACACTAGCGCGGCCTGAGCGTGTCTGCCGGTAACAAGTAACTAATCATACTACCGCAAAGTCGACCCTCTAATGTCGACGCACTATCAAGTAATCCCACTGCTAAATCAACCTAGTCAGTGAGTACCCAGTCACATTTCATCCCCCGCTAAGACAACCCAATAAAAAGACAAGCTTCACCAAGACCACCCAATAAAAAGACAAGCTTCACCAAGACAATCCAATAACAATACATGCTTCACCAAGACAACCCAATAAAAAGACAAGCTTCACCAAGACAATCCAATAAAAAGACAAGCTTCACCAAGACAACCAAATAAAAAGACAAGCTTCACCAAGACAATCCAATAACAGTACATGCTTCACCAAGACAACCCAATAACAAGACAAGCTACACCAAAACAACCCAATGACAAGACATACTTCACCGAAACAATCCAAAGTCAAGACAGACTACACCAAAACAACCCAATGACAAGACACACGACACAAAGACAACCCGATGATAAGGCAAGCTTAACCAAGACACCTCAATGTCAAGTTGTCCCCATCGAGATGACCCAATAACAAGTTACCCCACCAAGATGACCTACTGACAAGTTATACCCCTCCAACATGACCCGTTGACAAGTTACCCTCACCAAATCGACCCAATGACAAGTCACCCCTATCAAGACGACACAAAGACAAGTTACCCTCATCAAGATGACATATTGACAAGTTACCCGCATCAAGACGACACAATGACAAGTTACCCCTATCAAGACGAACCATTGACAAGTTACCCCATCAAGACGACACAATGACAAGTTACCCCCATTAAGACGACACAATGACAAGTTACCCCCACCAAGAGGACACAATGACAAGTTACCCCCATCAAGACGACACAATGACAAGTTACCCCCATCAAGACGACACAATGACAAGTTACCCCCATCAAGACGACACAATGACAAGTTACCTCCATCAAGACGAAACAATGACATGTTACCCCCATCAAGACGACAGAAAGACAAGTTACCCCCATCAAGACGACACAATGACAAGTTACCCCCATCAAGACGACACAATGACAAGTTACCCCCATCAAGACGACACAATGACAAGTCACCCCCATCAAGACGACACAATGACAAGTTACCCCCATCAAGACGACACAATGACAAGTTACCCCCATCAAGACGACACAATGACAAGTTACCCCCACCAAGACGACACAAAGACAAGTTACCCACAATGTGGGGAGCGGTGGTCGCGCGGTAGAGCGCCGGACTGTCAATCGAGGGGACGGTGGTTCAATTCTACCTACCGCCGTTTCGAAACTTAGGCAATTTCGTTCACCTCACATTTGCCTGTGTCTTTCGGAAGAGACACTAAAAGCCGGTGGTCACTTCTATCTGGTGTCTATGTCAGGAGGAGTAAAGGATCTCACACAAGGTAAATGTGTAACGACTAGTGGACTCGCTAATTCTAAAGAAGGACAACTCCTGCGTTAGCCCAAGTTTGGGCTGTTTGGAGGAAACCACCTGAGTCCCCCACCTAGACGATGACAAGTTAACTGCACCAAGATGACTTATCGACAAGTTATTTATTCCCCACCTAGATGACCGAGTGAAAAGCTACCTCAACAAGACGTCCCATTAACATGCACACCCCTACCAAGACGACCCTATGATGGCGACCCAATGACAAATTACTCTCAACTAGACGGCTCACTGACAAGTCAACCTCATATCACACACCAATACACGCATAACTAGAACAGCGATTGTTTTTATGATACCGGCCGCGGCCACAACGTAATGGTCATAAACCATTTTCCCGTAAGGGACCAGGTCACCGACACACTGACATGTCACATTATACGGATTACCCGTATCCGATATGGATGTTGGCGGTTTTTTAAGTGATGCGGCCGTTCTCCGTTTTGATACGGATTTTAACTAAATTTATGGAGTAATTATTTTTAACCACGTTATGGCTTGTATGCGCGTTACAACACTATACTGCATAATGGAATAATTGTTTACTGTTAGTGATTAAATAAATCGATTCGAAACGAACGACCTAAACCACCGATCAGTTTATTGTAGCGCGTAATAGATGGCGCGCTGGTAAATTTTAGTTCTGAAAAATGCGGCAGGTGGCTCAACGGGTGGGAACGGGCGCATGGCAGGCGCGTGGCGCTTATAAAAAGCAGTACAGGAAATGGAGCTCGACGCCGAGTTCAATTATATCGCCTGCATTTCTGCTGTTGAAATGTTGACGATTGCCAATGAAACTTCGATATACCCGCGAACTGCTGAAATAAATTGTCATTATTTGAAGACACTGTCTGTTTTGCGGTACGCAGTTTATACCTGCTGAAGTGAAGCAACACTTCGGTAATTTTCCAGTTAACTTGCCCCAATAATCGAAAAAAAACCCGGGAAAAACCGTTTTGATAAGGCCTTAATAACTTAGGCCAGTTAACTGGAAGATCTGATTAATGATACGTGTTGATACGGATTCTTACAAAATTGTAGGTAAAAAATACGGATTGCCATCCCAAAAATGTGGCAAGTCTGGACACGCATGCGTAAGGAAGACGCCCAGCGTGCCGGCTGTCACCTAGTCTCTGTTGACCTGTCGCCGCCGTATGATGAATCGGTGACAATCACAATGCCACGTTTCCAGGGAGTCCGATTAACCGTGTCCATTGTGTTTGTGACTAATCGTAAGACGTGTTTCGGATAGTGACGAACCGCTGTCGTTCCATAAAAGCCTTTACTTATTTTGATTTATTAAAGACGTCACATGGTTAAGGTAACGGAATTGCACATCAATGGGGAGATGATTACTCGACTTGTAGAGGCTTACGCGGGGCTGGATATAGTCAAGGTAATACTAATGTGCCATATTTATCAACCGGGTCTAAAGAGGTTCGTTCGGTGACCTGCGTGTCACACTAAAGAAAGGAAAGAAAAGGTAGAAAGAAGAAAGGAAGAAAGGAAGAATGAAGACAGGCAGAAAGGAAGAAAGGAAGAAAAGAAGAAAGGAAAAAGGAAGAAAGGAAGAAAGGAAGAAAGGAAGAAAGGAAGAAATGAAGAAATGAAGAAATGAAGAAATGAAGAAATGAAGAAAGGAAGAAAGGAAGAAAGGAAGAAAGGAAGAAAGGAAGAAAGGAAGAAAGGAAGAAAGGAAGAAAGGAAGAAAGGAAGAAAGGAAGAAAGAAGAAAGGAAGAAAGGAAGAAAGGAAGAAAGGAAGAAAGGAAGAAAGGAAGAAAGGAAGAAAGGAAGAAAGGAAGAAAGGAAGAAAGGAAGAAAGGAAGAAAGGAAGAAAGGAAGAAAGGAAGAAAGGAAGAAAGGAAGAAAGGAAGAAAGAAGAAAGGAAGAAAGAAGAAAGGAAGAAAGGAAGAAAGGAAGAAAGGAAGAAAGGAAGAAAGGAGGAAAGGAGGAAAGGAGGAAAGGAGGAAAGGAGGAAAGGAGGAAAGGAGGAAAGGAGGAAAGGAAGAAAGGAAGAACGAAAGGAAGAAAGGAAGAAAGGAAGAAAGGAAGAAAGGAAGAAAGGAAGAAAGGAAGAAAGGAAGAAAGGAAGAAAGGAAGAAAGGAAGAAAGGAAGGAAAGGAAGAAAGGAAGAAAGGAAGA
>OZ024861.1:30922722-30925222 GCA_964017155.1 Oasisia sp. SBJ-2009 | reverse complement strand
CGCAGTGATGTCAATGTACTTGACACTGGGCGGTATAACACCCGCGAGCACACACAAAGCACCTTACTTAATTATACACTTCATACCTGCTGGGACGTAGGTAGTCAACACTATCCATACAGAGACCGGTGACCTTGATTCTTCTATCTAGATGTGTCCGTGTGCCTGTATCCGTCTGTGTGTCTCTTCGCCATGTATTTTCGATAGAGCTCTGTCGCATACACACACACTCTCACACACACAGACACAGACACACACACGCACACACGCACACACACACCCCACCCCACCCCCCACACAAACACACACACACACACACACACACACACACACACACACACACACACACACATACACTCACACACACGCACACACGCACACACACACACACACACACACACACACACACACACACACACACACAATATATATCTAAATTTCTTCATACAGTACTTAATATACATATAATCAGCACTTTACTAGACAAATACAAAACGTTGTGACCCAAGAGGAAGGTAGACAAAATGTAACAGAACACATCGGGGGGACATGCGAAATCACGGCATAGGCGGCACAACAAGAGGTTAAGGGAAATACATAGCGCTACTTCCGTATACTCGATGATTACTTCACTTCATTACTATTATGAGAACACAGTTAATACCAAATACCAGAGAATGATGACAATATTTAGGCTGGGAATGTAACCCAGATAATAGTCTCGCCTTCTACCAGAGACGGCACGGCACATACGCAGCATTTGAAATGTATATACTCTTTTCCGTAGAACTAACATCGGAATGGTCGTAGAGTAGCCATAGGTGGCTGACAAGAAACATGTTGCCAAGCCACGCGATGTGACGCAGTGCCCGTCAAAAAGCCAACTCGTTCAAATAAAACAGTGCGACATGTCGACGGTATTCCACCGAACGCAATGCTTGCGTCATGAGCAATAAATCGTCTCCTCAGTTAAATGTATTACGTAGAGAAAACCAGGACATGTAAACATTTGTCATGTCATATTCAACAGTGTACTCTAGTGAAGTTATCCGACACGGATGAACTTGACTTTTGATATAGGTTGAAGGAATTCTGCGTAGCTAGTGATTTACAGGCTCTATCTAGCTCATTTAAGTGTGGATGTTACCGGAAGTAACCGACGACCGGAAGTCACAAAAGACCAGAAGTATCCGGGCGGACAACTGTGTGTCACTAGCGAGTCACAACAGACCGGAAGTCACGGATGAACGGACAACTTTATGTAAATGTCAACTCGAAGTCATATGTGCTATATATTTACCACCCGTCATATATGAAATGTTGTATCAGTTAAACAAAATAAACAATAGTAATGCGCTTGGTTTATCCAGCTTGAGTTGATGTAACTAACTGTCTGTTGCTTCTCAATCTGAAGTGCTATGGCTCGTCTAATAACATGTTTAGTACTTTCTAGTGAACATTATCGTGTCCGACTGTTGGGACGCTTGACTTCGGTTAGTGTAAATATAAGGAAAAACATACGAATGTAACATTGTTCTTACTGTGGACGTCATTGTTGAACGTTTGACGTCAATGTTCGTGTTGCTACGCCAGTAAATCGCACAACGCATGCACAAAGTACTTATGACGCTGATGGATGTAAAACTCCAGCAGAAACTTGTTAAAAACATAGCTGGGGTAAGTTACCCCAGCTATGTTTTTAACAAGTTTCTTTTGTTTGCCCTGTTTGAGTGATTGCAGTATGAATAAAATATGAGCCATGGAAAAGAACGGCTAAATCTAATGTTCAGATAGGTACACCACATAACGAAGACATGGTTAATGTGTTTTGAAGTAAAATCCGCATCACAACCTTTTCATGACTGGTAATAATAACGATGACACAATCGCATGGACATGTTTGTATTGTGTGTGTGTGTGTGTGTGTGTGTGTGTGTGTGTGTGTGTGTGTGTGCGTGCGTGCGTGCGTGCGTGTGTGTATGTGTGTTGTGTGGTGTGTATTGTGTGTGTATTGTGTGTGTGTATTGTGTGTGTGTGTGTGTGTGTGTTTTGTGTATGTGTATGTGTGTGTATTGCGTGTGTATTTGTGTGTATTTGTGTGACTGTGTGAGTGAGTGTGCGTGTGCGACGTTTGCGTGATTTTATGCGTGCGTGTATGTGTGCGTCGTGTATGCACACGACACTTTACTAATTTATCGTTTTGTTTTTGACAGGGCATGATGAACGCATACTAAAGATACAATAACGACAGTTTAGTTGATTTTTTAACTTGCAGCGTGTTGCCAACTTGAAGCCTTTGTGCGATCGCTTAAATCTTCGAACGTCCTTTTAGACACGCTAGACGACAGACCGAAGCAATAAAAACGCCAAGCCCAATTTATTTCATATGTTGTATGTAGAAAGAAGCATAAGAATTTTTGTTTTCAAGCACTTCTCGAAAGCCTTTATATTGAGGGCTTGATGTGCCTTAACAGTGTATGTAACCCTTCTAGCCATCTTA
>OZ024861.1:30902722-30910222 GCA_964017155.1 Oasisia sp. SBJ-2009 | reverse complement strand
GCAGCCTGGCACCAGACTGTAGCTTGCCCATGCGTCCTCAAAATGTGCTGCTTGTGGGCACCCATGGTAGGTGATAGCTTCTCACTTTCTGCCAAGTATTTGCAAAATAGGTGCCAACGTAGATCAGGAATGCTTGAGATCTGGAAGCCCTTTGGACAGTATGCAGTGCACACAAACCTGGCCTCCGTCACATCCGTGTCATCACAAAGCATGCACAGGGCCCTGATGACATCATCGTCAGACCCCAGGAACAGCTTGAACCAAGTTGCCTTGCCTTTTCGTGCAAACCTTCCAGTGTTGTCTGCCCCAGAGAATGCATGGAATGCTGGTAAGGCCTTTGCTTTCTCCGGCCCCAATGCTGTCCATAATGGCTTTATCTGCTGGACACCAGAAACCATTGAGATTGAGGCGTTCTTTGGCAACAAATCACAACTGGTTACGTTCAAGACGAGGAAATCGGTATCAGGAGAAAGGAATGTCATTTCTGCATCCCTTGAGTTTCGCTCTGTTGCAGACACTCCTAAGCATATCATCAAGGTGTCTGCTTCCTCGTGGTTGTTATCTGGAAAGGGGCCCACATCCTTGTTGCTCCTGGCGTGGCCCGCAGCTGAGGTGATGCTTGGATGAATCTTTGTTGTAGTCCAACATTTCTCAGCCAAATATTCTGTCAGATCAGCCTTTGTCTGTTCATGTGACAGAAATCGACTCATTGTGATGTGCCCGATGCTGGTCTCATCTCGGACTTGGTACTGGACTGGATCCTTTCCTTTTACATGTACTTATTTTATTACTGAACCTGTTTGGCGGAGTAGTTCCGTTATTACTGGTTATGTCAGCCTGCGTTACATGGATGAGCCAATTCGTGTTGGGCGGTAGGCATCACTAATAATATTCTAATTTGTCGACTCCTTGTTTTATAATCCTTATCATCTTGTGCGAACTGTTTAATTACGCATCAAAGAGTAAATCTACGTTCCTTTGAATATGACGACTGTATAATCCACAAAGCAAAAGCATACTGCCATGACATGCTCGGAGAAAGGAAGACTCGAGGGCACAGAGCACTGATGGTTTTCCCATGTGCGGCCATGTTAACGTTTTGTCACGTCCAAACTGGACCTGAGAATTTTTTTTAACACAGTCACTGCAGTCATGTCACTGATATGTTGATCATATTTCGTCAAAAAGCATCTCTAAGGCTCTCATAAAATGCATGCCTGTGTACTGCCCCTCAATATTTACCAAACTGAGCACGCTTTTCTGCAACCGTCATGTAAGAAAAAATGGCTAAAAATTACTACGCCAACTACACTCTGTATAACATGCGTCATTGCACTGCTGATACATCATAGCACTGAACCTACTAGTATGCCTGTCCTACTGTACTCATTTCACATAAAAATAATTTTTCAAAATCTCATGACACAATTATTAAGGTACTACATTCGTATGGGTCACACCAGGAAGTCTGATTGTGCTCTGACCCCTCGATCTGTTGCTGCCTTCGGGCATTCGATACGCCGTCCCATGCAGGTGCAATGTAGCCCGATGTCGCCGCTAGATGTCGCTATTGCTCGCTGGTATTTCGCGGTCGATGACGTATCCCGGTCGGCCGGAACTACGACATCTTGTCTCCGCGCACAAGTGTTGGATGACTTGTCTCCGTTCACGAGTGCGCGAGAGGCTGACCAGAGCGAGGCTTGGACTGTGCGAGACGCGACGTGACGGCTAGTTGTATCGATGGAGGAGGACACTTCCGATGGACGCCTATTGAGTCTCAACGCCAATTCTCCCCCCCCCCTGGGCCAGCATAGAATTCCTTTTCAGTAAGGTCTGCTTAAGGGATTGGATCATATTCATTGATGCCTGTCCATTGTAATAAATTACTGTTTAAATCAGATTTTAATAGGATAGACAGAGAGAGAGAGAGAGAGAGAGAGAGAGAGAGAGAGAGAGAAAGAGAAAGAGAAAGAGAGAGATGAGAGAGAGAGAGTGAGAGAGAGAGAGCGAGAGAGAGAATGAGAGAGAGCGAGGGAGATAGAGAGACAGAGAGAATGAGAGAGAGTGAGAGAAAGAGTGCGAGAGAGAAAATGAGAGAAAGAGAGGGAGAGAGTGAGAGAGAGAGAGAGCGAGAGAGAGAGTGAGAGAGATAGAATGAGAGAGAGAGAGCGAGAGAGAGAGTGAGAGAGAGAGAAAATGAGCGAGAGAGCGAGAGAGAGAGAATGAGAGAGAGAGAGAGATAGAGAGAAAGAGAGAATGAGAGAGAGAGAGATAGAGAGAAAGAGAGAGAGAGAGAGAGAGAGCACCAGGAGCCCCCTTCCTTAAGTGCTTCAGTACTGCACCACACATGTAGGGTACATAATTTGCACCCTAACACGGAACGTGTGTTTACCCTATAGGGTGCATAGTAACTGCATACCAATTTATTAAATCCTGTATCTAAGAAACAAGGTAAAACAGTAAAACAGTAGTTGAACCCAGCAACACCCAAATTTCCCCCTAATTATGTAATGGTGTTTCTCTGGTTTGTCAGAGGTATCCACTATGTATGTATGTATGTATGTATGTATGTATGTATGTATGTATGTATGTATGTATGTATGTATGTATGTATGTATGTATGTATGTATGTATGTAAGTATGTATGTATGTATGTATGTATGTAAGTATGTATGTATGTATGTATGTATGTATGTATGTATGTATGTATGAATGTATGTATGTATGTATGTATGTATGTATGTTTGTATGTATGTATGTATGTATGTATGTATGTATGTATGTATGTATGTATGTATGTATGTATGTATGTATGTATGTATGTATGTATGACGCTATCAGTTTGCATGTGTCGAGCTGTATTGTTGTGATCTAACGCATCCGGATGGTTCGAAAGGTTTTCCAAAATTCGATCGGGGAATCTTTAATAAGTTATCCCCATAACTTATTAATTAAACAAACCTCAAACGAATTTGTTAATATTACAAAAGCCTACAGGTGGAGACGCTTGCACAGAATTTCGTGTATAGCCGGGTATTTATAAAAACTGTACTTCATATTAATAGATTTAATGACATATGCATTCACAACCAAACACACGTTTATGGTGGTGCATGTGAATAGTTTTATTTGTTATTATCTACATAGGAAATCGCTTAAACATGTTTAATACTGGAACATATTGTTTCTAAGGCCTTGAGGGAAATCATTACTGGTTGAAGGTCTGTCTTGGAATAGTAATGTCAGCGTAGAAAGGAGATGTCTAGACGGGTGACTGGCTGACGACTGACGCACGTGGTTCAACCTATCTGAAACATACGACATATTTACATGAGCTTGATACTGCGAGATATAATTTGTTTAATACGTAGCCATTAGCAATTTATTTTGTTGTTTTATTATTCATATGTAGTGTTCTTGTAATCGTTGCTGTTACTTGGTCCTCTGAACATGCTGGATTAGAAGCATACAACACAATACAACACAATACTGTGCAAATACACCAACAACAGGAGTTTCAAAACGGCGTCCTTTACCTGTTTCTGAACATGACACTATGCTATGATGTGTGAAATGTATACTGCCCGCCAAACTGAGTTCAATAAGACCGACATACACAGTTTGAATATTGCTGTCAATAAACGATCACAATGGACACCAGGTGTAAACCACGTGCCACCAGCTGTTTGTAATTAATCTATTACGTTGGCGGACAAGACTAAGCACAAATTGAAATGTATTTTGAAAGTTGGCTGGTTCTCACAATCAGCACGACAAGTTGGACGACGTACACGTGACACAGTTATTACTACAGCGGAACCCCGTTACTAAGGTCACCGAATGGCGAGGTGACCGTATTAGCGAAACCAAGTTCGTGCTTTTCACACTTATATAAACAATTTGTAACAATCCCAGGTAGGTCTTAATTGCGAGGTGGCTGTATTGTATTTTCAAGGTGGTCGTAAAGCGCCGGTTCTACTGAACACGGAAATGTTATCTACAAGGCAACAGATAGTTTAATCGGATTACTCATGACATAAATATATGTTATACGAATACATTGAACTTTTGACACTCACAGTAAATGAATATAACTCACATTCCTACACATTCACACACACCCTCCATAGTGGTGATGGGAAGGTGGACAGGATGATATACCAGCTCCCGAGTTAAGATAACGGCACCTAGAGACAAACTTAATGTACAACGACTATACCACTTACTACATTTGGAAGTGGCAGGTATCTGAGGTCCACAGACACAGCTTGCGATGGTCGTCCCAGCAAAGCGGGAACGGGCAGGGGCGTCGGAAGTAACGCTGGCCGCTGCACGAGACGTAATACTTGCAGCTGAAGCAATCCTGGTAATGGCCGTCCGGAACACCGACGCACGAGCCGACACCGTGACCTCCGGTGGGGCATCCTGGGAAGGGACAGAGTGCAGTCTCAAGAGTACGGGTAACGATTGTCATAGATGACGATAACTGATGCTAGACTAGTAGATACAATTACAAAATTAAATGAAAACATGTACGCGTGTCCATGCTTCCGAGAAAAGCTGATATGGTCTGCGATTGTACAGTTCTGCCGAGTAGTAAAGTGTCATAGCGCACTGTGTAAACCTGAGGATTAGTTACTGCACTATGTAACAATTAAACTTTATTTTAGCCTTTTTCTGGTGATTTGTGTGTGAATGTGTGTGTGTGTGTGTGTGTGTGTGTGTGTGTGTGTGTGTGTGTGTGTGTGTGTGTGTGTATGTGTGTATGTGTGTGTGTGTGTGTGTGTGTGTGTGTGTTTGTGTGTGTGTGTGTGTTGGTGCGTACGTGCGTGCGTGCATACGTACATGCATGCATGTGTGTGCTTGCGCCTGTGTTTTTCCGTGTACATGATTTTGTGCATGTTTTCATCCACATGTATGTCTTTGGTGTGTCGTAATTTATGTTGTAGTAAAAATGTTAAGGTTTGTTCTAAATGACAATTGTTTTACTTCGTTATCTAGTAATACGAGTTCCTTCATACTGTAGACGTTAACATTTAACATATTGTTGACGACTGAGTAAATAACTTCTACTTTGTTGAGTAGTAAAAATTGTGAAAGTTTATTAAAAATAAAATATGTTATTTTAGTCATAAAGCATTCTCTTGAAATTGGATATTTAGAATTTCCACATATCGTGTATTAACGAATGAATAACACATACATATAGCACGTTTTAAAGCTTCGTCGTATCAATGAAAATAATAATTGTAACGTTGTGATCGAATAACTTAATATATAATAACTATTGCATTTGGAAATATATTTGTTATTTCCAGAGTTGACTGATCTGCTTATTTTTTCTCCAACCCTACTGGTTATTGCAATGTGAATTTGAGATAATAGCGGACATAGATATTTATACTACGTGACATTGCAAAATAAAGTATAACCTTTTCTGTGACTTGCATTTAGTCTTAGTTGTTTTCCATAGACATTTACCTCCAAAGCACCTCCTACTGAACGGGTCCCAACAACCGAACCTGGGGCAGAGTCTGTACTGGAGACGGCCACGTCTACACCGGAAGTAATGGGGGCATCCCCTGCAGTCGCACGGGTAGTCGCCATCCGGTCTGAAATGGCACGAGTCACGGCATCCTGGAAACAAACACAATGTATAGATGAGCGACTGAACACACAAGATTTAACAAGATTGCTTCAACGTCCAGAAGGGAAGTGGCGAATGCAGTGCTTGACGTATCGTTCTTCCAATGTGAAAATAATTGTATATGGTCCATTGATATGAGGTATCTGGTAGTGTTATTTTGTCTGGATGAAACGTTGACATTTCTCATATATGAACGCATGCAACAAACCATGTATATGTACACACACACGCACGCACACAGGCACATACACACAAGCACACATACACACATAAACATAAACATAAACACAAACACACATACGCACGCACGCACACATGCTCACACGCGCGCGCGCGCACACACACACACACACACACACACGCACACACGCACGCACGCACACGCACACACGCATGATAGATACTTAACGTGATCTCACACCAATACTAGTATACTATCTAATAAGTATGGACACAGATGTTCGACTGTACTCACTGGCCGATGTAATGGCGGCTACTGCGGCCAGCACGAACAGAGCGAGGATGAGTTTGTTCATGGCGCTGAAGTATCACTGAAACACATGTGACATATACAGTTTACAGAATACAGTTTCGTAGTCGGACGACCTGTTATATGACACCTCCACATTTGTATTGTTATAATAAACAAAGGTAATAGGTCTGATACATGTAATGATCGGTGTGCTTAGGGGAAATATAGCCTATATAATCGAGATTCAAAAATGGTAATCGTTTTATAACCGTGAAATATATATCGTGTGATGATATTAACAGTGAAACGGTTATGCGAGATTATCCGTGAAGAAAGAGAAAAGGCACGATTTCTATCACGGATGTTGTGTACTGCACTAACTGCACTAACGTCAACATGCATCACGTCACACTCTCATATGTATACTGGATGCAATGCAATGAACGTAGTTTCTTTGCATTAAAGAACATATAACAACTTTAACAAAATATCACTTAAATTATCTACACCTGCAATATTCATATAGTTAAGTGGTTTGGTGCGTACATACTCCAACTGCTGAAACAGTGTTTCGTATTAAGGAGAAGACGATGTGAAGACACTTACCTACACGTTGTCTGTGGTAGATGGTCTGTCTGTGAAGGCTGGAAGTGCTGGTTGAACTGGCAGAAGCGACGCTTCTTTTATACACCTCGTGATCTTTCAGGTGGATCTGTGACTGATGAAGTCGACGCTGCGTGCATCGTGAGGGCGTCACTGGTTTGATCCAGACACATTAAAAGATCAAAGGTTGCAATCAAATATCATTAAAACATAATAAGGGCTCCAAAAAATCTTGAAATGCCACACAATTATTAGATCACGCAAACTAATGAGCTGTTTAGAAAAACGCCCTTTTTACAAAACCAACAGATTGTCGAGGTAAGAATCTGAAGAAAAAAAGAGCACGAAAACAAAGTTGCATGGGTAGGCATGAACATATTAATCTTCATGAAAATTTGAGGTATCTGACTAAACATTAGGTTAATGAACATATACATCTGTATATGATTTCTCGTGTGCCGTTTTTGCGATATCTGTTTTTGTGTTTAGTACTAGTTTAGTTGATGACTTCCGGTTATATTGATTATAAACGTCTATCCTTTTTAATATGCGTACTACTACGCAAAAACTCGGAGTAAAACCATAGACTCTTTATCGATTATGAATATATACCCACCTAAATTCCACGGACACATGTGTATGGTATGTAGTGTGTGGTGTGTGGTGTGTGGTGTGTGGTGTGTGGTGTGTGGTGTGTGGTGTGTGGTGTGTGGTGTGTGGTGTGTGGTGTGAGGTGTGTGGTGTGTGGTGTGTGGTGTGTGGTGTGTGGTGTGTGGTG
>OZ024861.1:30895222-30900222 GCA_964017155.1 Oasisia sp. SBJ-2009 | reverse complement strand
TGTGCGTGTGTGCGTGTGTGCGTGTGTGCGTGTGTGCGTGTGCGTGTGCGTGTGCGTGTGCGTGTGCGTGTGCGTGTGCGTGTGCGTGTGCGTGTGCGTGTGCGTGTGCGTGTGCGTGTGCGTGTGCGTGTGCGTGTGCGTGTGTGCGTGTGTGCGTGTGTGTGCGTGTGTGTGCGAGTGCGTGCGCGCGTTCCCGCGTGCGTGTGTGTGTATGTATGTGTGTGCATGTGCGTGTGCGTTTGTGTTTGTTCTTTGTTCTTATTTTTACGCGAATATACCAAATAATGTCATTAGAGGATTATCGATTATCAATATCGCATATTTCTATTTGATTTTATACTTCTATGTGTTTGGAATTATATCGGAGTCTATTAGAACTACCAGTCCTCATATGTAATGTTTTGGTTGCGTCACAAAACTGTTTTCTGTATTGTAGCTGAATACAATAGAGCTTTAACATCACAAAATTATTTCATAAGAAAGTCAAATAAGTGAACAATTCCAAGATATATTCATCAGGCCTATTTTTGTGTAGTGTTTGGATTTATGTGTTCGTCGTTTTGTGTAGTACTGTATTTTTGCATAACGCAAACATATCGTGATATCGAGCTATATAAACGTTTATGCTTCGTTGTTACTCCGCTGCGTGCAATTAATGTCTTACAATCTTGTTTTATTTCAGTGACGACAGTAGTAGTTTTTCTACAACAAAAACAAAACACAATAAAGTACTATTTTGCGTGCTCACCAATGCCGCACATCTGAGCAATAGTGTTTTCTGAAGGTTGTACATTTGTATGGGGGCGATACCAAAAATTAAATAATCTGTGTGTGGAACAAGTAGTACAATAATTTTATTTCTGATTTAACTTTAATATTATTTCTTGACAAATAACTTCATTCTTATACTTAATGTAGCCGACGATCTTCCCGATCACACGATACGCCATCATCGTCTTCACAAACTCCGCTCACAGACCCGGTTCCTCTCTCCAGAAAAATTATCTCGAAATATCGTAATTACATATAATCTCGTAAATGCGTCACATCTAGTAGTTGATTTAGCTATTCACCAGCACGACAGCGTTTTATTTGAGATGACAGATATGAGATGTTTTGTGCATTAAAAAGGATAGACGTTTATAATCAATATAACCGGAAGTCATCAACTAAACTAGTACTAAACACAAAAACAGATATCGCAAAAACGGCACACGAGAAATCATATACAGATGTATATGTTCATTAACCTAATGTTTAGTCAGATACCTCAAATTTTCATGAAGATTAATATGTTCATGCCTACCCATGCAACTTTGTTTTCGTGCTCTTTTTTTCTTCAGATTCTTACCTCGACAATCTGTTGGTTTTGTAAAAAGGGCGTTTTTCTAAACAGCTCATTAGTTTGCGTGTTGTGACTGATCTAATAATTGTGTGGCATTTCAAGATTTTTTGGAGCCCTTATTATGTTTTAATGATATTTGATTGCAACCTTTGATCTTTTAATGTGTCTGGATCAAACCAGTGACGCCCTCACGATGCACGCAGCGTCGACTTCATCAGTCACAGATCCACCTGAAAGATCACGAGGTGTATAAAAGAAGCGTCGCTTCTGCCAGTTCAACCAGCACTTCCAGCCTTCACAGACAGACCATCTACCACAGACAACGTGTAGGTAAGTGTTTTCACATCGTCTTCTCCTTAATACGAAACACTGTTTCAGCAGTTGGAGTATGTACGCACCAAACCACTTAACTATATGAATATTGCAGGTGTAGATAATTTAAGTGATATTTTGTTAAAGTTGTTATATGTTCTTTAATGCAAAGAAACTACGTTCATTGCATTGCATCCAGTATACATATGAGAGTGTGACGTGATGCATGTTGACGTTAGTGCAGTTAGTGCAGTACACAACATCCGTGATAGAAATCGTGCCTTTTCTCTTTCTTCACGGATAATCTCGCATAACCGTTTCACTGTTAATATCATCACACGATATATATTTCACGGTTATAAAACGATTACCATTTTTGAATCTCAATTATATAGGCTATATTTCCCCTAAGCACACCGATCATTACATGTATCAAACCTATTACCTTTGTTTATTATAACAATACAAATGTGGAGGTGTCATATAACAGGTCGACCGACTACGAAACTGTATTCTGGATGTCACTTGTGTTTCAGTGATACTTCAGCGCCATGAACAAACTCATCCTCGCTCTGTTCGTGCTGGCCGCAGTAGCCGCCATTACATCGGCCAGTGAGTACAGTCGAACATCTGTGTCCATACTTATTAGATAGTATACTAGTATTGGTGTGAGATCACGTTAAGTATCTATCATGCGTGTGTGCGTGTGTGCGTGTGTGCGTGTGTGTGTGTGTGTGTGCGTGTGTGCGTGTGTGCGTGTGTGCGTGTGTGCGTGTGCGTGCGTGCGTGCGTGCGTGCGTGTGTGTGTGCGCGTGTGAGCATGTGTGCGTGCGTGCGTGCGTGCGTATGTGTGTTTGTGTTTATGTTTATGGTTATGTGTGTATGTGTGCTTGTGTGTATGTGCCTGTGTGCGTGCGTGTGTGTGTACATATACATGGTTTGTTGCATGCGTTCATATATGAGAAATGTCAACGTTTCATCCAGACGAAATAACACTACCAGATACCTCATATCAATGGACCATATACAATTATTTTCACATTGGAAGAACGATACGTCAAGCACTGCATTCGCCACTTCCCTTCTGGACGTTGAAGCAATCTTGTTAAATCTTGTATGTTCAGTCGCTCATCTATACATTGTGTTTGTTTCCAGGATGCCGTGACTCGTGCCATTTCAGACCGGATGGCGACTACCCGTGCGACTGCAGGGGATGCCCCCATTACTTCCGGTGTAGACGTGGCCGTCTCCAGTACAGACTCTGCCCCAGGTTCGGTTGTTGGGACCCGTTCAGTAGGAGGTGCTTTGGAGGTAAATGTCTATGGAAAACAACTAAGACTAAATGCAAGTCACAGAAAAGGTTATACTTTATTTTAAAATGTCACGTAGTATAAATATCTATGTCCGCTATTGTCTCAAATTCACATTGCAATAACCAGTAGGGTTGGAGAAAAAATAAGCAGATCAGTCACCTCTGGAAATAACAAATATATTTCCAAATGCAATAGTTATTATATATTAAGTTATTTGATCACAACGTTACAATTATTATTTTCATTGATACGACGAAGCTTTAAAACGTGCTATATGTATGTGTTATTCATTCGTTAATACACGATATGTGGAAATTCTAAATATCCAATTTCAAGAGAATGCTTTATGACTAAAATAACATATTTTATTTTTAATAAACTTTCACAATTTTTACTACTCAACAAAGTAGAAGTTATTTACTCAGTCGTCAACAATATGTTGAATGTTAACGTCTACAGTATGAAGGAACTCGTATTACTAGATAACGAAGTAAAACAATTGTCATTTAGAACAAACCTTAACACTTTTACTACAACATAAATTACGACACACCAAAGACATACATGTGGATGAAAACATGCACAAAATCATGTACACGGAAAAACACAGGGGCAAGCACACACATGCATGCATGTACGTATGCACGCACGCACGTACGCACCAACACACACACACACACACACACACACACACACACACACACACACACACACACAAACATACACACATACACACATACACACACACACACACACACACACACACACACACACACACACACACACACACACACACACACACACATTCACACACAAATCACCAGATAAAGGCTAAAATAAAGTTTAATTGTTACATAGTGCAGTAACTAATCCTCAGGTTTACATAGTGCGCTATGACACTTTACTACTCGGCAGAACTGTACAATCGCAGACCATATCAGCTTTTCTCGGAAGCATGGACACGCGTACATGTTTTCATTTAATTTTGTAATTGTATCTACTAGTCTAGCATCAGTTATCGTCATCTATGACAATCGTTACCCGTACTGTTGAGACTGCACTCTGTCCCTTCCCAGGATGCCCCACCGGAGGTCACGGTGTCGGCTCGTGCGTCGGTGTTCCGGACGGCCATTACCAGGATTGCTTCAGCTGCAAGTATTACGTCTCGTGCAGCGGCCAGCGTTACTTCCGACGCCCCTGCCCGTTCCCGCTGTGCTGGGACGACCGTCGCAAGCTGTGTCTGTGGACCTCAGATACCTGCCACTTCCAAATGTAGTAAGTGCTATAGTCGTTGTACATTAAGTTTGTCTCTAGGTGCCGTTATCTTAACTCGGGAGCTGGTATATCATCCTGTCCATGTGAGTTATATTCATTTACTGTGAGTGTCAAAAGTTCAATGTATTCGTATAACATATATTTATGTTATGAGTAATCCGATTACACTATCTGTTGCCTTGTAGATAACATTTCCGTGTTCAGTAGAACCGGCGCTTTACGACCACCTTGAAAATACAATACAGCCACCTCGCAATTAAGACCTACCTGGGATTGTTACAAATTGTTTATATAAGTGTGAAAAGCACGAACTTGGTTTCGCTAATACGGTCACCTCGCCATTCGGTGACCTTAGTAACGGGGTTCCGCTGTAGTAATAACTGTGTCACGTGTACGTCGTCCAACTTGTCGTGCTGATTGTGAGAACCAGCCAACTTTCAAAATACATTTCAATTTGTGCTTAGTCTTGTCCGCCAACGTAATAGAGTAATTACAAACAGCTGGTGGCACGTGGTTTACACCTGGTGTCCATTGTGATCGTTTATTGACAGCAATATTCAAACTGTGTATGTCGGTCTTATTAAACTCAGTTTGGCGGGCAGTATACATTTCACACGTCATAGCGTAGTGTCATGTTCAGAAACAGGTAAAGGACGCCGTTTTGAAACTCCTGTTGTTGGTGTATTTGCACAGTATTGTGTTGTATTGTGTTGTATGCTTCTAATCCAGCATGTTCAGAGGACCAAGTAACAGCA
>OZ024861.1:30890222-30892722 GCA_964017155.1 Oasisia sp. SBJ-2009 | reverse complement strand
ATTAGTGATGCCTACCGCCCAACACGAATTGGCTCATCCATGCAACGCAGGCTGATATAACCAGTAATAACGGTACTACTCCGCCAAACAGGTTCAGTAATAAAATAAGTACATGTAAAAGGAAAGGATCCAGTCCAGTACCAAGTCCGAGATGAGACCAGCATCGGGCACATCCCAATGAGTCGATTTCTGTCACATGAACAGACAAAGGCTGATCTGACAGAATATTTGGCTGAGAAATGTTGGACTACAACAAAGATTCATCCAAGCTGGTCATCACCTCAGCTGCGGGCCACACCAGGAGCAACAAGGATGTGGGCCCCTTTCCAGATAACAACCATGAGGAAGTAGACACCTTGATGATATGCTTAGGAGTGTCTGCAACAGAGCGAAACTCAAGGGATGCAGAAATGGCACTCTTTTCTCCTGATACCGATGTCCTCGTCTTGAACGTAGCCAGTTGTGATTTGTTGCCAAAGAACGCCTCAATCTCAATGGTTTCTGGTGTCCAGCAGATAAAGCCATTATGGACAGCATTGGGGCCGGAGAAAGCAAAGGCCTTACCAGCATTCCATGCATTCTCTGGGGCAGACAACACTGGAAGGTTTGCACGAAAAGGCAAGGCAACTTGGTTCAAGCTGTTCCTGGGGTCTGACGATGATGTCATCAGGGCCCTGTGCATGCTTTGTGATGACACGGATGTGACGGAGGCCAAGTTTGTGTGCACTGCATACTGTCCAAAGGGCCTCCAGATCTCAAGCATTCCTGATCTACGTTGGCACCTATTTTGCAAATACTTGGCAGAAAGTGAGAAGCTACCACCTACCATGGGTGCCCCCAAGCAGCACATTTTGAGGACGCATGGGCAAGCTAGAGTCTGGTGCCAGGCTGCCCATGGCTATCACATGGATCACGATGATGACCAGCTCAACCCAACCACCACTGATGTGCCACCAGCACCAACGTCTATCATTGAGATGGTCAGGTGTCAGTGCAAGGGTAACTGCACATTTAATCGCTGCTCGTGCAAGTCAAATAACGTGCCTTACACAGATCTCTGCATGTGCAACACACATTGTGAAAACGACGAAGACACATACGAGAATCGTGATTCAGATGACGAAAGTGATGACTAATGTCATTTGTTTGATATATCTTAATGTCTAGAAGCAGAGGGACTATTCATTGTCCTAATGTGACGGTCCTTTGCATTTTATAATTAGACTACTGCGATGAAACATTTGTTTCTATCAGGTACACAAGAAGTACATTTTGGGCATTTTTTTAGTAAACATTGTGATTTATTCTGTCTTGCATTAAATGTAGTGCATTGTAAGTTGTCTCATTATATTCCTTGTCTCTAAAAATGTATATTTAGACACCAAAATCAAAAGCCTAAGATGCTTAGCAGCCGAGATATTGCAAAATGTGAGCCAAAAATATTCGCCATTTTGGAAATCCAAGATGGCCGCCATAGAGTGTTTAGAAAAAATGTAAACATTACATTTCAGGTTCAGTAGGTCCTAAACTTTCCAAAAATGTCTAGTTTTGCAAATCACCCAAAAATTTGAACGAAATTACACAAGGAACTGGACTAATGTTTTCAATTGCCGCACGTTACTCACGCAGGCTGCTTGTACTTGGAAAATGACATGAGGTCAGTCACGGAATACAGCTGTCCCTGTTGCAAGAGACACATGGCAACATGAGACGCCATGAGACGCCATGAGACGCCATGAGACGCCATGAGACGCCATGAGACGCCATGAGACGCCATGAGACGCCATGAGACGCCATGAGACGCCATGAGACGCCATGAGACGCCATGAGACGCCATGAGACG
Source organism: Oasisia sp. SBJ-2009 (assembly GCA_964017155.1). Classification (NCBI taxonomy): domain Eukaryota; kingdom Metazoa; phylum Annelida; class Polychaeta; order Sabellida; family Siboglinidae; genus Oasisia; species Oasisia sp. SBJ-2009. The sequence goes on along the minus strand of OZ024861.1, from coordinate 30,890,879 downwards.
CCATGAGACGCCATGAGACGCCATGATACGCCATGAGACGCCATGAGACGCCATGAGACGCCATGAGACGCCATGAGACGGACGGACGGACGGACGGACGGACGGACGGACGGACGGACGGACGGACGGACGGACGGACGGACGGACGGACGGACGGACGGACGGACGGACGGACGGACGGACGGACGGACGGACGGACGGACGGACGGACGGACGGACGGACGGACGGACGGACGGACGGACGGACGGACGGACGGACGGACGGACGGACGGACGGACGGACGGACGGACGGACGGACGGACGGACGGACGGACGGACGGACGGACGGACGGGCGGACGGACGGGCGGGCGGGCGGGCGGGCGGGCGGGCGGACGCACGCACGCACGCAGGCTGCTTGTTCTTGGAAAATGACATGCAGTCAGCCATGGGATAGAGATTTCCTTAGATGCATGTGGTCCAGCAACATGAACCAGCGTTAGAAGACGACCAAGCCCGACACAATGGCGAAACAGCCAACTTAACATTCTAAGGTGAATAGTGTGTACACTGTCAGGCGGCACCTACGTTGCAAACAATGCCAGTGTAGTGTAGCATGGAAATGTTGCAAACAATGGAGCGTCTATTTGTACTGGTGGCGACAATGAACAAGAAAAAA
>OZ024861.1:30870222-30885222 GCA_964017155.1 Oasisia sp. SBJ-2009 | reverse complement strand
TTATTATTATTATTATTATTATTATTATTATTATTATTATTATTATTATTATTATTATTATTATTATTATTATTATTATTATTAATGTAGTCGAAAACCTTCTCGTATCCAGGACAATCCCTGTTCGTCTTCCAATGTTCCCGTCGCTCACTCGGTTGCTCGTCCCAGAAAAACCCAGTCGAGGGTCGTGAAGCTTACATAATAGCGACCTCCTCGCCTTGGATCCTCCATCGATCAGGCGAATCAGAGCACCGTCTGCGAGACAGTTTATTAATAGTGAGGGGAAGAGTTGTGTATTCGACTAAGATGTGCGTGTGCGTGTTCGTGTGTGTGTTCGTGCTGGTGTTGGCGTTGGCGTTGGCGTTGGCGTTGGCGTTGGCGTTGGCGTTGGCGTTGGCGTTGGCGTTGGCGTTGGCGTTGGCGTGTGCGTGTGCGTGTGCGTGTGCGTGTGCGTGTGCGTGTGCGTGTGCGTGTGCGTGTGCGTGTGCGTGTGCGTGTGCGTGTGCGTGTGCGTGTGCGTGTGCGTGTGCGTGTGCGTGTGCGTGTGCGTGTGCGTGTGCGTGTGCGTGTGCGTGTGCGTGTGCGTGTGCGTGTGCGTGTGCGTGTGCGTGTGCGTGTGCGTGTGCGTGTGCGTGTGCGTGTGCGTGTGCGTGTGCGTGTGCGTGTGCGTGTGCGTGTGCGTGTGCGTGTGCGTGTGCGTGTGCGTGTGCGTGTGCGTGTGCGTGTGCGTGTGCGTGTGCGTGTGCGTGTGCGTGTGCGTGTGCGTGTGCGTGTGCGTGTGCGTGTGCGTGTGCGTGTGCGTGTGCGTGTGCGTGTGCGTGTGCGTGTGCGTGTGCGTGTGCGTGTGCGTGTGCGTGTGCGTGTGCGTGTGCGTGTGCGTGTGCGTGTGCGTGTGCGTGTGCGTGTGCGTGTGCGTGTGCGTGTGCGTGTGCGTGTGCGTGTGCGTGTGCGTGTGCGTGTGCGTGTGCGTGTGCGTGTGCGTGTGCGTGTGCGTGTGCGTGTGCGTGTGCGTGTGCGTGTGCGTGTGCGTGTGCGTGTGCGTGTGCGTGTGCGTGTGCGTGTGCGTGTGCGTGTGCGTGTGCGTGTGCGTGTGCGTGTGCGTGTGCGTGTGCGTGTGCGTGTGCGTGTGCGTGTGCGTGTGCGTGTGCGTGTGCGTGTGCGTGTGCGTGTGCGTGTGCGTGTGCGTGTGCGTGTGCGTGTGCGTGTGCGTGTGCGTGTGCGTGTGCGTGTGCGTGTGCGTGTGCGTGTGCGTGTGCGTGTGCGTGTGCGTGTGCGTGTGCGTGTGCGTGTGCGTGTGCGTGTGCGTGTGCGTGTGCGTGTGCGTGTGCGTGTGCGTGTGCGTGTGCGTGTGCGTGTGCGTGTGCGTGTGCGTGTGCGTGTGCGTGTGCGTGTGCGTGTGCGTGTGCGTGTGCGTGTGCGTGTGCGTGTGCGCGTGCGCGTGCGCGTGCGCGTGCGCGTGCGCGTGCGCGTGCGCGTGCGCGTGCGCGTGCGCGTGCGCGTGCGCGTGCGCGTGCGCGTGGCGTGCCGTGGCGTGTGGCGTGTGAGAATTTGTTCTTATTTTTATTTGTTCTTTATTTTTATTAAGACAAAAAGACCACCTAAAGCTATAGAAGAGTAATTATCATTGAGAAATATCGTATTTATTCATATTGTTGTAGTTTTAATACAACAATGATACATCCAAGTATATATTGAGTAACAGTGTGCTTCATACAATAATTGTCTGCATTGTTTCCGTATAAAATGGAACATGAACTTAATAAAGTTTGTGAAAAGAACGTAGGTGTAAGTGATCGACTGCACGATAGATTAAAAAGTATGTCGTGCTAGGATTCATTCGTGCTTTCTTTTATGTACGACTGTATTTTTTAATTACGCAAGCAACATTTCATGATATCAAGCCATATAAACAGTAATACATTGTTGTCACACCATTAGGTGCAATTAATGTCTTACAATGATGCACACGAGAATCCTTTCAGTGACGATAGGATTAGGTTTATCTCAAACTAAAAACCAGACGCCCAAAATGATTATGTTGCGTGCTCACAAAGCCGCATATTTTACCAACAGTTTATGCCATTTTATCGCCAGGTTAAACATTGTAAATAAATAACCTTGGGTGTTAATAAAGTAAGCAACCTGTGAGTGTGTAAACATTAATACGACTATCTTATGTCTGACTTACATTAAAATTAAAATTAAACAATTATTTAAATGCAATTTTACTTGTCACATACGTTCATCGACGTATTTAATTTTGTGGTACACTTGTAATTCACTATTTCACTATTTTAGTTAACTAGTTGCACTATTATGATGCTACTGTATAGGTTTTATGTTTATGTTCACGAATTATTAATTGTTGCGAAATTGTTAAAATACATGAATAAGGAAAATAAGCATTGTTGCTTAAATCCAATTGTTACATTGTAACATGTACTTTGACATGAAATTATTACTTTACTGTATTACTTTACTGTATGTACATGACATTATTAAACAATAAAGCTATTATTATTATTATTATTATTATTATTAATGTAGTCGAAAACCTTCTCGTATCCAGGACAATCCCTGTTCGTCTTCCAATGTTCCCGTCGCTCACTCGGTTGCTCGTCCCAGAAAAACCCAGTCGAGGGTCGTGAAGCTTACATAATAGCGACCTCCTCGCCTTGGATCCTCCATCGATCAGGCGAATCAGAGCACCGTCTGCGAGACAGTTTATTAATAGTGAGGGGAAGAGTTGTGTATTCGACTAAGATGTGCGTGTTCGTGTGTGTGTTCGTGCTGGTGTTGGCGTGTGCGTGTGCGTGTGCGTGTGCGTGTGCGTGTGCGTGTGCGTGTGCGTGTGCGTGTGCGTGTGCGTGTGCGTGTGCGTGTGCGTGTGCGTGTGCGTGTGCGTGTGCGTGTGCGTGTGCGTGTGCGTGTGCGTGTGCGTGTGCGTGTGCGTGTGCGTGTGCGTGTGCGTGTGCGTGTGCGTGTGCGTGTGCGTGTGCGTGTGCGTGTGCGTGTGCGTGTGCGTGTGCGTGTGCGTGTGCGTGTGCGTGTGCGTGTGCGTGTGCGTGTGCGTGTGCGTGTGCGTGTGCGTGTGCGTGTGCGTGTGCGTGTGCGTGTGCGTGTGCGTGTGCGTGTGCGTGTGCGTGTGCGTGTGCGTGTGCGTGTGCGTGTGCGTGTGCGTGTGCGTGTGCGTGTGCGTGTGCGTGTGCGTGTGCGTGTGCGTGTGCGTGTGCGTGTGCGTGTGCGTGTGCGTGTGCGTGTGCGTGTGCGTGTGCGTGTGCGTGTGCGTGTGCGTGTGCGTGTGCGTGTGCGTGTGCGCGTGCGCGTGCGCGTGCGCGTGCGCGTGCGCGTGCGCGTGCGCGTGCGCGTGCGCGTGCGCGTGCGCGTGCGCGTGCGCGTGCGCGTGCGCGTGCGCGTGCGCGTGCGCGTGCGCGTGCGCGTGCGCGTGCGCGTGCGCGTTCGCGTGCGCGTGCGCGTGCGCGTGCGCGTGCGCGTGCGCGTGCGCGTGCGCGTGCGCGTGCGCGTGCGCGTGCGCCTGCGCCTGCGCCTGCGCCTGCGCCTGCGCCTGCGCCTGCGCCTGCGCCTGCGCCTGCGCCTGCGCCTGCGCCTGCGCCTGCGCCTGCGCCTGCGCCTGCGCCTGCGCCTGCGCCTGCGCCTGCGCCTGCGCCTGCGCCTGCGCCTGCGCCTGCGCCTGCGCCTGCGCCTGCGCCTGCGTCTGTGTTGGTTCTTTGTTCTTATTTTTACGTAACAATACCAAGTAATGCCATAGAGGATTGATTATTGATTATCAATATCGTATATTTCTATTTTAGATTATACTTCTGTTGAGAATTATATCGTAGTCTATTAGAAGTACTAGTCCTCATATGTAATGTTTTGATTGCTTCACACAACTGCAACATCATAAATGTGCTTCATTAGAAAGGCAAATAAGTGAACAATATATATATAACAAGATATATTCATATTGCGTATTTTTGTGTAGTGTTCGGATTTATGTGTTCGTCGTTTTATGTAGTACTGCATTTTTGCATAACGCAAACATTGCGTGATATCGAGCTATATAAACGCTTAGACTTTATTCTCATGCGTGCAGTTGATGTCTTGCAGTCTTTTGTAATACATACGCGTATTATTTCAGTGACGACAGTTGCAGTTTTTCTCAAACAAAAACAAGACACAATGAAGCATTATTTTGCGTGTTCACCAAAGCCGCACATCTGAGCAACTGTGTTTTCTCAACGTTGTACTTGTTTTGTGTGGGGGCGTTACCAAAGGCGTAGAGTATACACACGGAGCCACATCTACACCATGGATCGTACATGGATCATGGGAATTAGTACAACGTCTGGGAAACAACATAATTAAGAAACGTTATATATTTGATATAGATAATTATATTCACACGATGGGTGTGTGCATGTGTGCGTGTGTGCGTGTGTGCGAGTGTGCCTGTGTGCGTGTGTGCGTGTGTGCGTGTGTGCGTGTGTGCGTGTGTGCGTGTGTGCCTGTGTGCGTGTGTGCGTGTGTGCGTGTGTGCGTGTGTGCGTGTGTGCGTGTGTGCGTGTGTGCGTGTGTGCGTGTGTGCGTGTGTGCGTGTGTGCGTGTGAGCGTGTGTTCGTGTGTGCGTGAGTGCGTGTGTGCGTGTGTGCGTGTGTGCGTGTGTGCGTGTGTGCGTGTGTGCGTGTGTGCGTGTGTGCGTGTGTGCGTGTGTGCGTGTGTGCGTGTGTGCGTGTGTGCGTGTGTGCGTGTGTGCGTGTGTGCGTGTGTGCGTGTGTGCGTGTGTGCGTGTGTGCGTGTGTGCGTGTGTGCGTGTGTGCGTGTGTGCGTGTGTGCGTGTGTGCGTGTGTGCGTGTGTGCGTGTGTGCGTGTGTGCGTGTGTGCGTGTGTGCGTGTGTGCGTGTGTGCGTGTGTGCGTGTGTGCGTGTGTGCGTGTGTGCGTGTGTGCGTGTGTGCGTGTGTGCGTGTGTGCGTGTGTGCGTGTGTGCGTGTGTGCGTGTGTGCGTGTGTGCGTGTGTGCGTGTGTGCGTGTGTGCGTGTGTGCGTGTGTGCGTGCGTGCGTGCGTGCGTGCGTGCGCGCGTGCGCGCGTGCGCGCGTGTGCGCGTGTGCGCGTGTGCGCGTGTGCGCGTGTGCGTGCGTGCGTGTGTGCGTGTGTGCGTGTGATTGTAAGTGCGTGTGTGCGTGCGTGCGTGTGTGCGTGTGAGTGCGTGCGTGCGTGCGTGCGAGTGCGCGTGCGCGAGTGTGCGTTTGTGTATGTATGTGTATGCGTGTGCGTTTGTTCTTTGTTCTTATTTTTACGCAAACATACCCAGTAATGTCATAGAGGATTGATTATCGATTATCAATATCGTATATTTCTATTTTATTTTATACTTCTATGTGCTTGGAATTATATCGGAGTCTATTAGAACTACCAGTCCTCATACGTAATGTTTTGGTTGCTTTACAAAACTGCTTTCTGTATTTTAGCTGAATACAATGGAGCTTTAACATCACAAAATTGTTTCATAAGAAAGTCAAATAAGTGAACAATTACAAGATATATTCTTCAGGCTTTTTTGTGTTTTGTTTGGATCGTTCGTCGTTTTATGTAGTATTGTATTTTTGTATAACGCAAACATTTCGTGATATCGAGCTATATAAACGTTTATACTTTGTTCTTACACCGCTGCATGCAATTAATGTCTTACAATCATGTTTTATTTCAGTGACGACAGTAGTAGTTTTTATTCAACACAAACAAAACACAATAAAGTATTATTTTGCCTGCTCACCAACGCCGCACATCAGAGCAACTGTGTTTTCTGAATACATTTATATGGGGGCGTTACCAAAAATGAAATACTTCGTGAGTGGAACAATTAATACAATTATTATATTTATGATTGAACTTTATTTTTCTTGACAAATAACCTTATTCTTATGCTTAATGTAGCCGGCGATCTCCTCGATTACACGATACGCCTTCATCGTCTTCACAAACTCCCCTCACATAACCGGTTCCGGTCTCTCCCGAAAAATACATTCCAGGGGGTGGATATCTCGAAACATCGTAAATACATATGATCTAGTAAATGCATCAAATGCATAGTTGCAATAGCTATTCACCAGCTCGAAAGCGTTTATTTGAGATGGGATATGATATGTTTTGTGTATTCTTTCATACATTAAATAACGTTGCTTAATACGCAATGCACTATTATGTTAATATCACTGAAAAAGCTGCATATGTCACGCCGACAACAGTACAAAGGATCATCGTATAAGACACAACTGTTATAATACTTTGCATTTTGCCGGAAATCTCATAGCTTACGGCGATGTATTGGGTTCCTAAACGGCAACATCTCAAAAACACCAGACCGGTGAAAGAGTGGTTTATTTTAAATAAATATAAAAATACTATAAGAAATTATAAGTACAGAGTGTCATGCAACATATCGCGCAATAAAGCCCAACTTTATTATTTACCAGGACCCACTACAACTACAACCTCCTGGGGTGACATCTACAATGTAGTCTATTAATTACAAGCGCACAAAGCCTCACGCTGCATACCGTACGGTGCCGAGTATTTGTAAAGGTCACACGCTATTTCACTATTAAGACGTACACGAAACGATTACGCCGTTGCGTGTGTAAGTTGTTTGATGTTTCAGAAGTTATTAAGTATTTCAACAGAAACACCTTTCACGAACTAAGCACGACACGAGTATGTTGTGCTTTCCTGATTCGTACCGATACCAAAACATAAAAATATTTATTCAAAGTAATTTCACACTCAGTCGCCCTGGACATTTCGTCAACAGTCGGTATATTTATGCAACAGGCAATAGCTATATTGTGAAATTAAAGTTGGACTGTTAGTCTTTACTAGCTGAGTGATCCATTGATGGTCGGCTCGGGGAAAAGGCACAGCACTATAATGTATTTTTGAAAATTGCATCTCCAGCTGAGTTGCTCGGATCATTGTACTATACAAAATACATTCATAACTAATGCTAATTATATATATATATATATATATATATATATATATATATATATATATATATATATATATATATATATATATATATATATATATATATATATATATATATATATATATATATATATATATATATATATATAGTGTAGTTAAATCATTATGAAAACATCGGCGATCTTATGAACAGGAACTTTCCAAATCTCAAGTTATTTACAGTAGTTATCAACAATGCAAATACACCCAAACCACAGTGGCACATGATAATGGTAAATACTAAATTGGAGTTTGTATGCATGATTGCGTGTGCGTGTGCGTGTGCGTGTGCGTGTGCGTGTGCGTGTGCGTGTGCGTGTGCGTGTGCGTGTGCGTGTGCGTGTGCGTGTGCGTGTGCGTGTGCGTGTGCGTGTGCGTGTGCGTGTGCGTGTGCGTGTGCGTGTGCGTGTGCGTGTGCGTGTGCGTGTGCGTGTGCGTGTGCGTGTGCGTGTGCGTGTGCGTGTGCGTGTGCGTGTGCGTGTGCGTGTGCGTGTGCGTGTGCGTGTGCGTGTGCGTGTGCGTGTGCGTGTGCGTGTGCGTGTGCGTGTGCGTGTGCGTGTGCGTGTGCGTGTGCGTGTGCGTGTGCGTGTGCGTGTGCGTGTGCGTGTGCGTGTGCGTGTGCGTGTGCGTGTGCGTGTGCGTGTGCGTGTGCGTGTGCGTGTGCGTGTGCGTGTGCGTGTGCGTGTGCGTGTGCGTGTGCGTGTGCGTGTGCGTGTGCGTGTGCGTGTGCGTGTGCGTGTGCGTGTGCGTGTGCGTGTGCGTGTGCGTGTGCGTGTGCGTGTGCGTGTGCGTGTGCGTGTGCGTGTGCGTGTGCGTGTGCGTGTGCGTGTGCGTGTGCGTGTGCGTGTGCGTGTGCGTGTGCGTGTGCGTGTGCGTGTGCGTGTGCGTGTGCGTGTGCGTGTGCGTGTGCGTGTGCGTGTGCGTGTGCGTGTGCGTGTGCGTGTGCGTGTGCGTGTGCGTGTGCGTGTGCGTGTGCGTGTGCGTGTGCGTGTGCGTGTGCGTGTGCGTGTGCGTGTGCGTGTGCGTGTGCGTGTGCGTGTGCGTGTGCGTGTGCGTGTGCGTGTGCGTGTGCGTGTGCGTGTGCGTGTGCGTGTGCGTGTGCGTGTGCGTGTGCGTGTGCGTGTGCGTGTGCGTGTGCGTGTGCGTGTGCGTGTGCGTGTGCGTGTGCGTGTGCGTGTGCGTGTGCGTGTGCGTGTGCGTGTGCGTGTGCGTGTGCGTGTGCGTGTGCGTGAGCGTGAGCGTGAGCGTGAGCGTGAGCGTGAGCGTGAGCGTGAGCGTGAGCGTGAGCGTGAGCGTGAGCGTGAGCGTGAGCGTGAGCGTGAGCGTGAGCGTGAGCGTGAGTGTGTCTGCGGTTACATTAAGTGTAAATATAAGATTCTTGGTGAAATATAATGTTATTGCTAAGTCAGAAATTATATAGTCATATTACTTGTTACATACACAAGTTGCTTAATTGTTTAATACCCAAGGTTGTTCATTTACAATGTTCAACGTTTAGGAAAAAATGGTACATCGTCTGTCAAGTATGCGGCTTTAATAAGGACGCAAAACGATCATTTAGGATATCTTGTTTTTGTGTGAGAAAAAACAACTAAAAACATTACTACTGTCGTCACTGAAATAGTTCTGGTGTGCATTATAAACATGATTATAAGACATCAATTGCACGTATCGGTGAGACAACAATGCATAGGCGTTTATATGGCTTTATATCATGAAATGTTTTTCGCGTAATTAAAAAACACAGCCTTACATTAAAGAAAGCAAGAATGAATCCTTGCACGATATGCTCATTGAATCTATCGTGTAGTCGTTCACTTACACCTACGTTCTTTTCATAAACCTTCGCGAGGTTAACGCGTAATTTTTTACGGACATATTGCAGACAATTGGTGCGTCACAAACACTGTTACCCAACATAACAAGAAGTTCTAATATACTTGGATATACTTCTATACAATAGTAACGACAATTACGATATTCCTCATTATTAATTACTCTTCTACGGCTTTTGTTGGTCTTTTTTGCAAAACAAATAAGGACATATGCATACAAACACCACACACCACGCACCACGCACCACGCACCACGCACCACGCACCACGCACCACGCACCACGCACCACGCACCACGCACCACGCACCACGCACCACCCACCACCCACCACCCACCACCCACCACACACCACACACCACACACCCCACACCCCACACCACACACCACACACCCCACACCCCACACCCCACACCGCACACCGCACACCGCACACCGCACACCGCACACCGCACACCGCACACCGCACACCGCACACCGCACACCGCACACCGCACAACGCACAACGCACAACGCACAACGCACAACGCACAACGCACAACGCACAACACACTACACACTACACACAACACACAACACGCAACACACAACACACAACACACAACACACAACACACAACACACAACACACAACACACAACACACAACACACAACACACAACACACAACACACAACACACAACAAAGAACATACGAGACACATTCATAGACACGTACTTTTTCACAGAAACGTCTATTAACATTGGTTGTTATAGCATAGGAGAGGGGAAAGATTAGGCTATAGTCTGGGAGCCAAATGCCATCTTTTCCCTTAACCTTGCATTGTTGTATTAAGTTTTTTTTATTGTTGATTTTGGTAGCCAAGGGTCTCTATTTTCAGAAACTGCTTGATGACATGTTGTCATCCTTGAGCAATTTGAGAACTTCAAGATGGCGTCCAAGATGGCCACCATTACCTATGAATGACCATAACTCCCTACCTATTCACCCTAGGAAAGTGATTTTTGTCTCTATACCTAGGTTTTAGGGGTCAAGATATTCATTAGAACTGAGTATTATGTTAATATCGTATTACATAATGGTAATTTCCAAGATGGCTGCCAAGATGGCCGCCATAACACTAAAAGTGGCATATCTCCTTAACTATTTACTGCAAATTACTCGTGAAGGTGTTTATCACTGGGTATTTTGGAGATACATCTATCTGTATCAGATCAAAGTTCATATACTGATGATGTCATCTAGAAATCCAAGATGGCGTCCAATCTGGCCGCCATTACTTATAAATGACCATAACTCCCTACTTATTCACCCTAGGAAAGTGATTTTTGTCTCTATACCTAGGTTTTAGGGGTCAAGATATTCATTAGAACTGAGTATTATGTCAATATCGTATTACATAATGGTAATTTCCAAGATGGCTACCAAGATGGCCGCCGTAACACTAAAAGTGGCATATCTCCTTAACTATTTACTGCAAATTAGTCGTGAAGGTGTCTATCACTGGCTATTTTGGAGACACATCTATCTGTATCAGATAAAAGTTACTGATATACTGATGATGTCATCTAGAAATCCAAGATGGCTGCCAGTTTACAAGCACTGGTATATATTCTATACTATTCAATCGTGAGGAAAATATGAAAAGGTAGACGACCACAGGTGTTATATTATAACAAAAAAGTTTCCCCAGAACGTCAGAGAATTACGAATGGTAGCTGAAGAGGCATTTCGCGGAATCATTCAGGATAACCCACTACATTGCAGTGGTGACCTCATGCAAATTCTCGAAACCGAAGCCAGCAGGAGTCAAACTACCAAACTTTAGGTCGATGTCTTGATAAAACCTGTTCTGCTCACCATGATGTTCGTACGGGCTGAGTGCGAAGGTGACTGGCCACTTCATCTGGCATCCTACAAGCAAATGCTACCATACTTCTTTGCTGCGGGGCATGTGAACTATGCGAGATATGGGTTGTGCTACCTTCGTGAGATGGAACGGCTACCACAAGAGGTGTTGTCACACTTCACGAAGGGTGAGCATGTCATGCATCATTCTGCTGGCTTATGGAATGGCATCTGGAGCGATATGATGAGTGAGACGTCCTACATGCGGTATGGGCATGCTCCTTGGGGGATAGTTGGCATCACGCTTAAGCCAGAAACGCTGAAGGTATGGGCCCTTAGTCTGCATGCATGCAGCTGGTTGGAATCTGATCTGGGAGACATGACGGATGAGGACACTGAAAGCAAGGTGGTGACAACACACAAAGAAGAGGCAAAAGCTAGGATCGCTGAAGACAAGAGAGACCGAGATGGAATCAGACAAAAAATCGACACTTGCAGTAATCCTTTAGATTCTGCGGCACACCCCAGTGGTATAGTCAATGTAGTTACCGGCCAGATTGGTTCAACTGAAGTCAATGTCCACAATGCTGTCACAATCGGGACTGATCAAATGAAAGTTTTTGAAAGTCGGTTACCGCAGGGACTTTATGAAACCATCACGAAGAGGATTGTTACTATGGATCATGCAAGGAAGCATGTGAAGCTCGGAGCTGTGAAAGAATTTGATACCAATTTGATTTACTCAAGGGTTATTGGCCTACATGCTTGTGAGCGGGACATTGACATTAAGGATGTGCTTGGTCATGAACTTGCGCCAGTTCCGACGTCCATGTTTGACGATACTGGAGATATGAGGATTGCGAAATCGAAATCTACCTTGAAGAAAATTCTCCAAGTTGAGGTGTCTGATAGAGTTGCTGGTGGTGCAAATGTTAGTGTGCTCGGTGGCTCAGCAATACTCTGGGTAGTTCCTAGGCCTGCTGATGGGTATGTCAAGGACTATATAGCGAACTTCAAATATGCCATAGAAAAAAGGTTACGGGTCGAGGACGTGTATCTGATATTTGACAGATACTATGATTACAGCACAAAGCCTGTTACCAGAGGATCTAGGGCAACTGGTGTCAGTAGGGTTCATCATTTACAAGTCAACAGTAAACTTCCAGCGCAGAAGATTCTACTAACCTCTTCCAAAAAAAAGAAGCAATTGATGCAACTGATAGTTGATGATCTAGTCCAGGATAAAGGTTTCACGAGGACAACACACGTTAGTGGTGTCAGGAGCAGATCCGGTGCCAATTGAAATCAGTGAAGGTGGAGTTGTCGTCTCACGGGCAGATCTGGCAACTTCACACGAAGAAGCAGATAACATCATTGTCCAACAGGTCTTGAGTTGTGCCGCGGAAAATGCAGAAAGCAAAATCATTGTTGTTGCCGATGACACTGATGTCTTTGTACTGTTGCTGCATTATCATCACATGGCAAATATCAATAATGTTGTATTGATGGAGTCTCCCATCAAAGGAAGGACGGTGGTTGACATAGGCAAAACTGCACAAACATTCTGAGATAGTCGAAGGAATACTCCCGGTACATGCACTTTCTGGCGGTGACACCGTTGCCTCCTATTTTGGAATTGGAGAGGCCATTGAACTAAAAACACTTCGATCGGGACACTCACTTAACTTGTTGGGTGCACCAGGGCATTCTATGGAATTTGTTATTCAACAGGCTACCTCCTTCACTTTCGCGTGCTATTGACAAACAAACTGTAGTACAATGTCAGAGACAAGGTTAAAGGTATGGCTGTCAAAAACAGGCAAAGGGTCATCAACACTGAAATTGTGTAGCTTGCCACCAAAAACTGAGGCATTCAAAGAAAATGTTAAAACAGCTCACAATCAGGCTTTGGTATGGCAGTCACTGGAAGCGCAGAATCCACCCGAGTTGGACTCAACGGAATATGGTTGGGTAAATGATGACCAAAACAAGTCCCTTCAACCAGTCACCCTCCCTGATGAATTTGAACTAGTCACAGAGATGGTACTACGTCTAATAAAATGTGGATGCCACAGTACTACTCCATGCAGTTCAAGTGCTTGTAGTTGCAACTATGCAAACATGATATGCACAATATTTTGCACCTGCTATAATCAGGGTTGCTGTAACCTGACATCATAGTTGATTGCGTGTCTTTGCGATGCACATGGGCAACACAATGTACAACAGCGTAAATTACTTGGTGAAGTGGTAGCCATTCTTAAATATGAATTGTATAATATGCTTTTGGTAGTCTGTGTGATAATTCTGATTTAAAATTAAAGAACATTTGTTATAATATAACACCTGTGGTCATTTACCTTTTCATATTTTCCCCAAGATTGAATAGTATCAAAGATATACCAGTGCTTGTAAACTGGCAGCCATCTAGGATTTCTAGATGACATCATCAGTATATGAACTTAGCCAGTGAAATAGCCAGTGATAGACACCTTCACGACTAATTTGGAGTAAATAGTTAAGGAGATATGCCAGTTTTTGTGTTACGGCGGCCATCTTGGAAATTACCATTATGTAATACGATGTTAACATAATACTTAGTTCTAATGGATAGCTTGACCCCTAAAACATAGGTATAGAAACAAAAATCACCTTCCTATGATGAACAGGTAGGGAGCTATGGTCATTTATATGTAATGGCGGCCATCTTGGACGCCATCTTGAATTCCTCAAATTGCTCAAGGGTGACAACATGTCATCAAGCAGTTTTTGAACATAGAGACCCTTGGCTACCAAAATCAGCAGTAAAAAAACTTAATACAACAATGCAGGGTCAAACCTCTCTGCTCCCGGACTACTAAGGGAATTGTCTCCATGGAATTTAGGTTGAACTATGTTAATAATCGATAATCAGTCTATGGCTTTACTCAGAGTTTTTGCATGGCAATACATAAAATTGAAAAGGACATGTGTGTAAAATCAATATAACCGGAAGTCATCAATTAAATTAGTAAACCACACAAACACAGATATCGCAAGAACAGCAAACAAATAATATATATATATATATATATATGTTCAGTAACCCTATGTTTGTTTGAAGTCTTTTTTAATATTTTCATGAGTGCCCTCTCAACTTTGTTTTCATGCTCTCTTTTTTATATTCTTACCACGACAATCTGTCGGTTTTGTGAAGAGGGTGTTTTTCTAAACAGCTCATTAGTTTGCGTGTTATGAATGATCAAATAATGGTATCGCATTTCAAGGTTTTTGGAGCTCTTATTATTTTTTAATGCCATTTGATTGCAAACTTTGTTTTTTAATGTGTCTGGATCAAACCAGCGACGCCCTCGTGATGCACGCAGCGTCGACTTCATCAGTCACAGATCCACCTGAAAGATCGTGAGGTGTATAAAAGAAGCGTAACTTCGGCCAGTTCAACCAGCACTTCCAGCCTTCGCAGACAGACCATCTACCACAGACAACGTCTAGGTAAGTGTCTTCAAATCGTCTTCTTTTTAATACGAAACACTAGTGGGTAAATGCTTCAAGAATGAAGCAGGACTGGGGTAATATGAATGGAAGTGGGACTACTACAGGGTAAATGCTTCGCAGTTAAAACACGTTTGAGACTCGAGTTAAATTAAGGAGACAAGCCCCCCCCCCTCGCCCCCTACCCCCGCCCCCCGCCCACCTTCCTTCCCCGTTCATTCATATTTCCGGCTGAAATTGCGCCACTACAGAACGTTCCTCACCACCGACGGTCACATCGCATGTCGAATATTCCATGGGAACCCACGACTCAGTGACAGGTAACAGCGACTTTTGCCAGCTGGCACCGCGAACTATTTATCTCCGTGGCGAGATCGCACAATTTTGATTTGGGGTGGAAAATAGGCAAACATCGGCCAGTGAGTCTACTATGACACATCGTATCCATACTTAGTAGATTGTATATACTAGTATTAACCAATTGGTGGGAGATCACTTTAAGTATCCATCATCCTTTATAAGTCATCCCTAACAGAATTACTATTGTGAAGATTGTGTGAATTTCTGGAAGCACTTAGTATAGTAACGAGTGAGGTGAGACGAGATTTAGGCAGCGTGGAATTACAACTCTCGAACATTTGCACTGGGTGTTTTTGTAAGCAGGGATAATTCGACTATGACATGTTAATGAGTTACTGGTTGATGTTAGTAGAAATGAACTATTGGGACAGAAACTCGTTTGTGGCAGAACGATTTGAAGAACACGTGTGACTTTCAAGACAATTGTAGAAGAAAGTTAGCGG
>OZ024861.1:30862722-30865222 GCA_964017155.1 Oasisia sp. SBJ-2009 | reverse complement strand
GTGTGTGTGTGTGTGTGTGTGTGTGTGTGTGTGTGTGTGTGTGTGTGTGTGTGTGTGTGTGTGTGTGTGTGTGTGTGTTTGTGTGTGTGTGTGTGTGTGAGTGTGTGTTGTGTGTGTGTGTGTGTGTGTGTGTGTGTGTGTGTGTGAGTGTGTGAGTGTGAGTGTGAGTGTGTGCGTGTGTGCGTGCGTACGTGCGTGTGTGTGTGTGTGCTGGTGTGCTTGTGTGCGAGCGTGCGTGCGTGCGTGCGTGCGTGCGTGTGTGGACATGTAATATGATATCATATCGTAAGAGGAAGTTGATAGTATTACCCATCATGACATGCTGCTGAGCATAACGAGAAACATTTCTAGAAATACGGTCTCCTGAAAATTAATGAAGTTGAAGTTGCTGTTATTTCCCTCCCAGCTTCACTCACCAGATCCGCACAACCTCTTGAACGGGTCCCAACAGCCAAATTTGGGGCAAAGTCTGTACTGGAGACGGCCATGTCTACACCGGAAGTAATGGGGACATCCCCTGCAGTTGCACGGATATTCACCATTCGGTCTGAAATGGCACGAGTCACGGCACCCTGGAAGACAGGAGAATGTAGCGATGAGCAAACACAAATAAAACATTGGAAACAATCGCACAATTATGAACATTCTTATATGATACGGCTGTGGGCAAAAGATTTGAAGTCAATAGTACAGTCTATTATGTCGGTTGGATATTTAGCGTAGTCTAACCGCAAGAAGTTTTCCTAATTCAAATATTATATAAATTAACTATGAACACAGATGTTCGAGTGTAGACTCACTGGCCGATGTAATGGCTGCTACTGCGGCAAGCACGAACAGAGCGAGGGTGAGTTTGTTCATGGCGCTGAAGTATCACTGAAACACAAACATCCAAAATTTAATTTCTTTGTCACACAATCTGTTTCATAGTACTGCCAGATATGTAATGTGACACTACACTAATGTAGAATATATGTAATCACTGTGGTGCAAGTGATAGCTAAAATGTTGTCTAGGCAATTGAGAATCAAAATGGGTAATTGTTTTTAACCGTGATGTATCGTACGAAGATATCAACAGTGAAGTGGTAACGTGATATCCTCCCTAACGGACGACAAAGGCTTGATTTCTATCACAGCATTGTTAGACTTGGCTCTTCTTAATGACTGCGCTAACGTCGTCTACATTCCTATCGTCACAAGCTCGTACATATCTCCGACCTAATGTAACGAACTTATTTGCTTTGCTTACTGGAGAAAATAACTACATTAACAATTAACCATTTAAATTCGTACACTTAAGTGATATAGTCCTTATCCTTATACATCGCTCTATAGCGGAAACAGAGTTTCGTACTAAAGAGAAGATGATTTGAAGACACTTACCTAGACGTTGTCTGTGGTAGATGGTCTGTCTGTGAAGGCTGGAAGTGCTGGTTGAACTGGCAGAAGTTACGCTTCTTTTATACACCTCGCGATCTTTCAGGTGGATCTGTGACTGATGAAGTCGACGCTGCGTGCATCGTGAGAGCGTCACTGGTTTGATCCAGATACATTAAAAAAACAAAGGTTGCAATAAAACCATTTAAAAAATAACAAGGGTTCCAAAAACCTTGAATTGCGATGTAAGCGTTTGATCATTCTCAACATGCAAACTTATGAGCTGTTTACAAAAAAAGCCTTCTTTGAAAAGCCGACAGATGACCAAGAAAATGGAAAGGTAGTCACGAAAAGAACTTTGCAAGGGCACGCACGAAAAGAATAAAATAAGATGCATACGACTTCACATCAGGACATTTTGCTTTTTTGATGTTTATCAAACAAATTGGTGTTAAAGAAAGCATCGCCTGTTTAACGTAGTGACATGCCTTTTGTGTTGTTTACTATGACTTGCGGTTACATAGCTGTTAAACGTCTATTCATTTACATATAAAATACTGCAATACAATACAACCAAAGCACAACTGTAGAGGAACGAGTATCTATGATCACGGTCGTCTAGTTTTACTTTGATGTGTAATTTGTGTATTTGTACTTAGCCCTAATCATACTGGTACTCATCGCAAGGTATACTATATTATTTCACACATAAATTGTCTGTATTCGGTAGTGCATGAATAAAATGGACCGTTTTCCCCACCAATGTTTGTCATAAGAAGTTAAAAGTCAGTGTAAAACAGCCTAGCCTGATGCATTCGACAGGCGTGCATTTTGTGGGGTATTTGGATTTACGTGACCGTTACTTTATGTCAGGCTGACGCAATACAATGTTTCATGACATCTAGCCATATGAACGCTTATGTATTGTTCGTATACCGTTGCGTGCAATCAAATTGTGAAAATCGTATACAATTCACCCGTGTATTCTCACAGTGACGACATTAGTAGTTTTTTCTAACAAAAACAACTAACATTGAATTACTAGTTTGCGTGCTCACCAAAGCCGTACATTGGTGTAACGGTACACGATGGCTTCTCAAGGTTGTGCATTTATATAGGGG
>OZ024861.1:30832722-30860222 GCA_964017155.1 Oasisia sp. SBJ-2009 | reverse complement strand
AACGAGAACGAGAACGAGAACGAGAACGAGAACGAGAACGAGAACGAGAACGAGAACGAGAACGAGAACGAGAACGAGAACGAGAACGAGAACGAGAACGAGAACGAGAACGAGAACGAGAACGAGAACGAGAACGAGAACGAGAACGAGAACGAGAACGAGAACGAGAACGAGAACGAGAACGAGAACGAGAACGAGAACGAGAACGAGAACGAGAACAAGAACAAGAACAAGAACAAGAACAAGAACAAGAACAAGAACAAGAACAAGAACAAGAACAAGAACAAGAACAAGAACAAGAACAAGAACAAGAACAAGAACAAGAACAAGAACAAGAACAAGAACAAGATGTTTATTTTGACCCCAAAACAATTACATTAAATAATAGCAATAACATTCACATGAACAAATGTCACCATAAGTAATTAAGAATACATATGAAATTGGGGTCAGTGACTCCAGCTAAGACTAAAAATCGCTATCACAGGAGCCACTCGAATTATTACACATTATAACCATACGTCATAACAACAACATATGCCTCACAACGAGTATGAGTTAATTATCCGATGTTCAGTTTAACCTTTATCAAGAAACCTTCAAAGGAAAAAGTTATGATGTTACGTCGTATATATCTTGTTTAATGTACCATTCAGTGGTAGTCACGCAACGTTCACTTTTTCAGATTCTTACTGCGACTCCAGTTGTCGGCGTTTCAGAGAAAGATCTCAGTAAACAACTGATAGGTTTGCGTGTTCAGAACGATCAAAATATTGTATCGCAGTTCAACGTTTTGCACCCTGATTCTTTTATAAATGTGTCTTGATAGCAACCTTTGGTCCATTAATGTGTCATGGTCAAAACAGTCACGCCATTATGGTATGTCGCTTTCATCAGCAAAACACTACCAGACAGATAGCGAGGTGTATAAAAGAAGCGTAACTTCTGCCAGTTCAACCAACACTTCCAGCATTCACAGTCAGACCATCTGCCACAGACAACGTCTAGGTAAGTGTCTTTAAATATTATGTTTGGCGTGACATGTCACTCTCCGGTATAGACAAACATGCACGTTACACAACTTAATATATACGCTATTAATTTAACTTGTATCAATTAATGATATTTGATAAAAAATAGTCACAGTTTCCTATAAGTAATACAACAACGTTCGATCTGGCACGCGTATATAATTTTATAAGACAATCTAAAAAATCTATCTCAAAGATCGCCAAGCAAACAGCTGTATGCTGAAAGTCATTCGTGTATGTCTGTGTTTCAGTGATACTTCAGCGCCATGAACAAACTCATCCTCGCTCTGTTCGTGCTGGCCGCAGTAGCAGCCATTACATCGGCCAGTGAGTCTACATTCGAACATCTGTGTTCATAGTTAATTGATAGAATATAGAATATATGAATTACGAAACCTTCTTGCGGTTAGACTACGCTAAATATCCAACCGAAATTAGTAGAAGTTGTATTAATATAAAATTGAGAATATTGTGTGTATTTCTTGAAACAGTTCATGTTGCATCAAGTGAGGTGAAATGGTGGCTTTATACAGCGTGAACTATTGACTTCAAATCTTTTGCCCGCAGATATATAAGTATGTTAATAATTGTGCGATTTGTTCTCATATCTTATTTGTGTTTGCTCATCGCTACATTGTCCTGTCTTCCAGGGTGCCGAGACTCGTGCTATTTCAGACCGAATGGTGACTACCCGTGCAACTGCAGGGAATTACTTCCGGTGTAGACATGGCCGCATCCAGTACAGACTTTGCCCCAGCTTTGGCTGTTGGGACCCGTTCAAGATGTTGTGCGGATCTGGTGAGTGAAGCTGGGAGGGAAATAACAGCAACTTGAACAATGTTAGCCGCAAGAATTCCATAGAAACAGTTAATTTTATTAGTTTTCAGGAGACCGTATGTTTAGAAACTGTGCTCGTAATGCTCAGCAACATGTCGTGATGAGTAATACTATCAAGTTACTCTTACGATATAATATCATAATACATGTCCACGCACTTACGCACTTACGCACACTCACACACACGCACTTACGCACGCACACACACACACACACACACACACACACACACACACACACACACACACACACACACACACACACACACACACACACACACACTGACCGCTGGTGTCGTTTCTCAGGCTGTCCCACCAGTCATCACGGAGTCGGATCGTGCGTCGGACTCCGGGACGGCCATTACCAGGACTGCTTCAGCTGTCATTGGTACGTGTCGTGTAGCGGTGGCGTCTACTACCGTCGTCCATGCCCGTTCCCGCTCGTCTGGGAAGACCACAGGAAGAGATGTCTGTGGACGTCTACTACGTGCCTCGAGTAGGCACAATTATAGGTGAGCTTTTGCATAAGGATATATATTGCTGCTACGTCATAAAACCATATTTGAACCTAGCTATTACAATAACGAATTGATATATTTGCTAATGTAGACCCTGTTTTATGGTTCAAAATAATACGGCTCTCCTCATCGAACGTTTTCATACGACTATTCCAGTTAGAAATTAGGCCTTTTTGCATAGTTCCTTGTGTTTACATTAAAACTCCATGTCGATTGACAATAATATGTCAATAAAAGTACATTTGTCAACATGTATTCTTTGTGTAACACAGCTTAATAGTATATTATACTACAGCAAAGGGATGTATTGACTAAATGGTCGTCAAATGTCAAATGATGTATCGCTACTTGAAAGAATTGTTTGTTGGTCACGTTTTCTGCACAGTTTTGTTCCATATGCACCGTGAATGTTTTAGACTGTTAGAGGGATGTGTGTCACCAATCAACCCCGTAGAAAGTATGCCGTGTGATCACGACGACCAATCAGTTCTTGGTTGCTACACATACCACTCTCACGTGATTCGTCCGATACAGTTTTCCGCGACCACCCCAGTGACAGTACTCCGACAGTGTGTGTATCTGTCTGACTTCGTGTATAGCAAATAAACAATACGTAAAATTGCGAGATATCATCGTGGTTGTTTGTTCTTGCATATGGCATTATCTACCCAGGTTGAATTGTACTTAAGGTTTTAGATGACAAACATTATCTCATAGACAGAGTCGATATTTGCAGAGTCGTTCAAAAACATCAGATTGTTGAACATTACGTGTAATGCATAATACATAGTTTGTGTTGGTGAAAATCCAAAACATTATCCAACGAGAAGGTACGATTATAAATGCCATTTCACATATCAGTAGTGTAAATTACCAAAGTGTGCAACACATCGGCTAAATTGAATAGTTTTCCCCGGAAACCCGTAAGTCACGTACCGTACTGCTGAACGGCGCCACTTTCCATTCAACAGAAAGGTGGAACCAACGATATATCTTAAAAGGAAACAACAGGTGATTGTCTGAACCTTTTCCTAAGAGATAACGCAATCTAGCCATTTGCAACTACAATAACTAATACTACACTTGTCGATTACTCGAAAGATACGGTTAGTGTATTGTACCACATCCGCTTATACCAAGCCAGCGTTCTCCTTTCAAACCGTGAAAGGTCAGGCACAGCGTTTGGTGTATAAAGCCAAATCCCGACCTAGGTCTGGCTTCATAGACCCTGCTTACGACGTCATAGCAGGCGATAACTCGTCGGAAGCCTAAAACGTCGTAACGTTACGCTAGTTGCGTTTCCTGAGTCATCCTAAAAGGTCTGTTTGGCGATAATGTTATGAAAAAGGTTGTTTATATGAATGAGTCATCATCAGATCATACCGCTCTGCCACAATATGTAAAGAAAAGTCAGCCAGTGGAACTTTGACGAGTACTGGAATCAACTAGAGCTAGCTTCTACGACCATTACGTCAACAAATATTTCATCCTCATGGATACAAATATGCCAGATAATGTGTTGCCTTCTCGAATTCACCTCCATTGAAAATTTTATTTGTAGCAACCGTTACATTGCTTCACACTGCACTGCGCAGACGTAACATTAATTTTGTTTCTAAAAACAAATTTTGCGATGCAAATTACAGTAATATTCCCAGTTTTGCGACAAGCCAACTGGGAATACCATACATTGATGACGTCATTTAGAAAAAAAAATGGGGGTGGACAAATCATGTCTTCAACGTTATTCTAATTTACTGCTGGCAAACAAATATATGTTTTATTGTAGTTGCTAATGTTTTTATTAACACCTCGAAGCATGGGTCGAACAGACACATTTTGTAAATTGTTTCAAAAAAGTTAGTAAAAGAAATTATAATGCAAAGTGTCACACAACGTATTCCGCAAAACAATTTCAGTACTTACATGTACACATATCAACCAACTACCAATTTATCATAAAACTCCCGTGTGTCTACTCTGTGTAAATGTAACATGATACATCATAAGTGAACTGTACGATCCGACTTAATGCTGTTATTTTATAAAAGCCGGTTGATGTTTAGAAGCATCCCGTTTTTATTATGAAGACGTTACACGAGGGTGATGTTTATGTTAATTACATATCTCCTGTTGAACGCTGTCTCTCACAGTGAATTGTGAAATATCCCTACAATATTCTACTTTGAA
This sequence comes from Oasisia sp. SBJ-2009, assembly GCA_964017155.1. Classification (NCBI taxonomy): domain Eukaryota; kingdom Metazoa; phylum Annelida; class Polychaeta; order Sabellida; family Siboglinidae; genus Oasisia; species Oasisia sp. SBJ-2009. The sequence goes on along the minus strand of OZ024861.1, from coordinate 30,855,647 downwards.
AACACATGTTGAGATTACTTTTGGCGCTGTGTTGGTGGGTGTAATTGCAAACGGTTGCAATGTATTAATTGATAAGTGAGTAGGCGACACAATTCGCTTTTTTCCCTTTAAATGTACTCGGTATTAACATGTTATATAATTAGTTTACATTAATTAGCTTACAAGCTTACATTTTATAGCGAATAAATGAAAGATAAACTACTACGAGGATGATATATTTTGAAATATTCGTAAAATAGTTATTAGGGTTATTCTTAACCATTGCTTCAGAATTGCTATGTTTAATTCAGGACATGATCAAATGTACCCAGCAGATTAACGTTCATTTGGTAATCATGCCTAACCTGGTTTGAAAAGAGACGATGAGCTTCCTCCCATATTTGCCGCACTTTAGAGAAACATAAAGTACCTAAATTGCATAGACACACTCAATGTCTCGTGCGCCAGAAATATATCATTGATAACAAGGCCTACTTTATGAATTAGCCACCATAGTCTGTAAACACACATTGCGTGCCCAGTGCAGCAACAGCGTAACGGCCTAAAGGTCAACCATTAGTCAAATGTTGACATTTTACGTCGTTGTATCATAGTGGTGGGACGTTTCAGGTGTCGACATTTTCAAATAACATCAAATAAAACCACTTTATTTCATGTCTTAGAAGAGTACATCTTTCTGCAGGCTCGTCGAGAAATGCTCTGATTAAAGGTGTACTGTTTTAAGCAGACAATTTAGTTAATGCATTGACATTATCGAAATGTAGATAGGTGAAAGGTGAACAGAAGGTAGACCTCCATGTAGTTGTCGACAGAAATATCGTTGAAGAACTGAACAGCTTTGTGTACCTGCATGGGCGGTACAGCGTGTGAGGATGGACGGAGTAGTAACCCAATACAGACGGTGATGTAAGCAGGAGTGGCAGCATGGAAGAGGGTAGAAGGTATTATGTGGGAGAGAAGGCTGAAGAAACAATTGATTAAAAAAACGTACTAGATGTACATGTCGTACCCGCATGTTTATACGGGCTAGAAATACTGGCCCTGATGGAAAGGCAGGAAGGGAGGTTATGTGTAGCATAAAACAATTGGGTCAGAAGAATGTGTAGTATAACGCGAGAGGGCAGCCCAGGAAGACAAAGGAATTGAGGGAGGAGAGTAGAATATAAAAAATCCCTAAAGATGAATGTAGTGGGAAGCATATTGAGATGGGGAGGTCATGTACAAATAATGGATGATGACGTACTCCCGAAACGAACGTGACAACTAGAAGGGAGAGGAGGCAAATGAAAAAGTGGAAGATCAATGTTCAGATGGGCAGGCAGAATGTTGGAAAAGAGACATGGGAGGAAACAATAGACGGGGGAGGGGGCGTGGAAGCAGATAGGATGGCGTGGGATAACCTGATGAAGATAACGGAAGAAGCAACGAATTGATCGAAATATACCTCATCAGCAAGGTAGGAAGAGAAGAAGAATTTAACATGAATACATTAAGAGCTAGGTGTGTAAGTGTTTACTATAATGTTGTTTGGGAATAGTTAGTGACACGCCACGACGGCTCGCTATGCATGAGACATTGTCCGCGGGATATTTTAAATTAATTTGTCGATGCCTACATGTGCCTTCAACGCAAACAAACCTTCGAAATACAGTCATCAAACTATGCAGGGACAAACATTGATCACAGAAGAACATGAATATTAATATACTTACTTGTACGTACATTACTAACACGTCTCAACTCCGAACAAGAATCAAACGCAAGCAAGACATTTTGAATATAAAATTAAACATAACTTTGACATTGTTGAGATAATTGCCTTAAAACACATGCAAATCATATAAATTTATCGCACACACGTAGCACATATACACACACGTAATTGATGAGGTACTTTTAGAATTGGTCCCTGGACATGAACTTAAGACCAGCAACTGGGAAACTGGCGCATATAACAAAACGACATCGCAACAGACGTCTACGCACATGCGCAACCAATGATGACGTCATTACGTCGGTTGCGATAGATTCCCTCATGGCAACCCGTTGTTTGTCGATTGTTTCTTTCAGCACGACTACTTCGTGATATGGACGTCAATCGTTTTTTTCAATTTAGATATATATTGGCGTTCGGGTGAGAGTCAATAATGTTTCTCTGCGAAGTCAAGGTGGCTTTAATTTGAGCAGGTTTGTTAGTGAGTGAAGTGTGAAGTTCTATGAGCAAGTCGATGATTGGATACTGTGCTACATACATTTACCTTTGCTCTCATCTCTGACAAGTGACTGGGGTGTTTATGTCGACGGATCGAGTTGCATGTCCTTCCGTTGCTTAACCGTGTGTCACTTTGGTCGAATAGTGTTGTTATAAAAAGTAAACGACTTGTTCATTACCGTCTTCTTCGTCGTTGTTCGTAACAAAAAACCTGTATTGTATGTTTCTCATGCTTGTATAGGCAATGGAGGTTAGGTATGTGAAAGGTATGAAGTTAATTACTTTACTATAAACACCATCACCATTTGCTATTCTTAGTTCCAGCATATAGCTACCGAAATGTTTGACGTCGTCTAAACTTCCGGTTTTTGATCGGACGGATATGATTTTCAAAGGAAGTTCTTCATTATTAAAGTTACGCTTTTGTAGTGCCATATATATCTTTACTCACATTCTGTTCTAAATGGGCCGCGTAGTAGCAGTGGTAATGGTGATCATCCGCTTAGAAAATGAACGTACTGAGGTGATTCCCAAGATAATTTACTCTGTTTCAAACAAATGGATCATATCGTCTAAATTAAATCAGTACACACTAATGTGTTACTGCCCTTTCCAGTTTATTGTTCGCTGTTTCTTTATATTGGCCAGATCACAATCGTAATAGGGAAACCGACGCGAGACAATGAAGAATGACCGCATAGTGTTTCCTAAATAAATTGCCACTCATCACAGGATAGGCGATAATGATCTATATCGAATACACGCGCACTGCGCAGTTCCCTAAAACATTGAAAACCCAATTGCTTTGACAAGTGAGAAATGGCGGAATGAAAGAATTAAATCCAACGTGCAAATAGAAACACAGATTGAACAAAAATAAAATAGAATGCGCAGTTGACAACGACAGCATAAATCAATACAATGCGGAAATGTGTGTGTACATGTAACACTGTTCAACTACGTTGATGACACTATATCGGGTGGACAAACAGAATTGGGTCGTTACATTCTGACAGTAGGAGTCAATGCAACGTTTTGATCTTTCGAATGGCGTACTAGTTTTGGATTGTATTCGCCTAACACCAACCCATTACCTAACATCTGTCAACGACACAAACGGCGGGGATTGTCAAGGCTCTTTTCGCTGTCACGCTCGTTCCAAAATAATAATAATAATGTATTTTATTTAATATAGCGCGACATCCAATTTCAAATTGTTCGTGGCGCTTTACATACATTAAAATCCTAAAATACAAATACACACCAGAAGAACAACACGTAAATATACAAGTGACATATATATAAACAATTACAAAAATATATAAATATAATAACAAAACCCATACCACGGGGATTAATTCCGTCTGGGGAACATTACAGTATTACCTCTACACGCAACTCCACAAATGTTCTGGTATCAAACGCACGCAATTATTATGGCGTCATACGTAAAGCTGCGTAAAGTTACGTAATGCGTTGTGAAGAGAGGATATAAACCATCACTACGTAGGCGTCATATGCGGATCTCTCGAGCGTGTGTCCACCGCGCTAATCAATATGCCATTTCGTCCAACTTGTATTCATCGAAACCTAGCACTGTCGTTTCCGCGGAGATGCGGCTTCTCGCAGGAATGCGGGTCTTTCAACGCGGCGCTAATTATATTAGGAAATTAGACAGTTTACATCGTCTTGCACTTGACATGTTGTGTATTATTAATCTGAGTAGCAACCGCGACATTCATCTGTTTGACCAAAACATGTTGATTAATAACTATTTGTCGATGGCGTCGTGCAACGGTCAAATGTGCAGCAAATTAAATTATACATTCCGTCTACTTTCATCTACATCTACTTTCAGTTTCGCTAGTTTGTGTGCATGTTTTTTTGGCTTTTTGTTTTTTGCTTGTGTATTTGTTCATTTGCTTATATGTGTATGTATGTATGTATATATGTAATTATTGTATGTATATGTATATATATATATATATATATATATATATATATATATATATGAATGTATGTATGAATGTATGTGTGTATAAGTGTATGCGTATGCGTATGCGTACGCGTACGCGTACGCGGACGCGTACGCGGACGCGTTCTCGATCGCTTATATGTGTTTAAAAATATTGAGTTTTTCATCAACGAAGTCTTGCCTTTCGGGCACCGAAAATTCCTGGATTGGGTTACGACACTGGGAAACAAAATATGCACTTTTATGTATTCGAAATTTCCCGTAATCTAAGGTCGTACTCGACAGTCTACAGGATTGTCCGCAAAATTACGCGTAAGTTCTGCTATTGACCCAATCTACGTACAACTTTATTCGATCAGACATGTAGTAATCGTAGAAAATACATGCAGCACGGTGGAATGTCTCTAAATGTATTCATTGTCATTTACTCAACAACAACAAAGGCCTGCTAGTTTCTGATAACTAAACGTCAGTGTATGTATGTGTCATTGTTCAGTGAGCAGTTCAACGTTGCTAGAGGGCGACGAACCTCAACCCTTGCTATGGTAAAATAAGTCCGCTTGGAGTAAAATAGTTCTGCTTTAAGTACTACAATTCCGTCCGAATAAAAATGAATACCCCACGCACCCTTCACCATCTTGTATCCATATGTCATATCGTAATCATACTCGTGTCTGACAGAAGCTGATCCAGCAACTGGGACATTATGACAACGTGGACCCACTACCTTCCGCTTTTCCCTATAAAACAACGCCAAAGTACACTAACTAAATAATTAATTGTCATGGTCAAACGGTTGTCGTTCTTATGCGTAACAACGTCTTTCTTGTGTACTCATGACAATTTGACCAGCTTAAGTAAGGTTGTCTCCTTTTGTGGATTTTGTTGCAAAACATATTATCGGAAAGAGATTTCATTCGCATTTCAGTCACGACTTCCAGTTAATTCACATATATGTATTCACGGAATGACACGTACTCGACCTCTCTGTATTAATACATTGAGTCTGTTTGGGATAATGTTTCTCGCTGTAATATTAGTTTCTCTCGCGATGCCCTCCGTGGCTGCGGCCATTGTTCGCGGAAATGTCACGCACTGAGCGCTACTGCGCAACTCCAATCGAAACCGTTTTTATATTTTGTAATTTATAGTCACGTCTACCACATGTTAAGCTGTGGTGCAATCGTCATACACGGGTGATGTGTTAACTTGACAGGAATGACATTCATTTTCTCTCTGCAAGTGGCAATCGTTCGGCTGGCGATACGATCAATATCGTCCGCGCCACAACGCGGTAACCAAGGCATGCAATATACAGCCAGGCATGCAATGTAGCGAGGCATGCAATACACAGCCATTTTATTGAGACAAATTCCATGTTTCACGGAAATCATTTCTGTTAGCGCTGTCAACACATTCGCCACAAATCACACTTACTGTAGTCCGGCGGCTGAGAGGACTTACCTACACAATTAGTACAAACTAACTTTGTTATAGATTACTGATAACTTGTATGTCCAGAAGCAAAATAGATCGTGGCACTGGTGATACGCACATTCGTCATGTGATCATACAATTGATGAGACGGCCATATTGGATTTATGCAATAAATTTCAATCGTAGCATGAAAGAAACGAAATGGAATGTAGAACCATTGTGACTATATATTTCACAAACTGATAAACCCGGCATTGTTGCATTTAAGCAAATAAAATAACAATATTATACTATTTATAAAGGATAGTTACTAAGATGAATTACCACGGGTCGTTGACATTATCGCTCATGAATAGGAGTACGGTTTGCGCCATCTTAATTGTCAATATTGTCCGGCATACATATCGCCTGTCATGGCTCCCGACCTCATGCTGCCTTTGTCTTGCGTAACCGACTATCGCACGACCGCGTGACTTCGCCGAGAAGATAGCCTAGTGCAACTTACGTAATGCCATTGCTCGAAGCTGTAAGATGGCATCACTGTTTGGATAAATTCACAGGTTTGTGTGTTTAATAGTAACTAATGTTTTGTATAATGTGTATGCTTTTGATAATTAAATTAAGTGATAAAATATGTATACACAGACTAAACAATAAAATATGAGCAAATGAGATAAAAACTAACAACGAAATGTTTTACGTTTATTTCTACAGATTTTATGTTTGTCATGTTTCCGTGTAAGTTTAATTTTGAATAGTTTTTATTGTATAGTTTCATCTGACCAAAATGATATCTTTGTTTAGTATATTATGTAAATGCCGAACTAAAATTATCTCTACCTTAATCTTGGGTAAGGTCGTCATGGCGGTTACAAACGCAGAGCATAATTTACCTAGCGAGTAGTGAGGACTTCAAAATGGCAGCCATCGCACGGCGCCAGGGTGACCGAGGCTAGTGCTGATTTGGCAGTCTCTGTAGCACTTGCTGTAGATGTAGACAGCAGCCTGATAAAACGCAGGCTTTTCAGACTTGTATGTTCGGTGATCCCTCTTCCCAACTAGTTGCGTTGGTCGTTTGTCGTCTGCGCGTCTCGGTCCCGTGTATTGAGACGCTGCAAACGTGAAAAGAACGACGCACTGACAAATGACACTAGTTGGTCCCCTCTGCTCCGTAGGGAGCGATGATTATTTACCACAGTGTGGCCGAGACTGTCATGACTGCAACGTCTCAATTGTCAGGGATTGCGTGTGTTTGGATGAAATGACACAGTGTTTCACGCTTAGCTTTCTGTACAGTAGGGCAATGGAACGAGAGCAACTATATAAACCAACGACTGTTTTCTGTTGTTAACGCGACCTTGTCTGGTCTGTGTTGAACTATCATTTTTAAACGTTTAACCTATGACTATGTCAAACAAGAACAATATTCGCCTATTTGCTCAGCTTTCCCAACACATATGACACAGATGGTATCAAAACGTAAAACTAAACGACGAGGAGTCCGAGATTGAGCCATATCTGTGCGCGTTTGGTCCCATTTGATGAAGTGTCCCAGCTCCTATATAATAACAACTCTTATTTGACTTATTCGTCACGTGATATGTTGCCTAGCAACAGTTCATAAAGTCATCAAAATGGATGACGAACACGGAGTGAGTGCATAAATGTGCTTCGCTATAAAAAAAAAACAGACAGAGTTTATAAAGCGACAACTGTATGCAGCAATTTCTGATTGATAAGACGTCATGCAGCAATCATGTAATTCAGATATATAACCGTTTTCAATATCGTTACCAAAGGAATAGCTTGAAAGAAATCAACGCATTATTTTGATTATGACGTGGATAAACTGCAGCGTAATGTATCAGTCAATAGGTATATTAATCACGTGATATGATGCCTAGCAAATGCTATGTCAAGCCATCAAAAAGTTATGTAATAATAAAATTATCATATATAACCGTTATCAACATTGATGGTAAAAGCAAAGCTTGACGAAGGTGTGTGCAAAATATTTATTGTTACAAATGCAAACCGCTACGCGCTGGTCAACACGGCAACTTGTATAACGATGATCATTTTCAAGAAACCTTTGGCGACTGTTTGTAGAAGTATAGGGCAGTTCATAAGATAGTCAGTTTGGCTACGCTACTAATAAACGAGAATAGGGTCGTTTTTGTTAGCCCTATAACTGAGAAACGGACCCGTCTAAAGAAATATCATTAAGCGTTTACATTTGTAGGTAAAATATACCGTTTTCATCAGCTGAAGAGTTGCCACCCAGTTTAGTTAATTCCGATATATAAATATACTAGACCAATACAAATAATGCGTGACGTAATTACGGTATAGGCCGTGCTTGGCAGACACGTTTGTCAAACGCAACTATGGCTATTGTGAAGGTTCGGTCGGAAATGATAGACATTAGATATGGATTTAAAATATATAATATTTTATACGTAAAATATTGACATTAAGTAACAATTTTATTAAAAATATTACTGTACTTTTTAATGAGCTATACCAATGTCAGTTTATTGTGCGAGAATAAAGGTATATTTCAATAATAACGTTGTTGTATAATACCCACACTTAGAGATCGAAACATCCTAATCGCTTTTACATTTCACAATACGAGAAAGGCCAGTTTAGAGACAAAACAGCTGACCAACGAAACGGATGTTTTTTCCCTTTAAAGCGCAGCGTATCATCGTGTCTGACGGTGGATCAGTATGATAGACACGCAAATGACAAGCAGCTCACAGCATCGACGTGGGAGACACTGGCCACAGCCCGGCTAATGCGACAGGAACACGGAGAGAAATAGCGAGTTTCGACAGTGATTTGTTTAAGCGAGCTCCGTGTCCTTTTCCGATAAGCTAACCTGTTTTACCGAGACTTGTGCCCACACGTTAACCGAAATAATTCCGATGGATGATTGCTTCGCGATACCATGACGGCATGTCGTGTCATGGTGCATAGTACGCGCATTACGCCATGCCGAGAGGAGAGCGCCATTTGCTGTCACTTGTTTCCGGGTAAAGAGAATTATGGGTGTTTGTTTGTGACAAAGACGGATGGCGTTGCGTCCCCCCGCGGGATCCTGTCTTGTCACCGCGTTGCCTCTGTGGGGAAACCGGCGGATCTATCGACTACTTCGTCGCTGCTTCGGTGTTTGGATCGTTCCGATCCAGATATCGATCGTGAGTGAAATGCTCAAGGACAATGTTGACAAGGCCGCCTTGTCTACAACTTAGCGTGCTGCAGAGTCTGCAGCCTAACTCGTCCACACATGTTACCCTTTTTAATTTCAATGTCAATAATAGTTGGCCTTGCGTGAGAACACACGTGTGCGCTCGCGCGTGCAAAGTGTCGCGTGTGTACACGTGTGAAAATAAATAATAGTAATAAATAGGGACTAACAGTAGTTGTGTACGCCATATCTCTAGCAATAATACTATTCAGAGGTACACTTTACATGAATTTACAGATTACCTTAAAATAAAAAATAAAAACGTAGTTGTAAAATACATAGATCAGTAAAAAAAAATCAATATAAGTAAATAATATTAGTATTAATAATACTAAAATACTAAAACTGATAGATAATAGTTAATTATATTACAACTTAAAAATAAATAAATAATAAAATAGATATTAAAAATAATAGACATTAAAAATAAATAATAGTTAATTATATTACTATTAAAAATTAATATTAAAATAGTTGATAACTAGTACGTATTTAAAATGTTCGGATATTAAAAAAACATAAAGTGAAAACGCTCTTTTAAACAGAAATGTCTTCAGTTGCTTTTTGTGATGTGGATTGATGTCAGCATTCGACAGAACTACGAGCTCGCCGCCTTGCTGACCGTGAATCTTCTGTTGGGTCAGCAAAGGCCGCAAGCTTCAGACCAGTTGGCACGCCTGGCTTGGGATATATCCACTGGTCTTCATCATCCCGATCCGCCTCCATCTATCAGCCGGAGATATGGCTCGCCTAGACTCCACGGCTATCTGTGTGTCATTAATATCTAGCCAGTGTACTCTTGAAGGAGTTGCTTGACTGTCCTTCATCTTGCCCCTGCCACATCATGTTCTCGCAGATAATAATAGTAATAATTGTTATATGTAAAGCACCGTATATCCGGAAATATTTCCGCTCAGAGGCGCCTAGAATACATTGTAACACATACTTATTTAAAATATTCATAGTCAGTTTAAACTTGCACGTAAAGATGACATTTTAAATGATAATAAATAGATAATTAAATAAAGCTTCTAAAAATCCTAGTTCATAAGCTAAGTTTATCAGCAATAAATAGAAAAAATAATATAATAAATAAATAATAAAATATATTATTGACTTAATAATAAAGTAAGTAAAAAAATGGTAAAACTATAATTACAGTTAAAATTAATTCATTATAAAATACCTTACAAGTAGTTTGCAAATGCGGCCTTAAAAGATGAGTTTTTTAGTTGGACTTATTAAATTCAAGTGAGTCTATTAGGCGCAGACTGTCCGGTAGATCGTTCCACAGGCGCGGATCGTCACTGAAAAGCCACACCGACCGGTGCGGTTGATATTTTGGATGGTGCTTTTTCAAATGTATTATTAAGCGTTATAACGCGTCATGTAACTGAATACATATGTGCAGAGAAACGTGGCAGCAACCAGTGAACGTAGGCTACGTGGGACAAACAGTTGACGAAACATCCCGATGGAAACTGTTGAAAGCGGATATATAGCTACGAGGTGTGGACATCGGTTGGGAACGTGCATTGCAATTACAGTATAAAAATATGAAATAACTTGTATAGCAAATAGCAGGGAATAGCCGGGTTATGAGAATATGAATATGACTGAGTTAAATGGTGAGTTACACGGCAATGGTGGAGGTACCAGAAAGATGACGAAATACTTGATTACTGATGCAGTTGGAGACTGCAATGTTTGCATGATATATAAAGGCAGCTGCTGAGACGGGGTGAGAGGATGTTCACAAAGAGAATTGCAAATCCGGATGGAAGCGACGAGTGGACATGAGGAATGCCAGAAAGAGTGTAGCGGGTTGTAGATGGGGAACATGAAATATGTTAAGCCGGGAACAGAAGAGGTAGAGTGGCCGAACGATGGCTACAAGTGGTCGAGAGGTGGTGGAGAGGCGGTGTAGAAGAACGTGTTACGTACCTATCTTCACGTTGGTGCTTAAAGAAAATAAGAAGACACCCATTAAGTAAGAGACAACAGGTCTACGACCTTGCACACAGGCGAATACGTGCACACACATACACACCACTTTCTCTCTCTCACTCTCTCTCTCTCACACACACACAAAGACACACACACACGCGCACACACACACACACACACACACACACACACACACACACACATACATACATACATACATACATACATACATACATACACGCACAAATACACACACACACACAAATACACACACACAAACACACACACACTCACACACTCACACACACACTCACACACTCACACACACACACTCACACATTCACACACTCACACACACACTCACACACTCACACACTCACACACTCACACACTCACACACACTCACACACTCACACACCCACACACTCACACACCCACACACCCACACACCCACACACCCACACACCCACACACCCACACACCCACACACCCACACACCCACACACCCACACACTCACACACTCACACACTCACACACTCACACACTCACACACTCACACACTCACACACTCACACACTCACACACTCACACACTCACACACTCACACACTCACACACTCACACACTCACACACTCACACACTCACACACTCACACACTCACACACTCACACACTCACACACTCACACACTCACACACTCACACACTCACACACTCACACACTCAGCAGCAGCACCACCACCACCATCACTACCACCACCACCACAACCACAACCACAACCACAACCACCACCACCACCACCGCCACCACCGGCACTACCACATATGCATACACTTGTATTATATTCAACAAACATAAACAACACTCTAGAATTCAGAACGAGTTATTGAGTGACGTCTAGTTTGCGTCAATATACTATGAGTTATGACATCGTCGAACATTTACGTCTTTAACAGGCGTAATTAGTTTAGCACATAACAAATTCGTAGCGCCTTCGTGTCTGCCTTCGTTGTAATTAAATAATGATGATACACTGTTGTGAATGCCATTAGCACGTGCATCACAGTGAAAATAGGACAGTTCGATATGACACCATTCAGCCGAGTCCTACTATAGAACGCTTCACAACAGCCACCTCACGCCAGGTGTTTTTTGTACAATCCGATTACTTTTACATCGCATGCCGCAACAAGAAATGTATTTATACGAAGTCATTCACACGTCTGACGGTGTTATCTTCAGTTATCAACTGAACTGCATCTCGGCGATTCTTAGGCAGATAATGTTATAATAAATACATTGTGTTTCTTACGTCGTCTGTTCGACTAAGTGCAATTCATTGTTCGACAATTCCTACGTCCAGAATAAAGTCATTTTGGAGACAACGGACACAGACTACTAAGTGTCGCCGTCATCGAATGTCACTCATACATTGGCACGTCCTTGCAATTTGTAGTAACAAGCTCGACAAAGATCCGCAGGATTGATACGTGGAACTAGGTTAAACAAGTAAATGTCGATTGCAATGAAGTTGCATCGTAAAGGTTCAGTAAATGACTTGCTCAACATTGACTACTTCTGGCAGTCACTCATTTCAATCAATGTGGAACGGTGTGATGAGCGCCTTAATGTGTACAACATGTACCCAAAACTAGAGTGACAAAGAATGATGGTCTTGTTGACTCGATTAGACACCTTTTATTTACTGATAATGTTACCAAGCTATAGTCACAGGAACATCTTTTAGCTCATCTGTTAACCACTGCATTCTAATATATTACGCGTTTCTTTATTTTAACTGATATACACAATATACACTGAGTTTTATATATTATATCATGCCATTGTATGTATTGTTGCTATTTTATTTTATCAGGTTTTTATTCTTCACCGTGTGTCTTTTATATGTGATTGTACATATGAATATGTATGTCATGTTTCTTCTGCGGCTGCGGAGGCTGAATAAATTAATAATAATAATAATAATAATAATAATAATAATAATAATAATAATAATAATAATAATAATAATAATAATAATAATAATAATAATAATAATAATAATAATAATAATAATAATAATAATAATAATAATAATAATAATAATAATAATAATAATAATAATAATAATAATAATAATAATAATAATAATAATAATAATAATAATAATAATAATAATAATAATAATAATAATAATAATAATAATAATGATGGTACTCGGGTTTTGTTTTAGTTCATTAATTTTAATTGTCAAGGTTTTGGTTGAGTACAACGATCTGGCATAACCATCAAAATTAAATATAAAAAACATAGACTAAAACACATGTTCAACATTTCTAAGCGTGCTTATCGATGTGTCATTAAACTGGAAAGTTGCCACAGTGGAATTTATCATCAGTACATACTGGATGATGTTACACACATTTTGCAAAAGAGGATGATACGATATATATAGCACTGTCAGAAAGTAACTGGTGCAAGCACTTTGAAATTTATTTTTAAAAGCATGAAAGATTAGTAATACTCTAGAGGGCAAAACATTAAATTTGATTGACAATTCGGAGTGCTGTTGCCCGATAATGTACAAAAATCAATATCAACGTGATTGTACCGTTTAGTTTCTGGCAGTGCTATATTTACAACAAAACAATTATGCAGCCACAAAATACCTTTTTTAAAGTGCATTTTTTATTTAACTGTTTTTGGTAACACTTAAAATACAATGGTTTACTGTTTGAATTATATTGTCATAAATTAATTGTCGTCGAAAATTATTACAAAAAACTATTTGTTATGCATCATAATGAACACTTTTCACGAAGAAAAAAGATCATCAATCAGTAGAACGAACATATCGTTAGTTATATGTGGAAACAAACTATGGAATTTGTTGATGGTGAATTGTTGGTGTCAACGAAATAGCAACAAGTTAATTTATTCTACAATATTTGTCCTTTCAAATCGTTCACCAATATAAGTGTATATCTTTATTTTGTACATCTAGTCTGTTTGGTTTGGTTTGGTTTGTTTGTTTGTTTGTTTGTTTGTTTGTTTGTTTGTTTGTTTGTTTGAATAAGGGCTTCCTATTTGGCCCCTCCTATAGCCGCCACTCTCATTCTCCACTCCACTCCTAATCTCGCCAAATCTCGCTGCATCTCATTCATGGATAGTCTCGTTTACCCGACTGTCGCTCGACTATGAGACTTCGTCGAGAAGATAGTCTGGTGAAACTTATGCGGCGCCTGGGTAACGGAGACTAGTTCGTGGATTTCTTGTAATTCCAACATCCACTAAAAATCCATTGCCTTCATGTTCGTCCCGGTGTCGGCCAGCACTAACTGATACCACATTCTTCTTTGAGTCTTCTTTCGCCATTATCCAGCCCCAACAGCGATTCCATTCTTTACCTTGTCAGTCGCTTGCTTAGCAGATGTGTACGTCCTCCTGCTTTGTTATTGCTATATGAGCATCTCTGGTCAGCGTGTAAATAAATCATAAGAAGTGTGTGCCAGCCTACGTGGTCTATGTTTCCTCATACGCCTGAGGCCTACACTGCTCATACATGTTCCCTCCTTCGCTTCAACGTCGTCGACTACGCCTTCATTGTAACGAATCCACCGGCTCGTAATTAACCGATAGTAGCGAGCGCACCACTACAATGCGGCGCCCACAATAGCAAGTTTCTTGTTTCGCGTTCATTAGTTACTGCAATGCGAACGCTGATTGATTATTCGGCCTACTAACAAGAAATGAGCCTACTGTTGGCGACGACTGCGTGCGATATCCTTCCTTTCCGCGGTTGCCTCTTCAGCCAATCAGGAACGCGCGCGACAGTTGCTGCTGCTCGAAGTGGTCGGGAGCCAGCCAATTAGCGGGCGTGATTACACACACAGTGCCCTCCGGCGGCTGAGGCGCGTGAGCGGAAGCGACGTCGAGTGTCATCGAGCAGAGCAGTGGGGAGGAGACTTGCACACGGGACAGACGTCTGATGGTGGAGGGCCACTTGATGACACAAGCACTGGTTGATTGGTTGCCACGGGTGTGTTGTTATTAATGGGTGAATGCCGCGAGCGTGATCAATTCGGACTTACCGGAACCGGAGTAGACATAGGGCGGGGAACGTTTCGCTTGATGGTTTAATGTCGTAGACTTGATTGCTGAACACTTTTGGTGTCACATGCAAGACGGTTTCGCGTTGTTATATAACAAGCACGATACAAGAATGGAGCAATTGGTCGTGCATGGATGTCTCACGAAAGACATAAGGAGACTGTGATCAGGTAACCACGGTTGTCACAGAATCATTGTCGCGATGGCGTATAATGTCATAGAAGCGAACTCTTCCGCGATCATCTGCCTGCTGAACTCGACGTCTCCGGATTGTTGGAACACGTCGACCTCGCACCAGTCGCGTCACTCGATGTTCCTCGGCACGCCCGAGGCCTACGTCGTTCCCGCGGTCTTCCTCGTCATCTTCGTCGTCGGCATCCTCGGCAACGGCGCCCTCATCTTCATCGTGGCGCGCAACGCGAGCATGCACAACGTGCCGAACATCCTCATCGTGAACCTGGCGTGCGGCGACCTGCTGCTCATCCTCGTGTCGGTCCCGTTCACGGCCACCATCTACACGCTGGTCGAGTGGCCGTACGGAGACCCGATGTGTCGGCTGAACGAGTTCCTGCGCTGCATGTCGCTCGGGGTGTCTGTCTTCACGTTGATCGCCCTCAGTCTCGACCGCTACGTCGCCATCGCTCACCCTCTTAGCCGCCGCAAGACCTCCCCGGTGTGCCGTACGACGAGTCTGGCCGTTGCCATCTGGCTGCTCTCGGTCCTGCTCGCCGTGCCCGTCGCCGTCGTCTCGCACGTCGAGTACTACCCGGACGGCCCGCACGGCGACACGGTCGGCATCTGCGTGCGCCAGCCCCACGCCTGGGGGGAGACGTATCGGCGCTGGCAGGCCATCTTCAACTTCGTCGTCTACTTCGCCCTCCCCATGCTCATCATCGGCGGCTTCTACGCGCTGATGGCGCGCATCCTCATCGCCAGCTCCGACAACATGCCGGGCGTCGGGAACGCCTCGACGGCGGGGCGGGCGCAGACGGAGACCCGCAACAAGGTCGCCCGGCTCGTGCTCTCGTTCGTCGCCGTCTTCGTCGTGTGTTGGCTCCCGCGTCACGTCTACGTGCTGTGGTACCACTTCGCGCCCGGCGAGTACAACATGTTCTGGCACGTCTTCAAGATCTTCGGCTTCTGCCTGTCGTTCATCAACTCGTGCGTCAACCCGTTGGCGCTGTATTTCCTCAGCCACCAGTTCCGGCGCCACTACAACAACGTCCTGTTCTGCTGCTGCCGACAGCGCCACGTCACGGCCGGGCGCGTCGGCAGCTTCGTCGACCGGCGCAAGTTGCGGCTGATCGCGACGCGAAGCAAGTCGTCGGAGCGAAGCGAGGAGTTCACGAGCTTCATCACGTCGACGACGCTACCGCTCGCCAAGCTGCACTCGTCGCCCGCCGGCCGCAGGAGCACCCACACCCATGTCGGGACCGAAGCCGGCCGAGTCGACAACGTCAACGGTACAACGCACGACGGTAAGAACTGGCATCTCTTGTGAGGGGTGCGGGTGGCAGTGACTACTACAGGGCAACTGTCTCCTTGGTGGCAATGGCTACCAGAGTGTCAACGGCGGCAATGATTCCGAGAGGGTCAACGGTGTTAATGACTACCAGGGTGTCAACGACGATCAGAGTGTCACCGACTTGCAGAATGTTGGTGACTACCAGAGTGTCAAAGACTACCGCAATATGGTAAATAATTACCATAATTATAATATTGACGGTAATAACTAGCATCTCTTGTGAGATGGCGGAAGGCAACGGTCTCTATGGTGGCAATGGCTACCAGAATGTCAACGGCGGCAATGACTCCGAGAGGGTCAACCGTGTTAGTGACTACCAGAGTGTCAACAACTATCAGAGTGTCACCGGCTTCCAGAATGTTGGTGACTACCAATGTCAAAGACGAATTATTACACTATAATATTGACCGGAAGGACTAGCATCTCTTGTGAGATGGCGGGTAACAGTGACTACTAGAAGGCAACGGTCTCCATGGTGGCAATGGCTACCAGGGTGTCAACGACAGCAATGATTACCAGAATGTCAACGGTGTCCAGGGTGTCAACGACTGTCAGAGTGTCACTGGCTTGCAGAATGTTGGTGACTACCAGAGTGTCAAAGACTACAGCAATAGGGCAAATAATTACCATAATTATAATATTGACGGTAAGAACTAGCATCTCTTGTGAGAGGGCGGGTGGCAATGAATACCCGTGCGTCAGCAGTTTTCAGTGTGTCAATGACTACCAGAGTGTCGACTGTTTCCAGTGTGTCGGTGACTATAAAGAGTGTCAGAGACTACCACATTTTAGTCAGACTACCATATAATCACGCATCTCTTGTGAGGGGCGGGTGGCAATAACTACCAGAGTGTAAATGACTGTTAGAGTATCAATTAATCTTACGAGAATGCCCGCGACTACCAAAGTAGCAACGACTATCATATAATTATTGTCGATTATTACTAGACTGTCAATAACTATCATAGTGTAAATGACTACCAGAGTGTCAATATATATTAGGACTGCGGAATGCCAATTACGACCACTGAGTCAACGACTACAAAATACTACTCACTACCGATGTATCAACGACTACCAAAGCTTTAGCAGCAGCAACAGCTACAGTGACAATGACACCACAATGTTGAGAGTGTCAACGAATATAGGTTGACTAAATACAAGTGTCAATTACTACCAGACTCAGAGCGCCAGGATTAGACTCCTCTACTGCCATGTGAAATGTTGGGCAAGATTATTCACTCAACATCGCTCCAGTGCACTGGATATAGACAGTGGTGGATATTTGTATAAGAATAATCTTCGCGCAACAATGGCTGGATGTTTCCTAGAGCAGTCAAGATGGTGTTTGATTGAACAGGTCCGCCAGGGAGTACGCGTTTTAGCAGTTCTGAGGATTTAATACTGTATACATTTACATTAATTTTACTTCAATAATTACCAGTGTCAATGGTACGTCGTTGTTCCCCCGCCGGAATTGTTTGCTTTTTGAATTCCGTGTTTAAGACTGCATTTTGAGAATATTACGAATTTGCTGCTAAACAAAAACACCCTGTGCTTTAGTAGGTTACCCAGATGAATGTGCCTTTTTGAAAGTGGAAAATGTTCCGAAATGTAATTGTAATCAGCTGATAAATGACTGCGTTATGATTATCATTTCGCATGGGCACGTATGTACCTGCATATGTGTACACACGTGAGCATGTGTCGTCATATATATATATATATATATATATATATATATATATATATATATATATATATATATATATATATATATATATATATATATATATATATATATATATATGTGTGTGTGTGTGTGTATGTGTGTATGTGTGTGTAAATATGTAAATATAAAGGAAATATAATTGTATTGTATGTTTCAAACAGTATACGTTTATATGCATGTTACAACGGCACATGACTGGTGACATGGTAATAATATATAGTCGCATCATTGTTGTTTCTACGTCATTATAACGTGTATTAATAAATCCGAAATAAATCTTCATCTATGAATCAACGGGACACTTTTAAGTATTGGCAACCTATACGCAAGTACAGTATCAACTTTCCGCTCACCGCTGTAGGCAATGTCCAGTTTTAATGTGTTAATCACCTACAGTGAACATCATCTGCTTCCTAGACGGCTATCGCGTCCGGGTGGTCAGTAATTGTCGTGGCGCTATTTCCGCAGTAAATGGAGTAAACTAAGCTCATTTGAGTAACATATGGAAATGACCTTATCACACTGGATATGAGTAACCAATTTGGAATAAGTGTACCTGATGATCACACACAATTTTGGAATGTCGGTTTTGTCGATAATCCAGGTGTTAAATGTTAATAATCAAAATATGTTATGTTATATAATTACATTCTACGTCTCTCTCTCTCTCTCTCTCGCTCGTTCGCTCTCTCTCTCTCTCTCTCTCTCTCTCTATCTATCTATCTATCTATCTATCTATCTATCTATCTATCTATCTATCTATCTATATATATATATATATATATATATATATATATATATATATATATATATATATATATATATAAGATAAGTATAAGATAAGATAAGATAGCTTTATTGCCATGTGTTCACATTGTAGTTACAATAAAACATTGGAATGTGTAATGATATTGGTCGTCGTAATAGTACATTCACATGACAATACATTCACATGCACCAAACAATGATGTTAAAATATACTACTACATTAAATTAAATAAATAAGAACAATCACATAAAAAGGTCCGAATAAAAAATTGCTCATTATAACATCGATAAATAATTGATACGATCTAGTAGAAACATAGTAGCTTAAAATATAAAATATGAAATAAAAATATAAAATATAATAAATTATGATAAAATATACATACTAAAACTCATCGGAAAGTGGACTATGTGTTTGCTGCGGGTGGGAGATATATATATATATATACCTCTATCCCTTTCTCTATCTCTATCTCTATATCTGTACATTATCAGATGCAGCTTTATTAATATTTGCCCTGACTTCCGCAGTGACGTTTAAATTCAAGCAGCGCCCTCAATCATGCGAGTTGACGTGTGGTATTGTCATAAAGTAGGGGAGACCGGGGCTAGACTAGTTGTAACACGGGTGAGCTGTAACAGAGGGCTTGCAGAGACCACTGCTAATGCAAATTATTCTGCAAGACGACAGCATGTTCATCAATAGATTTGAGCATGTCATGTGTCATATCACGTGAATCCGTCGACACGCCATAATGTTATGCCATTTTAAAAGAAAAGAGGTACTACCTTACCGGGGTAACTTGCAGCCCCAGTTACCTGCGTGATATATGTGGGGACCCTTTGGCATGACAACAGTTTCGCCCGGTTAAGAAATTCACCCGCAACCCTGAAATGGTTTATTTTTGTTACAACAAGCCCCGTACCGGGGTAACTTGTAGCACATTAGGACAACTCATATAACTCATTATGCCACAAATATGTAATAAACCTGGCATTTAATTATGCACCAATTATCTTCGGGAGATACGTGGGGAACCTTTGGCATGACAAAAGTTTCAATCGGTAACGAAACCTACCCGCATTCCCGAAATGTGCTGTTTTTGTTACAACTATTCCCGGTCTCCCCTACAACTGTGCCTCATGTAGTGCTTTTGTTCAACGATATCCCTCACATTTGGCATGAAGTGTCGAAATGGGGTAACTATTGAATTATGACCTTGTTTGACTACTACTGTTAACCAGCGACCAGAAATATAAGGTACACAGATATAGAGATTAGCTGCCGTTTCGGAATTCGTTTCTCGTCTATCCTGAACACGCAATAGCAATCTGTCATCGCGTTCTCTCCACGTATAAGTGTCTCGTCCCACTACAAACATATGTGGTTTCTAACAGTATATACAAATGTATGTATCGTGATTGTTTATTGATTGTTAGATCGTCTAGTTGACGCCAACCTACGGTTCCACGGGATGCAATACGCAGGATTGAATGGGGGTGAACATTAACCGCTACAGTAACGTCAACTAACTGTTGTTCACGTTGATTATTTACTTTCTGTTTTATCCAAGTTACATCAGGAATAAATTATATCTACAACACAACCCGGGTCCTTTTTATAGGGGTTCACCTATTATGTAACACATACAAATTATATCTTATGGACCCCCATAGATTCTGGACCCCGGGACCAATTGCTATGGGAGGTCCATATCATATGAGGCATATAGCATATGGATCTCCATAGAATGTAGACCCAACCCGAGTCCAAGTTCTATGATATATTCTATAATAGAATATGAACCCGTCGGGTCCATGTTCTATAGGGAGAATGGACCCGGGATCCATTTTCCATGGAGTCTATATTATATAGGGGATATGGAACCGGGATCCATTTTCCAAGGACGCGGGTGTCATATAGACTATTGACCCCATGGAAAATAGATCCCGGGTCCATATTCTATAGGGAATATGGACCCGGGATCCAGTTTTCATGGGGTCTATATTCTATATGACACCGGCGACAGTGTGACACAACCAAACCGACACTCTAACAGCGAATAACAAAACACTATTGTGTCATCAATTAGTATTAGATTGTTATTTATTTATTTCTTTAAGGAATATTTCAAAGGACTGTTCATGAAATATATTCGCATTCCGGTGATGTCCTCTAAAAACGGGGTACTATTGATTTGTCACGGGGATAAGTAACATATTAAGGCTACTAGTCCCATGGGCCAGTGGCTACATGTCTTACTTTCGACTCCTTGTCACATAGCACGGTGGCGCCACCGGGAGGACGGCTGACTACTCAATTAGTCCTCTGAAAAAATAACCGTAATTAACCGAATAACTGTGAATAATGATGTTGGTATCTTTTAAATACGCCATCAATTGGAGGGTCAGAGACCTCGGTTTTGGGGGAGAATATACACATACAGCTCCTGTTAATTGGCTATATATTATATAGTTCAATATTACACAAAAGTGATGATAGTAATACTAAGACGAACATTCATATAGCGCTGTGACTCCGGTTTACCCTGTTCGAAGGCGTTGTGACAAAACATAAAACAGTCCAATTTCAAGAGTAAAACGTTCGTATGAATAGGTGAGTATTCAGGAGTGTCTTAAGTAGTGTAAAGAGTCACATTTGCGCATACGCAATGTAAAATCGTTCCATGTGCGAGAAGCAGCGATGGAGAAGGCTCGATCACCACATTGGTGAGACGTCCGCTGGGTAGACTCACTAAGGAATCCGATGACGATTGATTTCCTACTGTTTCTATGTGTCACATACGTTATGTACAATTTATGTTGCCTAAATGTTATATATGTATGAATTTGCTACAGGGACGAAGACAATTATGTTCACCCGGATATGTATCTATGCGTGTACGTCTGCCAGTGAAACACTATCGAGTCCAGTGGTTCGTTGCCTAAGCCAGGCGCCTACATTTTCGCTGAACAAAGACGCCGTGATCGATAGCGTCGAAAGCCACGCCTGGAGCAACGAGAACAAGTGATCACCCACGGCTGTTTCGATGGCACTAGACTAGAGTGACGCGTGTCGTTTTCAAAACAACCACGGGGATTAACGAATAATCGACTAAATTAAATACTTTGTAGCGAGTCGAGTACGCTGCAATTATTAATTGTTTGCATGACAGCACTCTCGTCTAGCTGCTTTTTAATGATTGCCGATGATTGACGAATAATGACTTTTGTTTGTCAGATAAACTAAGTTACACATTGGTTTATAATTGTATCATTTGCTTATATTTATTTGTAATCATATTTATGCTTGGTCGTATATGTATGTAGTAATACCATCATCATCCCGAATAGCGGACACTATGGCAAAGGTGCTTCCACAATGAGACGAGTGCTACATAAGAATACACCGACTGTATTCAATGTAAACTAGAAAGATCACCCATCTATGCATACTATATGGTGAAACTTACCCAAAGGTTAAAAAAAGAACGCCGAGATTTGGAGGACATGGCTGTAGCGTGTAAACATTAAGATACAATACTGTAGCAACCAAGACTGCCTTGTGACCATCAGCGCACAGAAGAACTAAGCAGGACAGTTGGGGTGTTTCTGTTATCGACTGACTGGAGAAACGATGGGTGGGTGGGTGAGTGAGTGAGTGAGTGAGTGAGTGAGTGAGTGAGTGGGTGGGTGAGTAAGTGAGTGAGTGTGAGAGTGAATGGGTGGGTGGGTGGGTGAACAGGTGGGTGTGAGTGAGTGAGTGAGTGAGTGGGTGAGTGAGTGAGTGGGTGGGTAAGTGGGTGGGTGGGTGGGTGATGGGTGAGTGAGTGAGTGGGTGGGTGGGTGCGTGGGTGGGTGGGTGGGTGTGGGTGTGAGAGTGAGTGAGTGGGTGGGTGGGTAAGTGGGTGGGTGGGTGGGTGTCAGAGTGAGTGGGTGGGTGAGTGAGTGAACGATTGAGAGAGA
>OZ024861.1:30815222-30827722 GCA_964017155.1 Oasisia sp. SBJ-2009 | reverse complement strand
ACAAGCCATGATTCCGAGTCATTAAGTCCATAATATCAGCGGGAGCACTGTCCCACATAAATACTAAGACGCCGAAAACAATTGGTTTTGGTTGTGAAGCCCCCATTTGTCCGATTTTGTATGGGGCTGGATACAAAATTACCCAACCGACATTTAAGGAAGTGGAGCATTTTGGGGTCCAATTAGACGTTCTCTATGAACCTCTACGGAGGCGGGATACAAACAGAAAGTTTTGTGAGACCGAGTGTGTGCAATCCGAGATTCCAGAGACCATCTGGCGGGATGCAATTGAAAATTTTCTAAAAGACCATCAAGGGTATGTAAATGTAGGTTTACTGAAGGCTTTCCTTCTCCACAGAAAACGTACCACATTCTGACGGCCCTGCGCCACTGCATTTGACGCCAAAAACGGGACCGGGCTCTATTAAGGCCAATCTTCCTAAACAAATCCCAAAGACCTGTATTAACCCGTACAAAAAACCATTCAAATACCATTGGTGTTTGAATGTTTTTTTTTGAATAGTACTTGAATTGTCCTAGAGGATATTATAGCCAAGGGTATTTGAATGGTATCTGAGTGGTTTTTTGAATGATATTGTGAATGGTATTTTGGATTCTTTGTATCGTTCAGTGGTATTGAATGGTATTTTAAATTACCGTTGAGAGTACCACTGCACCCTTACCAAAAAAAAGCCAATGGTATAGCCTACCACTGATTACCATTAAATACCATTCAGTATCAATGATATATCAGTACGACTCAGTGGTACTCTCAACGGTGATTTAAAATACCGTTCAATACCAGTGAACGGTACAAAGAATCCAAAATACCATTCAAAATATCATTCAAAAACCATTCAAATAGCATTCAAATACCCTTGGCCATAATACCCCCAGGACCATTCAAGTATCATTCAAAAAACCATTCAAAAACCAATGGTATTTGAATGGTATTTGAACGCTATTTTGTTGTAAGGGATTGTCTACGGTAGAATCGTGCGATACAGACAGAACCGAACGTGGCTTTGCCGATGTAGCGCTTACGTTTTTCCGGCGTTAAATCCTTTCCGATTGACGTTTCTGCGCATGCGCGAGTCAGATACGACCTTGGTTGCTATGCGGGATGTTTACTTTTCCCACCCCGCGGCACCCACCGTTAAAACCGTTCCGATTGACGTTTCTGCGCATGCGCGTGTCAACTATTTTGTTAACCGGCGAAAGTTTGAAGTTTCTGAGATGTTTTACAGTTATCTGAGACATTATATGAGCAGTGGCGTGCACCACCCGGCAGTAGCCAAGCATGACAATGTCCAGTGAAGGGTACGCTCAGCAGCGCTGAAGCATACTTTAAAAAGTGTGTTCAAACAGGCTAAATTCGAGTCGACCCAGTCAGTGGCAGTGCTGACTCAGCCTCTCAGGAGCAGAGTCCAGTTATCAGTAATAAGATTATCGACAGCGTCAAACGTTCATCACAAATAATAATAATTATTATATTAAGTAACGTTGTCATTGGCATCGGAATATAAGTATAGGGTTGCATTAATTAAGTCGTTTATATAGAGTAGAAATGATACAGTAACGATAGGAGTGAGCCCTGCATCAGTGCATGATCGTGTGTGTTTTCAATATCTTTAACTTTATTTCAGATTGTCATAGACATAGTACATACAGATGTCCACATAAACATTAAAAAAATACAAGTGACTAGAAAAATATAAAAGTATTGCACATGGTAAATAGAGAAAAAAAACATTGCACAATGGTACATTCAAACAAAAACTATTATGTATCCAATGTCGTCTTATCCTGGATTGCCATTTTATTTATATCACTGCATGTTGATAATTGCAGTTACCAACTTATTATTACTTATCAAGTCTCTGCATGAATTTATATACAAGGTTTCTAATTACAGCTTTACTATCTGGTACATGGTATTCTACAAACATGGTGGAGGCACTGCAATATTTAGGCTGATTTAGCAATAAGCGAAACACATTATTGTAAGCCACATGGAGATTATGTATACTTGCTACTGTGTAATTCCACCACAGCTGAGCAGTATATATGGGAGAGCAGAAAGTTCTAAGCAAAGTCAGCTTCACTTCAGTGGAACACATGTAAAATTTCCGCAATAGCATATTACCCCTAGCATATAGTTGTTGGCATTGCCGCATTGGCGTAAGATATCTTTGTCATCACGTAATGTATTAGAAATAAAGTGACCCAAATATTTCACATTATCCACTTCCTGGATTGTTTTACCATTAATCTTAAATGATGGAACTTCAATATTTTTCTTATATTTACTTTTAAAATATTAACACAGCATTGTTCTTGGAGTTGTACTTGATATCATGATTTAACCCATAGAGTCCACATACCTGCATCAGTTCAGACAGTCTTGATACAGATGGGGACAGAATTACCAAGTCATCAGCATACATAAGATGGTTGATAGTTGTACTACATATTACACACCTTGTGTTACATTTGTTTAAAGCTATGGTTAAATCATCCATATATATATATATTAAAAAGGTGTGGTGAGAGTATACCACCTTGCCTGACACCATTTGCAACATAAAAATGTTCCAACAATTTGCCTGACCATCTTATACACATAGTCTGATTTGAATACCAATATATAAGCAGTCTAACAATATATCCAGACACTCCCCTGTCAATCAACTTTTGAAATAAGATAGAATGTTTCACTCTGTCAAAGGATTTAGAAGCATCTAAAAACATGTAAACATAGACCCATCTAGACTCCTATGCCTGTCAATAACTTCCTTTAAGACATAAATACACAAGTCTGTCCCGTGTTTTTTCTTAAATCCAAACTGATTGGACATTGTTGACCGCGTAACTGACATTCTGTCTAACAATATGTTTTCAAATTTTTTTTGACACAATACTAGCTAATGCAATAGGTATATAATTGTCTTTGCTGTTAATCTTGCTGCTACATTTATCTTTGATAATAGGAACCAGCACAACAGATAACAAAGAACTAGGTAAAAATCCATGTACAAAAAAAACAGTTATACACATAGCAAGTAAAGGCACAATGCGCTTATCACAATATTTAAGGTGTTCAGCATATACACAAACCATACCATAAGTCTTATTTATATCTAGGCATTTAATAGCATTTTCAACTTCGCTAATTTCCACAACTATGTCATTTGTATATTTGGAATCACATTTGATCTGTTGAATGTCTATATCCCTAATACAATTAAAAAGCTGTTTAAAATGAGACCGCCATTTACCTGTACACCTTTACCTAATAGTGTTGAGGATGTTAGTGGTATTTTTGAAATAACTGAATTATGGCGGCCTCATTTTAAACAGCTTTTTAATTGTATTAGGGATATAGACATTCAACAGATCAAATGTGATTCCAAATATACAAATGACATACCCCGGTAGTTGTGGAAATTAGCAAAGTTGAAAATGCCATTAAATGCCTAGATATAAATAAGACTGATGGTATGGATGGTGTATATGCTGAACACCTTAAACATTGTGATAAGCGCATTGTGCCTTTACTTGCTACCTGTATAACTGGGTTTTTTGTACATGGATTTTACCTAGTTCTTTGTTATCTGTTGTATCTGTTGTGCTGGTTCCTATTATCAAAGATAAATGTAGCAAGATTAACAGCAAAGACAATTATAGACCTATTGCATTAGCTAGTATTATGTCAAAAAAAAATTGAAAACATATTGTTAGACAGAATGTCAGTTACGCGGTCAACAATGTCCAATCAGTTTGGATTTGAGAAAAAAACACAGGACAGACTTGTGTATTTATGTCTTAAAGGAAGTTATTGACAGGCATAGGAGTCTCTATGTTTACATGTTTTTAGATGTGTCTAAAGCCTTTGACAGAGTGAAACATTCTATCTTATTTCAAAAGTTGATTGACAGGGGAGTGCCTGGATATATTGTTAGACTGCTTATATATTGGTATTCGAATCAGACTATGTGTATAAGATGGTCAGGCAAATTGTCGGAATTTTGGTGTTAGAAATGGTGTCAGGCAAGGTGGTATACTCTCACCACACCTTTTTAATATATATATATATGGATGATTTAACCATAGCTTTAAACAAATGTAACACAAGGTGTGTAATATGTAGTACAACTATCAACCATCTTATGTATGCTGATGACTTGGTAATTCTGTCCCCATCTGTATCAAGACTGTCTGAACTGATGCAGGTATGTGGACTCTATGGGTTAAATCATGATATCAAGTACAACTCCAAGAAAAGTGCTGTGTTAATATTTAAAAGTAACTAATAAAATTATATGAACAATGTTGATGTTCCATCATTTAAGATTAATGGTGAAACAATCCAGGAAGTGGATAATGTGAAATATTTGGGTCACTTTATTTCTAAGACATTACATGATGACAAAGATATCTTACGCCAATGCCGACAACTATATGCTAGGGGTAATATACTATTGCGGAAATTTTACATGTGTTCCACTGAAGTGAAGCTGACTTTGCTTAGAACTTTCTGCTCTCCCATGTATACTGCTCAGCTGTGGTGGAATTACACAGTAGCAAGTATACATAATCTTCATGTGGCTTACAATAATGTGTTTCGCTTATTGCTGAATCAGCATAAATATTGCAGTGCCTCCACCATCTTTGTAGAATACCATGTACCAGATAGTAAAGCTGTAATTAGAAACCGTGTATATAAATTCATGCGGAGACTTGATGCTCTTATAATAAGTTAGTAATTGCAATTATCAACAGTGATATAAAATGGCAATCCAGGATAAGACGACATTGGATCAAAATGTTGTATATACATAATAGTTTTTGATTTAATGTACCAGTCTGGAATGTACCATTGTGCAATGTTTTTTTCTCTATTTACCATGTGCAATACTTTTATATTTTTCTATAGTCACTTGTTTTTTTAGTGTTTATGTGGACATCTGTATGTACTATGACAATCTGAAATAAAGATATTGAAAACACACACGACCATGCACTGGTGCAGGGCTCACTCCTATCATTGCTGTATCATTTCTACTCTACATAAACGACTTAGTTAATGCAACCCAATAGTTATATTCCGATGGAAATGACGTTACTTAATATAATAATTAGTATTATTTGTGATGAACGTTTGACGATGTCGAGTCAGCACTGCCACTGACTGAGTCGACTCGAATTTAGCCTGTTTGAACACACTTTTTAAAGTATGCTTCAGCGCTGCTGAGTGTACCCTTCTCTGGACATTGTCATGCTTGGCTACAGCTGGATGGTGCACGCCATTGCTCATATAATGTCTCAGATTATAAAATGTTCAAGATCACATCACATAATGACTAAAAATAAACCTATATGCAACCAATCATGCATGCGTATTTTTCAAAAAGTAAATAAACAGTTTCAATTTTAGCAGTAAATAAATAACATAAGACACTTTAAAACAAATTGGCAATAAATTGTTGTGGAATCGTGAAATCTAACCACTTTAATGCATATTGGAGTTTTAAAAATATGCGTGCATGATTGGTTGCATATGTTTATTTTTAGTCATGTGATGTGATCTTGAACATTTTATACAGACGATCTATGTACAATTATTTTGCTTTAAGAGGAATGTTTTAATTTTTTATCCCAAGAATTCATTGATTTTTATATACAGCATGTATTTCAATTTAGCCACAGCCACGCAAGATAGATTGGATTTTGGATTATTTTTATTTTTACAATAAATTGTTATTGAATGAGGATTAATTGTGTGTCTACTGTGCTTCAACAATGAACTAGGCAACAGTGTTTGCTTAATCAATCCAGTTCAGAGGTAATGGCGGCCACATGAGTTATACCACAAAGAATTGTACTGGGTCCAGTTATGTTCATATTATACTTAAAGGCCAGTATTAAAACAATAAAATGATGTGCTATTTATAGAGTACATCAATATGTTTCACTTACACACAACTGCTACAGGCTTATTCAAGAAGTAAATTCAGAATACAATAAAATATCAGTATGGATTCATTTCAACAAAACATCACTGAACATAACTAACATTATCTTTTCACATTTACTCCTGAAGGTAAGACGATGATCATGATGTTATTTTAATAAATGTAACAAATATATATCATGTTACTTCAGTAAAGTCTGTAATTATTTAAACGTAGACTAGAGGAAACTGGTCAGTATAATATAAAGATTGTTAATGTATAAGTCATTATTTTCCTCCTGTGTACGCGTTAAATGCATATTTAAGCCACTTATCACACAACAAATTACAAAACTTTGTTATGCCAAACTTGGTGCAACTATTTATTTATCCATCCAATTACTATTAATATTAAGGATAAATAAACAATACAGCTTTGTATACGAAGCAATAACTACTATATTTTTATTTACTAAAGATGTAGCAGTAAATCCTAGCACAATCAATCGTAACCAGTGACAGCGCTTTGTTATCCGCTGTCACTGGTCCAATTAGTCCGTGCTATAACGCTCAAACTCCCAAATACACGTGAGCAACAACCAGCGTAGCTAGCTAGCGCTGTCGCGCGCGCCTCTAGATGCGCGCATGCGCAGAAACGTCAATCGGAACGTTTTTAACGACCGGAAAAATGTAAGCGCGACCATCGTAGGTAGCGCTTACGTTTATCCCCTAGATACGCGCATGCGCAGAAACGTCAATCGGAAAGGTTTTAACGATCGGAAAAATGTAAGCGCGACACCGACACTGCTCGGTAAACCGTTGTTTACATGCGTGTACATTTACGCATGATGCATGTCTTACTTGTTATCTCTTCCCAGGCCATTAATTGCCTGCACTGGTGCTTTCTCTTCCACGTCGTGGGCAGCCGCTAATTGAAACTGGATACTTGGGAACGTGTAAGAGAGACGAAACACGCGTCGACCATCGCAGAACGCGCCAGAAATCGTTCTCTTTTGTTCGACCGCCTGTCTAGTGTTACCAGAACGGAACGTAGCAAGACTGAGCGATTGTGCTGTACAACAATCCGTAGGGGAGACCGGGGCTAGTTGCAACACGGGTAAGTTGTAACAGAGGGCTTGCGGACAAATCTACTAATGCAAATTATTCTGCAAGACGAGAGCATGTTCATCAATAGATTTGAGCATGGCGTGTGTAATATAACGTTACTCGGTCGACACGCCATAAAATTACGCCATTTTAACAGAAAAGAGGTACTACCGTACCGGGGTAACTTGTAACACTTTAGGACACCTCATATAACTCATTATGCCACAAAATATGTAATAAGCCAGGCATTTATCAATTATCAGCGGGAGATGTGTGGGGACACATCGGCATAACAAAAGTTTCGATCGGTTAAGAAACTCACCCTCAATCCTGAAATGTGTCTTAAACTGTTACAAGTTACCCCGTACCGGGGTAACTTGTAACATTTTAGGACACCTCATATAATCCATTATACTACAGACGTGTAATAGTCCGGGCAATTAATTATGCCCTGATTATCTGCGGGAGATATGTGTGGACTCTTTGGCATAAATCAGTTTC
Source organism: Oasisia sp. SBJ-2009 (assembly GCA_964017155.1). NCBI lineage: Eukaryota > Metazoa > Annelida > Polychaeta > Sabellida > Siboglinidae > Oasisia > Oasisia sp. SBJ-2009. Next base: position 30,820,161 of record OZ024861.1, on the reverse strand, counting down.
GATCGTTTAAGAAACCCGTTCGCAATCTTGAAATGTGTTGTTTTTGTTACAACTAGCCCCGGTCTCCCCTAACGATTAATAGGCCGACAGACCAAGCGAAGAGGCCGAATGTTTGGATAAGTCGTTTCCTAAGAAGATGGTCACAAGAATACAATGAAATGGTTGGCGGGAGACAAACTGTTCGTGTGAAGGGTACGCAGTTGTAAGTGCCACGTGGTGTAGTTATGCTTTAGCGCGATGGGTGGGAAGGATGGGGGATATGGAGGAGGAGAGGCAGGGACGGAGAGACGCAGGCAGCCGGGCAGGCGTGCGGGCGAGCGGCCAGGAAGACAGGCAGAGAGGCAGGCAAGTGGGCAGGCAGAGAGGCAGGCAGGTGGGCAGGCAGTGAAGCAGCGAGGGTGGCAGTGAAGGAGGCAGGTAGAGAGAGAGAGGAAGAGAGAGAAAGAGAGAGAGAGAGAGATACAGAGAGACAGACAGTCGGTCGGGAAGGAGGGAGAGAGGGAGGAAGGGAGAGAGAAAGACAGAGATAAAAGAAAGAGGGAAAGACATATGGAAAGAGACAGAGAGAGAAGAGGGACACAGAGTGAGTGCGACGTTCTAACCCCTATGCTACTTCATCCCAGACGAGACAGTCCAACTAACGCGAGAATCCGCAACGAATTTGACAATTGCCTGAATACTAAGCTTTCTCTGCTGTCAGCATGCTACGTGAGAGTGATTGGTATGGGTGGAAAAGCTCGCGACATCCGATCCCGTAGGCACAAGCAGCCAACTCATGTTAAACAGCCGCAGAAACTGACTTACGCTTACTCGCTTCTTGCGTTAACCAGCTTTCGTGGTCTGCTGATTGTTTACTGAGAAGCGGGTGGTCACACCTGTTAATAAGGTGTCTTTCGGCATACGTGATACACACGACTTCGTGACGCTTGGACGATGACACTGTCATTGTGATATATGTCAAACACACGACCCCTTCGTACCAATTAAGATTATTACTGACACTTCCTGGACCAGGGGACGGTTTCACTAAGCTAAAGGACTGTTAAAGGAAAATTCCCCATTAAACAAAACATGTGGTTATATATATATATATATATATATATATATATATATATATATTTACATATTTCAAATCGCAAGTATAAGATCTTTTTTTCACGGTAACGTTGAAAATCATTTAGGCTCACAACAAATCCTTAATTAGATGCTCCCCCGCCACATTCCCAAACTCGTACATTGAGGCTCTTCAAAAACTTCCATTTGCTTGGAAAAATGCATCCCTTTTCATAAACATTGGGAGCGGGCTGATTATCTGTATCCGGCCACATCAACATATTGATCCCCCATTCTGGTGGCGGACACTGACACCATAGTGGCCCACACTGTCGTCTGTAATTCCTGGAACTGAACAGTCTGATAAATAAAGAAACGAGGCCATGTTCTTGCAAAACTCGAGTAGGTATTCTGTTAAGATATCCTTTAAAAAGAAGACGTGTTAAGTAGCAAGTTTTATGTGTTAATTGCTTTGTGAGAAGTGCAGAATTCCACAATGTATTTAAGCAACTCGACCTGACCAACACGCACTATGGACGGTGGACACCAACAAGCACTCTGGACGGTGGACACCAACAATCACTCTGGACGGTGGACACCAACAAGCACTGTGGACGGTGGACACTAACAAGCACTCTGGACGGTGGACACCAACAAGCACTCTGGACGGTGGACACTAACAAGCACTCTGGACGGTGGACACCAACAAGCACTCTGGACGGTGGACACCAACAAGCACTGTGGACGGTGGACACCAACAAGCACTGTGGACGGTGGACACCAACAAGCACTCTGGACGGTGGACACCAACAAGCACTCTGGACGGTGGACACCAACAAGCACTGTGGACGGTGGACACTAACAAGCACTCTGGACGGTGGACACCAACAAGCACTCTGGACGGTGGACACTAACAAGCACTCTGGACGGTGGACACCAACAAGCACTGTGGACGGTGGACACCAACAAGCACTGTGGACGGTGGACACCAACAAGCACTCTGGACGGTGGACACCAACAAGCACTCTGGACGGTGGACACCAACAAGCACTCTGGACGGCGGACACCAACAAGCATTGTGGACGGTGGACACCAACAAGCACTCTGGACGGTGGACACCAACAAGCATTGTGGACGGTGGACACTAACAAGCACTGTGGACGGTGGACACCAACAAGCATTGTGGACGGTGGACACCAACAAGCACTGTGGACGGTGGACACCAACAAGCATTGTGGACGGCGGACACCAACAAGCACTGTGGACGGTGGACACCAACAAGCATTGTGGACGGTGGACACCAACAAGCACTCTGGACGGCGGACACCAACAAGCACTGTGGACGGTGGACACTAACAAGCACTGTGGACGGTGGACACCAAAAAGCATTGTGGACGGTGGACACCAACAAGCACTCTGGACGGCGGACACCAACAAGCACTGTGGACGGTGGACACTAACAAGCACTGTGGACGGTGGACACCAACAAGCACTTTGGACGGTGGACACCAACAAGCACTGTGGACGGTGGACACCAACAAGCACTGTGGACGGTGGACACTAACAAGCACTGTGGACGGTGGACACCAACAAGCATTGTGGACGGTGGACACCAACAAGCACTGTGGACGGTGGACACCAACAAGCACTGTGGACGGTGGACACCAACAAGCACTGTGGACGGTGGACACCAACAAGCACTGTGGACGGCGGACACCAACAAGCACTGTGGACGGTGGACACCAACAAGCATTGTGGACGGTGGACACCAACAAGCACTCTGGACGGCGGACACCAACAAGCACTGTGGACGGTGGACACTAACAAGCACTGTGGACGGTGGACACCAACAAGCACTGTGGACGGTGGACACCAACAAGCACTGTGGACGGTGGACACTAACAAGCACTGTGGACGGTGGACACCAACAAGCACTGTGGACGGTGGACACCAACAAGCACTGTGGACGGTGGACACCAACAAGCACTGTGGACGGTGGACACTAACAAGCACTGTGGACGGTGGACACCAACAAGCACTGTGGACGGTGGACACCAACAAGCACTGTGGACGGCGGACACCAACAAGCACTGTGGACGGTGGACACCAACAAGCATTGTGGACGGTGGACACCAACAAGCACTCTGGACGGCGGACACCAACAAGCACTGTGGACGGTGGACACTAACAAGCACTGTGGACGGTGGACACCAACAAGCACTTTGGACGGTGGACACCAACAAGCACTGTGGACGGTGGACACCAACAAGCACTGTGGACGGTGGACACCAACAAGCATTGTGGACTGTGGACACCAACAAGCACTCTGGACGGCGGACACCAACAAGCACTGTGGACGGTGGACACTAACAAGCACTGTGGACGGCGGACACCAACAAGCACTGTGGACGGCGGACACCAACAAGCACTGTGGACGGCGGACACCAACAAGCACTGTGGACGGTGGACACCAACAAGCACTGTGGACGGCGGACACCAACAAGCATTGTGGACGGTGGACACCAACAAGCACTGTGGACGGCGGACACCAACAAGCACTGTGGACGGCGGACACCAACAAGCACTGTGGACGGTGGACACCAACAAGCACTGTGGACGGCGGACACTAACAAGCACTGTGGACGGTGGACACCAACAAGCACTGTGGACGGTGGACACTAACAAGCACTGTGGACGGCGGACACCAACAAGCACTGTGGACGGTGGACACTAACAAGCACTGTGGACGGTGGACACCAACAAGCATTGTGGACGGCGGACACCAACAAGCACTGTGGACGGTGGACACCAACAAGCACTCTGGACGGTGGACACCAACAAGCACTGTGGACGGCGGACACCAACAAGCATTGTGGACGGCGGACACCAACAAGCACTGTGGACGGTGGACACTAACAAGCACTGTGGACGGTGGACACCAACAAGCACTGTGGACGGTGGACACTAACAAGCACTGTGGACGGTGGACACCAACAAGCACTGTGGACGGTGGACACCAACAAGCACTGTGGACGGTGGACACCAACAAGCGCTGTGGGCGTGGTTCAGTGTGAAGTCTTGCTTGTCATCTTTGTATTGTTGCGCAACCACAATCTTAATTATTTTGTTCAAATGGTTGTTTTTCGCTTGTCCTTCGTGGATGGTCCGGACGCGAGGTCTAGACACGTAAATATAAGTCAGCAGACAACCAGATAAAATTAATATTAATATGTTTTACGACAGTACTTAACGCTTTGATTTGGATGCAAATTCAGGCTGCATGTCATCTTTGGCGACCCATGCCTACAATAAATGTTTGTTAAACTGTGGATGCAATACTAATACATTATAATATTTATCATATGCGTGCTTGCTGAAGAGAGCGGAATAACTCAAGCAAAAACCGTTTGTTTTTAATATAGTGGAAAGGGAAACTCCTGACAAATTTACTATGTATAATGGCAGCGGACGAAGTCGAGAATATGGTACAATTTGGAAAATGTTTCAAGGATAATAATGAAATTTACTTTATACTTGAAACAGAATATGACTTGCCCATACAAGACTCCCCTTTTTACGTGTTGCGTGTACATGAAATAATATGTGGTATTACATTTTATCAATTGCATTGTTGTAATGCGTTGTTGTGGCTGTGGTGTTCCTATTGTTGCTACTGCAGCTCCAGGTTATACGGTTATTGTTGTTGCTACGGTTGTTGGTGTTGCTGCTGCTACTGTAGCTGTTGTCGCTGCTGCTACTAGTGTTACTGTTGTATAAGTACCAAAAACAACAGCGATGGCGGTTCGTTTTTAGAGTTGTTATAATAATCGTCACCATAGTTATTAATATTGCTAGACAAATTACGATCAACTATGCATTTAAAATG
>OZ024861.1:30807722-30810222 GCA_964017155.1 Oasisia sp. SBJ-2009 | reverse complement strand
GGAGAATAGTAAGTACTATGCACAGTAGGTAGGTTTGGCTTGTGTATGTGTCAGTAGTGCAGTTTTATTGTCAAAAGAGCGAGGTCTTGTAAGAAATGCGCCCCCTGGCCGCCGCTGAACGAACCGCTGCCGATAGTTCTATTCTGTCCGCAGTACGACGCCACGGGCTCAAGATCATCTATCGCGCTTTCAAATGCAGAAATAATAAATACATTATAAATGCTTTACGTGCTCGATCTACAAATCATGCATTGTTGCGTGAATAATAGGACCCTGCTGTGTGTGTGTGTGCTTATGCGCGCGCGTGTGTGCGCGCGGTGTGTGTGTGTGTGTGTGTGTGTGTGGTATGTGTGTGTGTGGTGTCTGTGGGTGGTGGGGTGTGTGGGTGTGTGTGGGTGGTGGGGTGTGTGTTTGGTGTGTGTGTGTGTGTGTGTGGTGTGTGCATGGTGTGTGTGTTTGGTGGTGGTGTGTGTGCTTACACTGTAACGGCAGTACTTAGGTCTAGCAGTTTACTTTGCCGAAGGCTCAGTTGTATTCGGGTTATTCAAAATATGTGATTCGATAAAACCCGGCCAACTATCAATATATGTAATATTTCAATAAACAGGATACGTCAAAAGAATTATGTCAGTGCTGCATGTTATGGGACAAAATAGAGTTTACTTTTTTCAAAAATGCTATATACTTCCTTTATAAGATATCAACTAAATGAAACTTGAACATTAACTTATTACTCACTCTCTCTCTCTCTCTCTCTCTCTCTCTCTCTCTCTCTCTCTCTCTCTCTCTCTCTCTCTCTCTCTCTCTCTCGCTCACTCTCTCTCACTCTCTCATACTGTGTTGTAATGCAAAAGCAATGTCAGTTGTTTTTTCTAACCATTTTGTTCACTTGGACAGTTTAGGGTAATATCGATTCAGTGTTGTGTGTGGCAGGTTCACACCCTGCTGGTGTTCCTTATGCAAACATTACATGTTGTGTGCACACACATTGATTCTATTTAATAAGTTCAGCTGCTTTTGTGACATCTCTGAAATGCTTTGAACTATAGTCAAGTTTGTGTATGTATCAATATATATATATGCAGGAATATTGAATTACAGCATTATAATTACTAACTATCAACATATAGGATATTTTTATTGTTTATTTGAGATTTTATTAAGTTTTTAAACTTTGTCATGCAAGTATTTTTGAATTTGTCATATTTTGTACACCGTCCATGTGTTTAACTTGTCTTTTTGGATTTTAATAATGGCACAATGGGTCTAATATTTCATATACAGACTTACAATATGTATAATTACTAAATATCAAAATATGGGAGATTTCTATTGTTTATTTGAGATTTTATTAAGTTTTTAAACTTTGTCATGCAAGTATTTTTGAATTTTTTGTCATATATTTTGTACACCATCAATGTGTTCAACTTGTCTTTTTGGGTTTTAATAATGGCATAATGGCTCTAATGTTTCATATATAGACTTACAATATGTATAATTACTAACTATCAAAATATGGGAGATTTGTATGGTTTATTTGAGATTTTATTAAGTTTTTAAACTCTGTCATGCAAGTATTTTTGAATTTGTCATATTGTGTACACCGTCAATGTGTTCAACTTGTCTTTTTGGGTTTTAATAATGGCACAATGGCTCTAATAAGTCATGTACAGATTTACAATGTGTATAATTACTAACTATCAAAATATGGGAGATTTGTATTGTTTATTTCTTCCTTTTTGATATGTATCCTGCTGATTTTTCGCAGGTTAGATGCTGTTGCAATAATCTATATTTGTGAAGTTTGTTATCAGGAGTCCACTGATTTTTGTATTATGAATATATATATATTTGATTACACTGCTTTGTTCCGCCCATGCATCACGCAAATATTTCTGATATAATATGCATTTTGATTGATAGCTACGTTGAATAAAAATAATGTTGTTTATCTTAATTTTGTGTCTTATGTTTTTCTATAAAGTCAATTGGCAACTAGTCGAAGCCAAAACAGATGCTGAGTAAGCCTTATTGTGCTGATAATTCAAGACGGTATTGTGACCTGGGACATATTTAAATGTCAACTAGAAATTTCTGAGATATATGACAGATAATTGTCATTACAAGGTTCACATTAGCGATCAAATGACTGATTGTCATGACACACTACTAAATTACAAAACATTTATCTTTTAAACAGTAAATAATTAGTTATAAATCTAGGTTGTTGGGGGCTGTGGAAGTCCTTATGCCAGTTATGGCACCATTAGTGTCGATAAAGTGACCACAAGAGGCTTAACATTGACGATATTTGATCGCAAGTGTGTGAAGAACTTGTAAATTAGACTTCTTTCTATCAATACACGATCTTACAATTTGGGCAATATCTATGGGCAGGGCAGATCTTCAGCGCTCAACTATGCCCCCTTTAGTGATCTCCAGGAACTAAAATATGTACTTTTGGGGGTTACTGCCCGTTCCCAGGCGATTACCCTTCCAA
>OZ024861.1:30725222-30802722 GCA_964017155.1 Oasisia sp. SBJ-2009 | reverse complement strand
GACGGACGGGGACGGACGGGGACGGACGGGGACGGACGGGGACGGACGGGGACGGACGGGGACGGACGGGGACGGACGGGGACGGACGGGGACGGACGGGGACGGACGGGGACGGACGGGGACGGACGGGGACGGACGGGGACGGACGGGGACGGACGGGGACGGCCGGGGACGGACGGGGACGGACGGGGACGGACGGGGACGGACGGGGACGACGTTGATACCTGAAAATCGGTCGACCAATATTATATATCCCCGTTCCCCGTTCACCGTTCACCGTTCACCGTTCACCGTTCACCGTTCACCGTTCACCGTTCACCGTTCACCGTTCACCGTTCCCCATTCCCGTACAACATTGCAAATGTAACAATGAATGAATCGTGACAATGTGGAACGAACGCCTTGTCCATCCTCAGCTAGTGACTCCTGCGTTAGCCCAATATTGGGCTGTTTGGAGTAAATAACCTGAGACACCGTCCCCATTCCCCATTCCCGTATAATATTATAAATGCAATAACGAATTAATCGTGACAATGTGGAACGCCTTGTCAGGTTTGATATGATTGCCTAAATGACGTCACTGTTTAATTGAGCCTCGTTATCAAAGCATTATCCATACTATTTCCACCAGAAAACGTACGTGTTGGATTCAATGAGAATAAGAAAGGTGACGCGCCACCTACAGGGACAATAACTTGCTATTTCGCGCACTGTGGTCGCAAGATGTCGCATGCCTCAGTTCAGCTCTCAAGACCTGCCCTGCCTTGTAAGAAGATGCATCAATAAGTAAGTAATTAAACAACTGTTTCTTAATTCCATCGATGCGTGAACGAGTCGTCAATTTGAAAGAGGGTGGATAAAAAGAAGAACGGGTGGTAGCAGTGGTCTGTGTTGGAAGGGTGGTAACAGTGGTCAGTGTTGGAAGGGTGGTAGCAGTGGTCTGTGTTGGAAGGGTGATAGCAGTGGTCTGTGTTGGAAGGGTGGTAACAGTGGTCAGTGTTGGAAGGGTGGTAGCAGTGGTCTGTGTTGGAAGGGTGGTAACAGTGGTCAGTGTTGGAAGGGTGATAGCAGTGGTCTGTGTTGGAAGGGTGGTAACAGTGGTCAGAGTTGGAAGGGTGATAGCAGTGGTCTGTGTTGGAAGGGTGGTAACAGTGGTCAGAGTTGGAAGGGTGATAGCAGTGGTCTGTGTTGGAAGGGTGGTAACAGTGGTGAGTGTTGGAAGGGTGATAGCAGTGGTCTGTGTTGAAAGGGTGGTAACAGTGGTCAGAGTTGGAAGGGTGATAGCAGTGGTCTGTGTTGGAAGGGTGATAGCAGTGGTCTGTGTTGGAAGGGTGGTAGCAGTGGTCAGTGTTTGAAGGGTGGTAGCAGTGGTCTGTGTTGGAAGGGTGGTAACAGTGGTCAGTGTTGGAAGGGTGATAGCAGTGGTCTGTGTTGGAAGGGTGGTAACAATGGTCAGAGTTGGAAGGGTGATAGCAGTGGTCTGTGTTGGAAGGGTGGTAACAGTGGTCAGGGTTGGAAGGGTGATAGCAGTGGTCTGTGTTGGAAGGGTGGTAACAGTGGTCTGTGTTGGAAGGGTGGTAACAGTGGTCAATGTTGGAAGGGTGGTAACAGTGGTCTGTGTTGGAAGGGTGGTAGCAGTGGTCAATGTTGGAAGGGTGGTAACAGTGGTCTGTGTTGGAAGGGTGGTAACAGTGGTCAATGTTGGAAGCGTGGTAACAGTGGTCAATGTTGGAAGGGTGGTAACAGTGGTCTGTGTTGGAAGGGTGGTAACAGTGGTCAATGTTGGAAGGGTGGTAACAGTGGTCTGTGTTGGAAGGGTGGTAGCAGTGGTCAATGTTGGAAGGGTGGTAACAGTGGTCTGTGTTGGAAGGGTGGTAACAGTGGTCCGTGTTGGAAGGGTGGTAGCAGTGATCAGTGTTGGAAGGGTGGTAACAGTGGTCTGTGTTGGAAGGGTGGTAACAGTGGTCTGTGTTGGAAGGGTGGTAGCAGTGATCAGTGTTGGAAGGGTGGTAACAGTGGTCAGTGTTGGAAGGGTGGTAACAGTGGTCCGTGTTAGAAGGGTGGTAGCAGTGATCAGTGTTGGAAGGGTGGTAGCAGTGGTCAGTGTTGGAAGGGTGGTAGCAGTGGTCCGTGTTGGAAGGGTGGTAGCAGTGGTCAGTGTTGGAAGGGTGGTAGCAGTGGTCAGTGTTGGAAAGGTGGCAGCAGTGGTCAGTGTTGGAAGGGTGGTAGCAGTGATCAGTGTTGGAAGGGTGGTAGCAGTGATCAGGGTTGGAAGGGTGGTAGCAGTGGGCAGTGTTGGAAGGGTGGTAGCAGTGGTCCGTGTTGGAAGGGTGGTAGCAGTGGTCAGTGTTGGAAGGGCGGTATCAGTGGTCTGTGTTGGAAGGGTGGTTCATGCACGAAGGGTGGTAGCAGTGGTCTGTGTTGGAAGGGTGGTTCATGCACGAAGGGTGGTAGCAGTGGTCAGTGTAGGAAGGGTGGTAGCAGTGGTCAGTGTTGGAAGGGTGGTTCATGCACGATGGGTGGTAGCAGTGGTCTGTGTTGGAAGGGTGATTCATATACGAATTGTGTTAGCAGTGGCCTGTGTTGGAACTGTGGTTCATGCAAAAAAACTGTGAAGATAACCTACCTATTCATCACCAACATAACATATCAATGACTCGATTTACATACAAAGAATACTGATTTCATTGTGTATTTATATCTAGGTGAATGTATCTTCCATAGTGCTGGGTTACACTTCAGGGGATTATATGAATGGTTGGATTATTATTGTCACTGTTATTCTTAAATCATTGGTTATACGTATGGTTTATTGTTTTTATAAACGCGTGAAAATGTGTGCACATCGAGACTGCTGCTTAGATATATGACAGCAATTTCAATGTTTGATCACACAGCAATGTTTGTGAAGCATACGTGTAATAAATCCACGATGTTATATTTTACTTGACAGATCAGTTGTCGTTGCTTTTCGAGGTATAGCAATAGGGGATCGAAAATTAGGTCGTCTCTACAGCGCGCAGAAATTATTTATTATATAACACCGTTGCTGCGGGGGTCATGAACTCAGTCTCGACAATCTGGCACGGGGTCAAAGTTGATCGGCCACCTGAGGTTACGCCAGTTCGGCGCGTGTGTGCATACGTGGAATGACGTTCTGGACCGCTCGACATTGCAGACCGTCACACCGCTACATAGGACTAGCTAGGCAATAAACTCGCGATATGCAGTTGCGACCACCCATTAAAAAAATCGACTAGATAAATTGCTTGGCTGGCCTCAGCGAGCAACTTGATCTTACTTTAGTAAATAATCGTCATGCCGCGCACTCTGCTTTTGTCTTAACGACTATTCATCTAGAGAAGCGGGCTGTGTGTCAGAAATGCTAAGACAGTTATAAGTACAACTAATATCCAGACGAACAAACAGACGCCTCGCCATACCTCACAATGCCATATGTGGACACATATCCTTGTTTGTTAATAACCTCCTCCAGCCCGTACAACGTCAATCAAGACATTTAAACAATAAAGCATTCGACACTTTCCACACCAGAAAAAAGTTGTATAAATGTTCATATTTCCTTCGAATAATAAGAGATTGGAATTCCCTACCAGATGCAATTGTTAACATTCCTGAACCACAAAATTTTAGACAACGTTTGATACATGAATAATAACCGAACAAGCATGCGCACCCAACCCTGACCGTTGGACTCCACCAGGTGTGTTGGCCAGTACACCAACAAGACAAGACAAGTGCGGGAAAGGTCGATGGAGCGCTCTAGAGAAGCAAATGGAATCTCGGAGCTACATATCGTGCCATAACAGAATTATTGTGTTTTACTATGATAAATATACAAACCGTATTGCTTGTTCTGTCTCCTGTTATGACTAGCGTTTACCCAGCGTTTTGTGTGAAGCATAGTCACTCTTATTACACAAATAATTATTAACTTTGTTGTCATGCCACCAGCCATGTTGTTACGTGACAACTTCCATAGTCTATCCTTGTATGGTATGCTTTAACTGTTAAGTCTTCGCTAACAAAACATGGTATTTGTACTTACCTTTATTTGACTAAACAGGTCACCGACGAAGACCATTGCACATGTAATCATATGTTGGCCATCTTGTGGATGTGGGTAACTGATTCAAGGCATTGCGCGTGCGCAATCTTCCGACAACATCAAATTGTAGGTCAGAAATCCCACATGTGGAAACCATAACTTCCATAAAAATGGTGGCCGACCATAACATAACATTTGTAAAAATGGCTGCTCGAAACACATCCCTATCATAATTTCCGTAAAAATAACGGCTCCCAGCACGGCCATAACAGCATTTCCGGCAGAATGGCGGCTTCGACCACAGTCATAACATAACTTTTAGAGTTTCGATGCGATAGCTTTGTCAGGTATTCGTATTTAATTAAGTCAGTGTGGTAACTTCATCATAGCATTTCGTAACGATTCACCGTTTCATTGCATTAGACGAACAAACAGACGTTTCACCAAACTCCACAAAGCCATCTGTGGACACGTATCCTTGTTTGTAATTTTTCTCATGTATTTAACTATAAGTTAGCGAGCGTTGTAACTTGTAGTAAAATCTGAATATATTATTGTTTCACCGCGATAGCCTTGTCAACTATTCGTATTTTACTACGTCATTATGGTAATTGTCTAACATTCACCGTCTCAACGATATAGAGTGTATTAAATTTGGAATATTCTAGCGTTTCGGCGCGATAGCTTTGTCTCTTTGTCGTATTTGACTAAGTACTTTCGTAACTTTCTATAAGAAAACTATGGCGCTTTCGTTCACAAAACGACAAATTTTGCGGTTATAATACGTTATGGAACATTGTGTTAGGTTGTGACATTGCTACTTTAGAAGCTGGCGCCATCTAGCGGATAGCTCGAACAGTACAACAGCCGATGGTCTATGTATGTTTCTGTCCCGGAGACAAAACCTTTCTGAACATGTTGAGACTATCCTCTTGTTGAGGATGGTCACAAAATGATCGATCAATTAACCTTAAGATAGTTAAACAAACACCAAAATAAACAAAACTAATCAATGCTCCTCTAATGGCATATGCATAGACATATTATAGACAGAAATTAAACCGCATTTTAACTTAAGTAAACAACGCTTTGACAACAATGATGCAGACGATTTTGATTTACTTTCTCAGTAGATATTTTATTATCACTGTTACATTATCACGCACACATCGGTATCACTACTACATTATCACAAGTCGGTAAACATTTGCAACCGTAACCCTAGTGGGAACATTTCTAATCAACCCAAAAGTAAATAATAATAATTTAATTTGTCTGACTAGGAGTATATTACTAGATTGCTTTCTAGAAGAATTCAAAAATGTTCTTTAAAGACAAAGCATTACCTGAAATTGCTTTTATTATGTTATTGCATTGCCTGTAAATTATAACAACTGTGTTTCTAGGTTACAACACTTCACACAAGTACTCTGTAATACTACACCACTTTTCGCAACAGGCGAAATATCACCTTACAATTTTCACTATGACCGAAACCTGCAACTTGCCTAACCAAGACCGAACAGCATTTGTTTAGAGGTAAGACACTTTGTAACAAGTATTACAGAGATCTAGTTGCATTGTGGATTAACACTTAACTGAGTAACCAATGCATATCCTACTTTGGGTGTATCATACTGATGAGGCTTTTTTAACAACACAATCTTAATAATATTCTGGCAAAATTAAAGAAATGTCATACAAACAACAAGCATTTTGCTTGTTTATATTCCACACAAACTATAACTAAAACATGGATTTGTCTTGAAACATTGACCAAGCGAATTTCCTGAATGTACAAAATGTTGTCTGGTACTGTATGTTCGTACAACAATAACATTTTGCAGGAAGCAGTGTGTTCTTTCGTGTGAAAAAACTGTCCCTACTACCAGAGACCCCACGCCCGGAGGTACGGGAACGCCTTACAAACGTTTCCCTATCCTCCGGGACAAAGATTATGCACTTTGCACAATGTTGCCCAATCGTCAACTGAGTTGTGTCACGCCAGAATCTGGGACAACATCCGACCTGAAGAACTGGTCCGGGATGGGCGAAAAAGGAGAGGAAAGGTGGAAGTTTTGGATAAATCCAAGGGTGAATGAAAACACAAAGACAACATTTATACAATACAAATAAAGTCTTAAATAAATAAATAAAAAGCCTACGTTTCACTACTTTGCAGCATCACATACAGATAGAAACGTGCACGCCAGCAATTCAGATGCGAACTGAACAAGAACAAGAACAAGAACAAGAACAAGAACAAGAACAAGAACAAGAACAAGAACAAGAACAAGAACAAGAACAAGAACAAGAACAAGAACAAGAACAAGAACAAGAACAAGAACAAGAACAAGAACAAGAACAAGAACAAGAACAAGATGTTTATTTCTGACCCCAAAACAATTACATTAAATAATAGCAATAATACGCACATGAACAAATGTCACCATAAGTAATTAAGAATACATATGAAATTGGGGTCAGTGACTCCTGCTAAGACTAAAAAGTCGCTATCACAGGAGCCACTCGGATTATTATACGTTATTATATTTGTATTCATTCAATACGATGTTTGTCTCTATGTTATGTGTAAATCTAGCTATAAGACATGTGTACAAATTGAAACAATGAAATGACAATACTGACAAATACATAAGAACATATAACATTTGTTTGCATCTATTCATTTATATGTAAATTTGAGTTCTAGTGATTTTGTAGACTTATCTGACATACATAACAATCAGATATTGTACATGCGTAGTGATATCTTTGCAAAATATATGTTTTTAAGTAATACGCAAACCCTTGTAAACTGTGGGTAATAATCTTTTCCAAAACTAATTCTGGAGTATCGTTTATAGTATGAGGCAAGTTGTGTTTAAGGGATTTTTTGGCAAATTCATGTCTTGTCATAGATGTGTGTATATTTGTTGCTTTGCGAGTATCATGACTGTGTATATTGTAATTGGGTATAATATTCCAATTTAATAAATAAACAGGCAAAATACCGTGCCTATATTTATAGAATTTGTTTAGTTCTTGCACTTTTAATAAATCATCTATTTTCAATATTTCGAGAGTTTTAAAAAGTGGTTCAGTATGTGAATTGTACCTGTTCAATGCTATTATTCGAACTGCCTTTTTTTGGATTTTAAATATTCGGCTACCTTTGTATCCCCAAACTGTAATACAATAATTAATATGTGATAGGATTAGATAATTATATAAAAGTTTTTTAATGTCTAGTGGTAGTACATGCTTTAGTTTGTTTAAAACGCCCGTAATCCTAGAACATTTATTTGCTATTTTATTTACGTGTTTTTTCCAAGTAAGATTTGTGTCCAGAGTTAATCCTAGAAAATTAAATTCATCCACCTGTTCGATGTTTATATTATCGATTTTAAGAGTAAGAGTTTGAATCTCTTTTTTAGGTACATGAAAAATCATATATTTAGATTCTTCTTTATTTAAGGACAATCTATTTATATTTAGCCATTCCATAACCCATAACTTTACAGAGTTCGTAATTTATTAAAAATTCTACACGTTTGTTTTGATGTGTGCTCTCAATAAATTGGTTTAATGTACTAGAGAGTGCTGGAAAATCATTAATATAAATAGTAAACAATAAAGGTCCTAAGATTGAACCTTGTGGAACTCCGATATTTATTGGAAGGATTTCTGATTTCATTTCATCAATAACGACATACTGTCGTCGGTTACTTAAATAACTTTCAAACAAAAATACTGTCGAATCATCCAGGCCATAAAATCTTAATTTGTGTAATACAATATTATGATCAATGGTATCAAAGGCCTTTGTCAAGTCAAGAAATATGTTAATTGGTACCTCGTATTTGTCCATGTGATTTATTATTCTGTCTACTAATTCAAGCGCAGCAAACTCAGTGCTGTGTTTCGGCCTAAATCCATATTGGTTATCGAAAAATAGCTTGGCTTCATTAAAGTATGAAGACAACTGGGTAAACATTATTTTCTCTAGTACTTTTGATATTGTTGGTAGCAGGGAAATTGGTCTATAATTTTTAAATAATGTGGGATCATCCTTTTTAAATATAGGAATTACTTTGGCAATTTTGAGTTTATCTGGAAATATTCCAGTACTTAGCACCTGATTTATGACCATAGTCAAGGATCTTAAAATTACAGGTTCAATTATTTGTAACAATTTGGAGGAGATACCGTCGAAACCACAACTATGTTTTGTGGGTAGATTGTGTATTATTTTCTTTACAGCTTCTTCATCAACATTTTGTATTTTAAAAGTTGAATTTATTTGTCTATTTAGATAATAGGTAAAATCTTTGGTACCTTCATACTTTATATCATTTACAATTGTCTGAGCTATATTTGTAAAATAGTTATTAAAAGCATCAGCAATGTTTTGTTTGTTTGACATTTGATAGCCGTTGTCTTCAAAATAAGTTTGGAAACTGTTGTTTGTATGTTTTTTTGAGAGACATTCATTTATGGTTTTCCATGTATTTCGTATGTCATTCCTAAAAAGTGAAAACCGAGATTCAAAGTAAATTTGTTTAGCCGCCCGAATGTTTTTCTTTAATATGGTGTTATAGGTTTTTAGATTAATTTTAATAGTTTCGTAATTGCCTGAGGTGGGATTTGTTAATTTTAATTG
This sequence comes from Oasisia sp. SBJ-2009, assembly GCA_964017155.1. Classification (NCBI taxonomy): domain Eukaryota; kingdom Metazoa; phylum Annelida; class Polychaeta; order Sabellida; family Siboglinidae; genus Oasisia; species Oasisia sp. SBJ-2009. The sequence continues at coordinate 30,793,990 of OZ024861.1, read as the reverse complement.
TTTGTACATTTTGTCTCGATATCTGATTGATGTTAATATACCCTGTGTGATCCAAGCAGATTTCTTATGTTTGTATCTATTAAATTTCATTAATTTGTTTGGCATATGTTTAGTTTTAGCACGTGTAATTTCTTCATATATTATATCATAATTATAATTTGGGTCAGCATTTGGATTTGTATTTAATTTTTCATAAATGTTACCTAATTTTATGTCATTCATGACATTTATCATTGCATTCTCATTTAATGTATTTATTTTTACATATTTTGGCGGGGACTGCAATTTTACAGTATTATGCATAATCATAAAATATGGTTGGTGATCCGAAACGCGCTTAGTTAATATCCCTGCGGTATGTATTGATTCATGAAGTCTACAAAATAAATTATCTATCAGGGTTCCCGTTGTTCTAGTAAATCTAGTGGGTAGGGTTATTTGAGGGTAAAAACTATGTGAGATCAGCATGTCGAAAAAGCTACTAAACATTTCGTTTTCATTTAGTTTAAGTAAGTTAATATTGAAATCCCCAGCAATAACGATATCATTATTACAGTTTTTTCCAAACTTGATATAATCGGTGTAAATTCATCTATAAAAGCGCTTAGGTCTTCATTTCGCGTTCTCGGCGATCGATATATATTTCCAATAGTGACAGTCTTTGATAAATTACTCTGCACCTTTACTACCAGGCCTTCCCATTGTTGGTATGTATTGAGATTACATATTACTTTTGATTTATACTGGTCATCTATATATATTATCAACCCTCCTTTGCTGGTACATGTTTTACCTTGAGATATACAGTCATAGCCTTGTAAATGAAATGGTGATATGTCCTCACTTTCATCTATCCATGTCTCTTGAAGACATATTACACTAAATTTAAAGTTTATCATATTAAGTTCTTCTACGAATGCCTCAAGTTCAGAAAACTTTGCATTTATTGACTGTATATTTGTACTTATAATACTAAATGAATTTTTATTTTCCTTAGCTAACTTACTAAATTGATCGAGATCATGCGATGAATTAGTTGCTGTTCGTTTATGTCAGTTTCATTTTCATTAATATGTAATATATTTGTTAAGCAGTTGTTTAGAATGCCTCCTGAAAAGGAGAGGAAAGCTTCATCGGAAGTCATTTTCCTTGAATTGATATGATTTCATTATACTGTCATTAAAAATGCATCTATGTTTGAAGATATTTTGATAGACGTAATACATATAATACATACAATACATATAATACATACAGTTAATTGATGTGTACACTTCGAAACACATAGCAGTTCTTAGCAAAGTATTGCTATCGACTAAAACTTGTAATTGAATAGAGACAACCATCGCATAGTTTTCAGTACAAAAACATAACAAAAAGAAAAATGAAAAGCTTATTAGGCTTGGAGTGAATGACATCATGAAGAAGGTTTTATATTTCAGAAAATCAGTTATGAAAACAATAAACCATACATGTAACCAATGATTTCAGAAAACAATTGACACTAATAATCCAACCATTCATATAACCACCTGCATTGTAACCCAATATAATATAAGATACATTTACATAAATATAAATACACAATGAAATCAGTATTTTTTGGCATGTAAATATTATATAACCTTTATATATTTATTATTGCATACGCTGGAGTTTATGTTATCTTCTATCATATTGATCTGGATGAGAAAATAAAGTTACCTCACCTCACCTCACCTCACCTCACCTCACCTCACCTCACCTCACCTCACCTCACCTCACCTCACCTCACCTCACCTCACCTCACCTCACCTCACCTCACCTCACCTCACCTCACCTCACCTCACCTCACCTCACCTCACCTCACCTCACCTCACCTCACCTCACCTCACCTCACCTCACCTCACCTCACCTCACCTCACCTCACCTCACCTCACCTCACCTCACCTCACCTCACCTCACCTCACCTCACCTCACCTCACCTCACCTCACCTCACCTCACCTCACCTCACCTCACCTCACCTCACCTCACCTCACCTCACCTCACCTCACCTCACCTCACCTCACCTCACCTCACCTCACCTCACCTCACCTCACCTCACCTCACCTCACCTCACCTCACCTCACCTCACCTCACCTCACCTCACCTCACCTCACCTCACCTCACCTCACCTCACCTCACCTCACCTCACCTCACCTCACCTCACCTCACCTCACCTCACCTCACCTCACCTCACCTCACCTCACCTCACCTCACCTCACCTCACCTCACCTCACCTCACCTCACCTCACCTCACCTCACCTCACCTCACCTCACCTCACCTCACCTCACCTCACCTCACGTCACCTCACCTCACCTCACCTCACCTCACCTCACCTCACCTCACCTCACCTCACCTCACCTCACCTCACCTCACCTCACCTCACCTCACCTCACCTCACCTCACCTCACCTCACCTCACCTCACCTCACCTCACCTCACCTCAACTCAACTCAACTCAACTCAACTCAACTCACCTCACCTCACCTCACCTCACCTCACCTCACCTCACCTCACCTCACCTCACCTCAACCCACCTCACCTCACCCCACCTCACCTCACATCGCCTCACATTTCCTATACATATGAATTACTCACATTTGGGTTGTTAGAAACACGTGGAAAATAGCTAATCGCCCGGAGGACTAGAGATAGCCAAACGTTGCTAGTTCCCAGGAATTTCCATTCGCCTCGGGAGATGCTGCCAGCGCAAAGTTAAGTTCTTTCTTGTAGGCGTCTCCTCCTTCTCAAATGAACGTGTCGTGCCGTACGTCTTTAAGTGGTACACCAGATACTCGATGGCGTACATATCGTACGGCTGCAACTTGTGGAGCGCGATTGTATAGGTGCTGAGCATACTAAGTGCCTGCAATAGAAAGGCAAGAAAACATCATATTGCTATAACCCAATCAACAGAGCACGCCTGTATAATATTGATGCATTTGACTGAAATGCTATGGCTAAATCGGCGTCATCATTTGGGGGTTTGGGTGAGTTTAACAATTGAAATTATGTGTGTGTATAAAAAATACAAAAAGACGAAAGTGACACTTTTTCCACAATGTTTTGATATGTTGTTCATGGTGACTTTTTCAAACTGTTTAGACAGTTTGTTGCCATGAAAACGGCAGCCAAATTAAAAATGTAATTATTTAGTTTATATAAAACAGCCATATTTCAGTGTTGTTTATTAATTTGTATTTAATAAACGAGTACGTCAGATCCATGTAACAATTGTGTTGTATCACAATAGCAAATTAGTACGGTTACATACAGCAAGAACAGTAACAGTTCTACTTTTTAAATAACGTTATCGTGACCCAGGCGCTACCTATGAGAACAGGTCATAACTTACGCGAAGGGCGCCATGCTTTCCAGTGTAGCTTCCATGTTCCAACAAGCGAGGCGAGAGTACAACTGCGGTTATGTGGAATCGTCTACGACCCATTGAGTCCGTGGTCTTGCCAGGTTTCACCCCCAACAGTTCCATGCATCTTCCAAATGTGATGTCTTCAGCGCCGAGATCGTCATCACATAAACCTTTCTCTCTGGCGGCGAACCTTCGTAGCGCTTCCCGACTGACCACGTATCCTGGTCCACCGCCATTGTACCCCTGTTTTATTTGATGCATGAACGTGTGTCCGAAATACACCGGCTCGGATGCGTTTTGTGAAGACAGAAAGTAGCGGAGATTCTCAACGAAGACATATGTGTCGTCATCTGCCTTCATGAACCAATCAGCGTCGTTATAATGGTGTTTATAGACATAATCGAACGTCGTCATCGTTTTCATTGTCAGGTGCCCTCTGCCCGCTTTCACGTTGATGTCGATGGTTGGAAATTTGGCGTCTTTCTGCTCGCTCGCGAACAAAACTTTGTTAAAGCGACGCGTCCACGTGGCGCGCACGTGTACAGCCTTCGTATAGAGATTCTTCTCTGACGTCATCACCCAACACAGCACGCGCACCCGATTGTAGAGGTCCGGTTCCAACGAGACTTCGTCTGAAATTTCGACAGGATAACTGTTAATGACAGCAGATGTGTCGACATGATTCCAATGTTGGCTACGCCTCGTCTCCGTGAGTGCGTGAACAGTTACAATACCACCCGTGTCACAATTTACATTGTTATGTCCATTTTGAACATATCTGCATAATTTCGAAAATCAGATATTGTTTGTCAATAAATGCTACTAAATAAACCGCGTGCAGACACATGCCTGCAATGGTAGCATTTTGAAAGTTGGGTACCGACATGTTCCAATTTAGACTTGACTAACCAGACTCCGTGAGGTGGCAGCACTTTTCAGCCCCTCAACTCTGCCAGGTATATTTCTGGGCGGCGATGTGTCCGGTATGGCGGTCAAACCACAGAATAGGGTAGAGATGCTGATTGGCTTTCAGACAGAATTTGATATAACAAATTAAAAAGGATACCCTTATTATCAGATAATACAATATTAAAAAAAAACTATTTTCATTAAACTGATATTCACTGGCTGAACGGTTTTGTGTATTACAATATTCGCAAGCGTCTCTCTCGTGCCATTATGATTTTTCTGAGCAATTGTTTCAAATAATGTTAATCTTAAACTGGCGATGAGCTTGAGATAGGTTATAAATGTCATAATAAGGGCGTAAATACAAAGTTGATTAGTCGTAAACATACATGTACAAACAGAAAGGTTGTGGTATTAGATCCAACCAACAAAATATTGTAGAATGTGAAAATTGGGCTAATCCCCTAACAGTGGTGAACTAGCACTATAACATATGCAAATGACTACGGCAACCCAACTGCTAACGAAATATTATTCATGTATATACACACAAAGCAAACACACCAACTACAGATGCATGACCTGATGGGCTAATCACCTCAACATTAATGAACAAACCATAATAAATTAATGGTAACATAATACAGAGTACATAGTAATAATACGTAGCAAATATTAATAACATATCACATGGAGAGAGGCAGGGCCAAACTGCCACCAAATTTACTTATAAAAAGTATCCGCTCTCAAAATCCTGAACATTTAATGGAGGAAAAACACAGTGAAAAACTCCTGTACAAACTAATATAGCAACAAGCGTAACTATTCAAAAACTCTGTGAACAATCTCTCAGTGATTCATATTGACAATACAGGTACACATCGTGCACAAGGTGAGCCATTAAACAACCATTGCTCTCTAAAGGAAGGTTCGTGGGTAATTCTCAAGAGAGCGCGGATGAAAACGTTTCCTTACTGTGCAATATAGAATGTCAAATTATTTGAATATATTTTCGTCCAGCACAAGCCGCCCTCCGCTAATCACCTGTGGCCGGTTGCATGACACGCATGCAAGTTAGGCGGTAAAATTACCCCTAACTCTCTAGGTGTCACATAGCTGGGCGTCCGCATTGGGTGCGTTGCACAACAGCCACATAGATGCCGCCCAACTAGGAGATACCGGCACTAGTAACCGATAAGCGGAATGCCGCGTTTTGAGAACAAATCTTCCAGGAATTCAATTCATCTTTGACAGCCCTCATGGTGGAAGCAGTGAGACAACAGCGACATTATAAGGACAACCTTTCTCATGCCGAGTTATGGTCTTAATACAGGGGCCAGTTTCATAAAGCCGTGTAACTTTATGCGCAATTACGCGGTCTACTGGTCGCAGCTAACAGCGAATAGACAATGCAGCGTACGGCCGGTTTCATGAGACCAATTTAGCATTCGCGCCAGTAGCATTGACCCCCTTATGTCGCGGTAGGGAATCCCTGTATTTGTGATGTGTCTGAGCATCCTTTTTTATTTCTAGCTGTGCCTTTGTCGTTCGTATAGCAAATGGGAAGCTATGATGAATGTAAAGGATATCCAGTGTATACATTAAAAATAATAATGTTGAGAGTGGGCGTGTCGGGAGCATACCGTACATTTTCAACTTCGGGTGCATACCGTAAATATTTCAACCAGCGTAACGTTACGCCTACTAAATACATGGTGCAGCTATGTGCAACTATGGAGCAGACTCATGAAACGCAACTAGTGTAACTTTACGACGTCTTAGGCTTACGACGGGTTATCGCCCGCTACGACGTCGTAAGTAGCCGCTATGAAATTGGCCCCTGTTGTTTTCATGTCACGTGTTCGCCGTACGCGGTACACTTAGCGACATTTTGTGACTAATAGCAATAATCAAGCTGCGCCATCAAGCCTCATAGTGCCTGTTCGACGGACACCGAATTGTTCGCTAAAACGTTATTTCGTCTTTGGTTATTTCGTTATTTCGTCTTTCGTTTGTGGGGCCGAAATCACCCCAAATTATATCACATGGCAGCCATAGTGCTCATGAGCGATTTATTTAGCTGAGTTTCAATTCAGAGTTTTGCAAGTGGATCAGTCAGGGGTACTGCTGCCTGGTGTTGACGTAATTAGCGTCGATGTAAGTAAAATAAATAATACTTGTGAAATAAGATTTTTTTGAAAATCATAAATAATGTTTAAGTCGGCCATTTTATAACACAATGGTCGCTATCTTTGCTTTTCGATTGGCTCGTCAACAGGATTAGAAGAATATTCCCTTGGGAATATAGATGCTAGGTGTCCTGCTTGAGTCACCATTTGAACGGTTGATCTGTAGTTGAGTTTTAATATGTTATTAACGGGGAACTGCATTTGGTTAAATTTCATTTTCATTTCAAATTGGTGTAAATTTTACGTATTTTAGTATCGTTTAATTGGTTAGAGCTTTGGCTGCCACAGGGTGACTTAGAATCCAACAATAGGGTACGTAATTGATTTTCTTTCTATCCGTTTCGAGCGTAGTTGACGAGATCCTACACAATTGTACACTGTATTCCCGACAGAATAAAGATTAACTTTGCAAGTCTTGCTGCTCGTCGTGGTATTTTCTCAGGTTAGTTATTATATTATACAAATTATATATATAATATATATATGTATATATATATATATATATATATATATATATATATATATATATATATATATATATATATATATATATATATATATATATATATATATATATATATATACCCACCCACACACCACAACACACACACACACACACACACACACACACACACACACCACAACACACACACACACACACACACACACACACACACACACACACACACACACACACAAATACGTACAGATCTACCTTTGTGAACTACGGATCGGGCACTGCTGCATTGAAAAATTTTAATCATAAATCAACGTCAACATTTGCACTAGGCAGACATTTGAAAGGGAAGTATGCCTCTTGGCACGAGCCTTGAGACAATACTTTACACAGCTCTTTATATACAAGATACAAGATAAAAGAAGCTTTATTTAACGTCGGTTACATGATAATTAAGCAACATTAGCTCATCTGAGCTATTTTCCGACAAAACGAGTATAAAGCAACGAGACGACACAAAACCATAACAAGCATACAGAGTATTTTAAAATGACAGCAATTATACGTATTAAATAGGGCAATGAGTACAAAATAAATATAATAATATTACATGCAAGTATAATATATATATATAATTTTTTTTTTTGCTTCATAAAACATGCAAAGTATATTGGGTTAAAATAGACTGAAATAATATATAATTTAAGACATTAGCATAAATATAAATGTAGAGATGTATATTGACTAAACTCACCAAAATAATAAATACTTTAAAACATAAAAATAAATAGATCTAAAGAATAAATTTAAGGATTAAAATATTTTACACATATCCATATTGCATATATACAATGAAAGCTATATTCATAATATTGGCATGGCGACAAACATGTTAGATGTTAACTGTTTACCTGCATATAGAGCAATTGCATGATGGGCCATCCCAGTTCCGGATCAGTCTGCGAAACTCGCCGTAGTTAACTGTTTTTCGCATTTCATTTGGCAGGCTGTTCCAGATCCGGGGCCCATCATGGACAAATGATTTAAGTCCATATTTAGATGTGTTTGCCTTAGGGACAACTGCAGTGTTTTCCTTTCGCATGGAATACTGGGAACATTTTAGAGTGATGAGATTTTGAATAAAACTTGGAGCAATATTATTTACAATTTTGAATACTTTGCATGCCATTTCTTTTATCCGTTTAACGTGGAGGTGTTCGGTGTTAGCGGTCTTTAAAAGATCATGATGCGTCGATGAATAATCATTGTAAATAAAGCGAAGTGCTCTCTCCTGAATTTTTTCAAGTTTTTTGTGCTAGATTGGCTACAAAAGTGCCAGATCAAAGGACAGTAGTTGAAGTTTGATGTTATGAATGATTTAAAAATTGTAAGTTTCCCTTGACGAGTAAGGAGATAACCGAGACGTTTTAAGACCGCTAACTGTCTAGCTGCCTTTTTGCAGATGTTCGCGATATGTGTGTTAAAAGTTAACGAATGATCAATCTCAATGCCGAGAAGGACAACAGAGTTTTCACAGAGAATGGTAGTGTTTTCAAAAGTAAAATTTGTTATGTCCCTTGTTCCCCTCTTGCCGAAGCTAATTGCTTGGAATTTGGATGGGTTGGCCTTCATCTGGTTGATATTGAACCATTGTAATGTAGAAGTACAGTCTTGTTGCAAGGTGTGAATGAGAGTGTCCGAATTTGAATGAGCATAAGACAGGGTGTTATCATCAGCATAATTGTAGAGAGAGGATTTATCCAAAAAGTGAAAAATATCATTAATAAAAACATTGAAAAGAAGAGGCCCAAGAATAGAGCCTTGGGGTACACCTCTGACGATGTCAGCCCACTCACTGTAGTGAGGTCCTAATTTCACTCGCTGTTTCCTGTTGCTGAGATAATTACTAACTAAACTGCATGATTTATCAGAAAGGCCATAAGCACTGAGTTTACCTAAGAGCAGGCTGTGAGGTAGGCAATCAAAGGCCTTTGTCAAGTCCATGAGAATGGCTGCGACATACTTATGGTTGTCAAGTGCCTTGCGCCAATCCTCTACTAGTCTCAATAGAGTGGACTGACACCCCATGCCTGGCCTGAAAGCACCGAGGAAAGGATTGAACAAATTCTCAAAATGAGTGCTTAATTGGGAGTTGATGGCGTTTTCAAACAGCTTAGAGATGAACGTGAGAATGCTAATCGGTCTATAGTTTTGCTTGTCTAAAGGATCTTTTTTCTTATACACCGGGATAACTTGTGCTTCTTTAAATCTGTTTGGGAAGGCTGAGGTCGCAAATGAGTGGTTTATTCATTTTGCAAGTGGTTCCGAAATCGATTTACTGCAAGATTTTTTGATTTTTGCAGGGATGCCATCGACTCCAGTGGCTTTTTTGGGGTTAGATTTAGAGATGAAAGTATATATGCTTTCAGAGGTGACGGGACTAAAATCAAAACCAGTAGGAGCAGGGATGTGGGCTGTTATTTGTTTGATGCTGGGGTGATTTAATATGTCTTCCGGGATAGGTACAGATGATATGTCTTGGGCGGCATTTACAAAGAACTCATTTAGAGTACTCGCAACAGAGATTTGGTTTGTTATGATACTATCGTTTTCTGAGAGTATTATTACAGGGTCTTTTAGGAGCCCTTTGTTTGAGCCCAGTAGATGTCATCCACGTCATCAAAAACATAAGCAACATCAATAGGGATGACACCCACTGCCTCACTGAAGTCCTCTTCATCGAAATGTCTGTACGAGCGACATTGAATTTTACGTTTGTTTCGTGGAGGAGCCGCGCCTTTGATAACACAGGAGATCATATTGTGCCAGTCACTAATGCCGCATGTGAAATTTGTGGTGTTAAACAGAAGGGACGGTCTATTGGTAAGGATAACATCCAAAAGTGAAGGGTGCGCGTCTTTCATGAAACATGTTGGGGTCTTGATAAGATTTGTAAAGTCAAAAATGTCACATACCGTATGCAAAGGTTGGCATTTGTCAGGTTTCAACAGGTCATAGTTTAAATCTCCAATGACAATTATATTGTCGAAATGAACATGAACTTTATCAATACATGTAGTAAAATCGTCAATAAAACTAGCATTAGCCATCGAAGGTGGTCGATAGACGCAGACAATCGCCTATTTGCGGCCACAAACCGTAGTTTCAATTATAATACTTTCTACATGAAAGTATTATAATTATATTATATATGTTGTAGATATGTATTAGTGAGACGACGTCAGCTCTACCTCCCGGGTTTTTGCCGACCATTATATTTTGTATAAATATGTCATTAAGAGCAATGACGCAGCAGACCTACATTCTGACATGAAGAAGACGGTAGAGCGGTATGCAACTTGGCAGATGTATTTTAGTATTTCAATATGTTCACTTATGCATATCTCCAGTACGAGAACTGACTACCACTGATTATATCATTGATTAAATCCTGTATAAATGTGTCAACAACAGCTTTGACGCAGAAGACCTCCAATCTGACCTGGTATGCAACTTGGCAGATTAATATTTTTAAATATACAGTCATGCATGTCTGGCGTTCGATCGTGTAGAAAACGAAACACAATGATGAGTAGTTTGTAATTAATGCGGTACTTCATGGGCAACCAGCCGATTGGATCGTCAACACGATTGTCGTAAGAATATAATACGCCAAGCCAACGGGCCTTGGCTCGAGCAATTCGGCCGTCATGCTTCGCCGGTCACCGCGCCTGTGGCCCGTTGCATGACACGCACGCAAGTTAGGCGGTAAAATTACCCATATCTCTCTAGGTGCCACCTAGCTGGGCGACCGCACTAGGTGCGGTGCACAACAGCCACCCAGATGCCGCTCAACTAGGGGATACCGGCACGAGTAACCGATACGCGGATTGCTGCGTTTTGATAACAAATCTTCCCAGAATTCATTTCACCTGTGAGAGACCTCATGGAGGAAGCAGTGAGACATTCCTGCACTTTGTGTAACTTATTCCCATTCGAGTGATGACAAATGTCTTTGCCAAAATATTCGATTTGGAAGTTCTACACAGTTGGGCGTCGTTCGGTGGGGGGACGAGGGGGACGCGTCACCCCCACTTTTCAGCCTTAGGGGGTCAGCCTAGGAAATGTCCTCACACTTTTCAGTTCATAAAACAAATTTATAGACATTTCTTGGCTGGCCACAGCGCTCAACTTGATCATAATTTAGTCAATAATCGTCATACCGCACAATCTGTTTTGTCTTAACGACTATTCATCTAAAGAAGTGGGCTGTGTGTCAGAAATGCTAAAACAGTTACAACTACAACTAATAACCAGACGAACAAACAGACGCTTCACTACACTCCACAAAACCATCTGTGGACACCTATCCTTGTTTGTCAATAACCTCCTCCACCCATACAATGATATCAAGGCATTTAAACAATAAAGCATACAACACTATCCACACCAGCAAGAAGTTGTATAACTTTTCATATTTCCCTCGAACAATAAGAGATTAGAATACCCTACCAGATGCAATTGTTAACACTCCTATTGCACAACATTTTAGACAAGCTTTGATACATGAATAATAACCCAACAAGCATGTGCACCCAACCCTGGCCGTTGGACTCCACCAGGTGTGTTGGCCAATACAACAACAAGACAAGACTAGTGCGGGAAAGGTCGATGGAACGCTGTGTGGAAGCAAAAGAACATCGGAGGTTCATATCGTGCTATAACTAGCCCCCTTGGTTAGGAACAATAGGCATATTGATCGATGCATGTCTGCATTGACGGTACTTTCTAAATATAATTATTGTGGTTTAATATAATAAATATACAAACCGTATTGCTTGGTCACTCTTATTACACAAATAATTATTAACTTTGTTGTCATGCCACCAGCCATGTTGTCACGTGACAACTTTCATAGTCTATCCTTGTATGTTATGCTTTAACTGTTAAGTCTTCGATAACAAAACATGGTATTTGTACTTACCTTTATTTGACATAACAGGTCACTAACGAAGACCGTTGCACATGTAATCATATGTTGGCCATCTTCTGGACATGGGGAACCGATTTAGGGCATTGCGCGTGCGCAGTCTTCCGACAACATCAAATTGTAGGTCAGAATTCCCACATGTGCAAACCATAACTTCCGTAAAAATAGTGAGCGAACATAACATAACATTTATAAAAATGGCTGCTCGAAACACATCCCGACCTCGGCCATAACAGAATTTCCAACAAAATGGCGGCTTCGACCACAGTCATAACATAACTTTTCAAGTTTCGAGGCGATAGCCTTGTCAGGTATTCGTATTTATTAAGTCAGTGTGGTAACTTCATCATAGCATTTCGTAACGATTCACCGTTTCATTGCATTAGACGAACAAACAGACGTTTCACCAAACTCCACAAAGCCATCTGTGGACACGTATCCTTGTTTGTAATTTTTCTCATGTATTTAACTATAAGTTAGCGAGCGTTGTAACTTGTAGTAAAATCTGAATATATTATTGTTTCACCGCGATAGCCTTGTCAACTATTCGTATTTTACTACGTCATTATGGTAATTGTCTAACATTCACCGTCTCAACGATATAGAGTGTATTAAATTTGGAATATTCTAGCTTTTCGGCGCGATAGCTTTGTCTCTTTGTCGTATTTGACTAAGTCACCATGGTACTTTCCTAACTTTCTATGCGAAAACTATGGCGCTTTCTTTCACAAAACGACAAATTTGGCAGTTATAAAACGTCATAGAACATTGTGTTAGGTTGTGACACTGCTACTTTAAAAGCTGGCGCCATCTAGCGGATAACTCAAACACTACAACAGACGATGGACTGTGTCTGTTTTTGTCCCGGGGACAAACACTTTCTGAACATTTTGAGACTATCCTCTTGTTGAGGATGGTCACAAAATGATCGATCAATTAACCTTAAGATAGTTAAACAAACACCAAAATAAACAAAACTAATCAATGCTCATCTAATGGCATATCCATAGACATATTATAAACAGAGATTAAGCCGCATTTTAACAGAAATAAACAACACTTTGACAACAATGATGCAGACGATTTTGATTTACTTTCTCAGTAGGTATTTTATTATCACTGTTACATTATCACGCACACATCGGTATCTCTACTACATTATCACAAGTCGGTAAACATGTGCAACCGTAATCCTAGCGGCGACATTTCTAATCAACGCAAAAGTAAATAATAATAAGTTAATGTGTCTAACTAGGAGTATATTACTAGATTGCTTTCTACAATAACAAATTCTTTATAGACAAAGCATTACCTGAAATTGCTTTTATTATGTTATTGCATTACCTGTAAATTATAACAACTGTGTTTCTAGGTTACAACACTTCACACAAGTACTCTGTAATACTACACCACTTTTCGCAACAGGCGAAATATCACCTTACAATTTTCACTATGACCGAAACCTGCAACTCGCCTAACCAAGACCGAACAGCATTTGTTTGGAGGTAAGACACTTTGTAACAAGTATTACAGAGTTCTAGTTGCATTGTGGATTAACACTTAATTGAGTAACCAATGCACTATACTGATGAGGCTTTTTCAACAACACAGTCTTAATAATATTCTGGCAAAATTAAAGAAATGTCATACAAACAATAACCATTTTGCTTGTTTATATTCCACACAAACTATAACTAAAACATGGATTTGTCTTGAAACATTGACCAAGCGAATTTCCTGAATGTACATAATGTTGTCTGGTACTGTATGTTCGTACAACAATAACATTTTGCAGGAAGCAGTGTGTTCTTTCGTGTGAAAAAACTGTCCCCACTACCAGAGACCCCACGCCCGGAGGTACGGGAACGCCTTACAAACGTTTCCCTATCATACGGGACAAAGATTATACACTTTGCACAATGTTGCCCAATCGTCAACTGAGTTGTGTCACGCCAGAATCTGGGACAACATCCGACCTGAAGAACTGGTCCGGGATGGGCGAAAAAGGAGAGGAAAGGTGGAAGTTTTGGATAAATCCAAGGGTGAATGAAAACACAAAGACAACATTTATACAATACAAATAAAGTCTTAAATAAATAAATAAAAAGCCTACGTTTCACTACTTTGCAGCATCACATACAGATAGAAACGTGCACGCCAGAAATTCAGATGCGAACTGAAATTTTTATATTTCAGAAAATCAGTTATAAAAACAATAAACCATACATGTATCCAATGATTTCAGAAAACAATTGACACTAATAATCCAACCATTCATATAACCACCTGAATTGTAACCCAGTACAATATAAGATACATTTACATATATGTATATACATTCACAATGAAATCAGTATTCTTTTACATGTAAATATTATATAACCTTTACAATATTATATGTTTTATTGCATACGCTGGAGTTCATGTTATCTTCTATCATATGGATCTGGATGAGGAAATAAAGTTACGACGCAACGCGACGCCTCGCCTCGCCTCGCCTCGCCTCGCCTCGCCTCGCCTCGCCTCGCCTCGCCTCGCCTCGCCTCGCCTCGCCTCGCCTCGCCTCGCCTCGCCTCGCCTCGCCTCGCCTCGCCTCGCCTCGCCTCGCCTCGCCTCGCCTCGCCTCGCCTCGCCTCGCCTCGCCTCGCCTCGCCTCGCCTCGCCTCGCCTCGCCTCGCCTCGCCTCGCCTCGCCTCGCCTCGCCTCGCCTCGCCTCGCCTCGCCTCGCCTCGCCTCGCCTCGCCTCGCCTCGCCTCGCCTCGCCTCGCCTCGCCTCGCCTCGCCTCGCCTCGCCTCGCCTCGCCTCGCCTCGCCTCGCCTCGCCTCGCCTCGCCTCGCCTCGCCTCGCCTCGCCTCGCCTCGCCTCGCCTCGCCTCGCCTCGCCGCGCCTCGCCTCGCCTCAACTCAACTCAACTCAACTCACCTCACCTCAACTCAACTCACCTCACCTCACCTCACCTCACCTCACCTCACATCGCCTCACATTTCCTATACATATGAATTACTCACATTTAGGTTGTTAGAAACACGTGGAAAATAGCTACTCGCCCGGACAACTAGAGCTAGCCAAACGTTGCTATTTCCCAGGAATTTCCATTCGCCTCAGGCGAGGTTGCCAGCGCAAAGTTAAGTTATTTCTTGTAGGCGTCTCCTCCTTCTCAAATGTACGTGTCGTGCCGTACGTCTTTAAGTGGTACACCAGATACTCGATCGCGTACATATCGTACGGCTGCAACTTGTGGAGCGCGATTGTGTAGGTGCTGAGCATACTAAGTGCCTGCAATAGGAAGGCAAGAAGACATCATATTGCTATAACCCAATCAACAGAGCACGCCTGTATAATATTGATGCATTTGTCTGAAATGCTATGGCTAAATCGGCGTCATCATTTCGGGGTTTGGGTGAGTTTAACAATTGAAATTATGTGTGTGTATAACAAATACAAAAAGACGAAAGTGACACTTTTTCCACAATGTTTTGATATGTTGTTCATGGTGACTTTTTCAAAATGTTTAGATAGTTTGTTGCCATGAAAACGGCAGCCAAATTAAAAATGTAATTATTTAGTTTTTATAAAACAGCCATATTTCATTGTTGTTTATTCATTTGTATTTAATAAACGAGTACGTCAGATCCATGTAACAATTGTGTTGTATCACAATAGCAAATTAGTACGGTTACATACAGCAAGAACAGTAACAGTTCTACTTTTTAGATAACGTTATCGTGACCCAGGCGCTACCTATGAGAACAGGTCATAACTTACGCGAAGGGCGCCATGCTTTCCAGTGTAGCTTCCATGTTCCAACAAGCGAGGCGAGAGTACAACTGCGGTTATGTGGAATCGTCTACGACCCATTGAGTCCGTGGTCTTGCCAGGTTTCACCCCCAACAGTTCCATGCATCTTCCAAATTTGATGTCTTCAGCGCCGAGATCGTCATCACATAAACCTTTCTCTCTGGCGGCGAACCTTCGTAGCGCTTCCCGACTGACCACGTATCCTGGTCCACCGCCATTGTACCCCTGTTTCATTTGATGCATGAACGTGTGTCCGAAATACACCGGCTCGGATGCGTTTTGTGAAGACAGAAAGTAGCGGAGATTCTCAACGAAGACATATGTGTCGTCATCTGCCTTCATGAACCAATCAGCGTCGTTATAATGGTGTTTATAGACATAATCGAACGTCGTCATCGTTTTCATTGTCAGGTGCCCTCTGCCCGCTTTCACGTTGATGTCGATGGTTGGAAATTTGGCGTCTTTCTGCTCGCTCGCGAACAAAACTTTGTTAAAGCGACGCGTCCACGTGGCGCGCACGTGTACAGCCTTCGTATAGAGATTCTTCTCTGACGTCATCACCCAACACAGCACGCGCACCCGATTGTAGAGGTCCGGTTCCAACGAGACTTCGTCTGAAATTTCGACAGGATAACTGTTAATGACAGCAGATGTGTCGACATGATTCCAATGTTGGCTACGCCTCGTCTCCGTGAGTGCGTGAACAGTTACAATACCACCCGTGTCACAATTTACATTGTTATGTCCATTTTGAACATATCTGCATAATTTCGAAAATCAGATATTGTTTGTCAATAAATGCTACTAAATAAACCGCGTGCAGACACATGCCTGCAATGGTAGCATTTTGAAAGTTGGGTACCGACATGTTCCAATTTAGACTTGACTAACCAGACTCCGTGAGGTGGCAGCACTTTTCAGCTCCTCGATGAGCTTGAGATAGGTTATAAATGTCATAATAAGGGCGTAAATACAAAGTTGATTAGTCGTAAACATACATGTACAAACAGAAAGGTTGTGGTATTAGATCCAACCAACAAAATATTGTAGAATGTGAAAATTGGGCTAATCCCCTAACAGTGGTGAACTAGCACTATAACATATTCAAATGACTACGGCAACCCAACTGCTAACGAAATATTATTCCTGCATATACACACAAAGCAAACTCACCAACTACAGGTGCATGACCTGATGGGCTAATCACCTCAACATCAATGAACAAACCATAATAAATTAATGGTAACATAATACAGAGTACATAGTAATAATACGTAGCAAATATTAATAACATATCACATGTAGAGAGGCAGGGCCAAACTGCCACCAAATTTATTTTTAAAAAGTATCCGCTCTAAAAATCCTGAACATTTAATGGAGGAAAAACACAGTGAAAACCTCCTGTACAAACTAATATAGCAAAAAGCGTAACTATTAAAAAACTCTGTGAACAACCTCTCAGTGATTCGTATTGATAATACAGGTACACATCGTGCACAAGGTGAGCCATTAGACAACCATTGCTTTCTAAAGGAAGGTTGGTGGGTAATTCTCAAGAGAGCGCGGATGAAAACGTTTCCTTACTGTGCAATATAGAATGGCAAATTATTTGAATATATTTTCGTCCAGCACAAGCCGCCCTTCGCTTATCACCTGTGGCCGGTTGCATGACACGCACCCAGGTTAGGCGGTAAAATTACCCCTAACTCTCTAGGTGTCACATAGCTGGGCGTCCGCATTGGGTGCGTTGCACAACAGCCACATAGATGCCGCCCAACTAGGAGTTACCGGCACGAGTAACCGATAAGCGGATTGCCGCGTTTTGAGAACAAATCTTCCCAGAATTCAGTTCACCTCGGACAGTCCTCATGGTGGAAGCAGTGAGACAACAGCGACATTATAAGGACAACCTTTGTCATGCCGAGATTATGTCCTTAATACAGGCATACAGCCAAATAAGTCGTAACTTATAGTATAACAACTGTTACAAGGCCGATTGAAATCAACCTTGTCGAACAGGGACAGAAAAAGGGATGGAATGCTGTGACGGCAGAGGTCAGCGCACTATCGACGACGTTGCGGAGTGTGGAGGACCTAAATAAAAACTGGCAATGACCTTAATTTTTTGTTTTCTGTTGATAAATATTTGAATAAAAGTGAATTTGAAATTGCATAACTGTGTCATTTATATAACAATTAAAATCCTGTTTGCAGTGTTTTGAAATGCATTGAATGGAGTACTAAATGTGCAATATTAATTTTTTATACTAATTAATTCAGTTAATTAGTTAATATTATTTAAGTAGTGCACCAAGTTAACAGACCAACACATTATAATTAAGACCAGCAGAATTAATAAATATGAAGACATTTATACATATTATGCAGTGTGCGTAACCTCATTTATTATGAGAATAAATATATATTAACTAGTCATGTAATACTAAATAAATAAATTAGTTAATAAGTGATAATTAGGGGGTAACCTTGACAGATGTTTTTTGTAAAATGCCACAATGTCCATGAATATATGTTTATATAAATATACAATTTGTAAAACAAAAAATGTAATAAGTAAGACATAATTTAATAGTTATGTAATATTAATAAATTAATCAATACTCGTATACAGACCAATACAAAAACAAAAGGCCATAATGTCCATGATTATGAAGATAATTACACATATTATTATGCAATATGTATAACTACTACATTAACATAAAGTTACAAATATAAATTAATAACCCATTTAATAACAATTTAATTAATTAGTCAATAGTTTATAATAAGCACGCCACTTTGATAGACCTACACATCTTAGCAAAAAAGGCCATAATGTCCATATTAATGAAGATATACATACTGTCACTATGAACTGTGTACAATCACATATACAGTGGTAATAAATGCAAAGTAACAAATCATTTAATAATAATAGCAATTTAATTTGTCAAAATTTAGTAATTCAACATTGACAGACTGACATGTAAGTAAACACCCCTATGTCCATGATTATGAGGAAGTCGTAGAATGTATACAAGCAGTACACCACTGCTGCCATTGACACAACGCGCTGTGAGTCACCTAGCTGCATTTGGGGCTGTTTCGAGCTGCCCCAGGAATGTCGGCGTAACTTGTGACATAACACAGCTGGGTGTGTGTCATGCAACCGCACCTACTGGCTATGTGTCACCTAGGGGTAATTTACCCTAACTTGGGTGTGATTTGGACTTAGGTGTGTGTCATGCACCTGTGGCCAGGTGCATTACACACACCTAAGTCCAAATCACACCCACGTACTGCTGCCTGGTGTTGACGTAATTAGCGTCGATGTAAGTAAAAGAAATAGTCCTTGTGAAATAAGATTTGTTTCAAAATCATAAATAATGTTTAAGTCGGCCATTTTATAACACAATGGTCGCTATTTTTGCTTTTCGATTGGCTCGTCAACAGGATTAGAAGAATATTCCCTTTGGAATATAGATGCTAGGTGTCCTGCTTGAGTCACCATTTGAATGGTTGATCTGTAGTTGAGTTTTAATCTGTTATTAACGGGGAACTGCATTTGGTTAAATTTCATTTTCATTTCAAATTGGTGTAAATTTTACGTATTTTAGTATCGTTTAATTGGTTAGAGCTTTGGCTGCCACGGGGTGACTTAGAATCCAACAACAGGGGACGTAATTGATTTTCTTTCTATCCGTTTCGAGCGTAGTTGACGAGATCCTACAAAATTGTACACTGTATTCCCGACAGAATAAAGATTAACTTTGCAAATCTTGCTGCTCGTCGTGGTATTTTCTCAGGTTAGTTATTATATTATACAAATTATATATATATATATATATATATATATATATATATATATATATATATATATATATATATATATATATATATATACCCACACACACCACACACAAACACACACACACACACACACACACACACACACACACACACACACACACAAACACGGTATGCAACTTGGCAGATGTATTTTAGTATTTCAAAATGTTCACTTATGCATATCTCCAGTACGAGAACTGACTACCACTGATTATATAATGTATCGTTCAGCTTAAAAGCTATAGAATCATTGATTAAATCCTGTATAAATGTGTCAACAACAGCTTTGACGCAGAAGACCTCCAATCTGACCTGGTATGTAACTTGGCAGATTAATATTTTTAAATGTACAGTCATGCATGTCTGGCGTTCGATCGTGTAGAGAGCGAAACACAAAGACGAGTAGTTTGTAATCAATGCGGTACTTCATGGGCAACCAGCCGATTGGATCGTCAACACGATTGGAAGACTATAATACGCCAAGCCAACGGGCCTTGGCTCGAGCAATTCGGCCGTCATGCTTCGCCGGTCACCGCGCCTGTGGCCCGTTGCACGACACGCACGCAAGTTAGGCGGAAAAATTACCCCTATCTCTCTAGGTGTCACCTAGCTGGGCGAACGCACTAGGTGCGGTGCACAACAGCCACCCAGATGCCGCTCAACAAGGGGATACCGGCACGAGTAACCGATACGCGGATTGCTGCTTTTTGATAACAAATCTTCCCAGAATTCATTTCACCTCTGAGAGACCTCATGGAGGAAGCAGTGAGACAAAGCGAAATTATAAGGACCTTTCTTATGCTGAGATTATGGCCTTAATACAGGCATACGGACCAAAAAATAAGGCCGATTCATTTCAACCTTGTCGAACAGGGCCCAGTTTCATGAAGCCGTGTAACTCTACGCGCAATTACGCGGTCTACTGGTCGCAGCTAACAGCGAATAGTCAATGCAGCTTACAGCCGGTTTTATGAGTTCAATTTAGTATTGGCGCCACTAGAATTGACCCCCTTACGTCGCGGTGGGGAATCCCTGTATTTGTGTTGTGTCTGAACATCCTTTTTTCTTTCTAGCTGTGCCTTTGTCGTTCGTATAGCAAAAGGGAAGCTATGATGAATGTAAAGGATATCCAGTGTATACATTAAACATAATAATGTTGAGAGTGGGCGTGTCGGGAGCATACCGTAAATATATCAACCAGCGTAAAGTTACGCCTACTAAATGCATGGTGCAGCTAAGTGCAACTATGGAACAGACTCATGAAACGCAACTAGTGTAAATTTACGACGTCTTAGATTTTCGACGAGTTATCGCCCGCTACGACGTCGTAAGTAGCCGCTATGAAACTGGCCCCTGTTGTTTTCATGTCACGTGTTCGCCGTACGCGGTACACTTATCGACATTTTGTGACTAATAACAATAGTCAAGCTGCGCCATCAAGCCTCATAGTGCCTGTTCGGCGGACACCGAATTGTTCGCATAAACGTTATTTCGTCTTTGGTTATTTCGTTATTTCGTCTTTCGTTTGTGGGGCCGAAATCACCCCAAATTATATCACATGGCAGCTATACTGCTGATGAGCGATTTCATTAGCTGAGCTTCAATTCAGAGTTTTGCAAGTGGATCAGTCAGGGTACTGCTGCCTGGGGTTGACGTAATTAGCGTCGATGTAAGTAAAAGAAATAGTACTTGTGAAATAAGATTTGTTTGAAAATCATAAATAATGTTTAAGTCGGACATTTTATAACACAATGGTAGCTATCTTTGCTTTTCGATTGGCTCGTCAACAGGATTAGAAGAATATTCCCTTGGGAATATAGATGCTAGGTGTCCTGCTTGAGTCACCATTTGAACGGTTGATCTGTAGTTGAGTTTTAATCTATTATTAACGGGGAACTGCATTTGTTTAAATTTCATTTTCATTTCATATTGGTGTAAATTATACGTATTTTAGTATCGTTTAATTGGTTAGAGCTTTGGCTGCCACAGGGTGACTTAGAATCCAACAATTTTTACAAAACGTAATTGATTTTCTTTCTATCCGTTTCGAGCGTAGTTGACGAGATCCTACACAATTGTACACTGTATTCCCGACAGAATAAAGATTATCTTTGCTAGTCTTGCTGCTAGTCGTGGTATTTTCTCAGGTTACTTATTATATTATACAAATTATATATATATATATATATATATATATATATATATATACCCACACACACACACCACACCACACACACACACATACGCACACACACACACACACACACACACACACACACACACACACACACACACACACACAAATACGTACAAATCTACCTTTGTGAACTACGGATCGGGCACTCCTGCATTGAACATTTTTAATCATAAATCAACGTCAACATTTGCACTAGACAGACATTTCAAAGGGAAGTATGCCTCTTGGAACGAGCATTGAGACAATACTTTACCCAGCTCTTTATATGTTGTAGATATATATTAGTGAGACGACGTCAGCTCTACCTTCCGGCTTTTTGCCGACCATTATATTTTGTATAAATATGTCATTAAAAGCAATGACGCAGCAGACCTACATTCTGACTTGAAGAACACAGTGGAGCGGTATGCAACTTGGCAGATGCATTTTAGTATTTCAAAATGTTCACTTATGCATATCTCCAGTACGAGAACTGAGTACCACTGATTATATCAAGTATCGTTTAGCTTAAAAGCTATAGAATCATTGAATAAATCCTGTATAAATGTGTCAACAACAGCTTTGACGCAGATCGGACCTGGTATGCAAGTTGGCAGATTAATATTTTTAAATGTACAGTCATGCATGTCTGGCGTTCGATCGTGTAGAAAACGAAACACAATGACGAGTAGTTTGTAATCAATGCGGTACTTCATGGGCAACCAGCCGATTGGATCGTCAACACGATTGTTGGAAGAATATAATACGCCAAGCCAACGGGCCTTGGCTCGAGCAATTCGGCCGTCATGCTTCGCCGGTCACCGCGCCTGTGGCCAGGTGCATGACACACACCTAAGTCCAAATCACACCCAAGTTAGGGTAAATAACACCTCGGTGACAAATAGCCAGTAGGAGCGGGTGCATGACACACACCCAGCTGGGTTATGTCGCAAGTTAGGCGGAATTTTCTGGGGCCACTCGAAACAGCCCCAACTGCAGCTGGGTGACTCACAGCGCGTTATATCAATGGCAGCAGTGGTTTACTGCTTTTGTAAATTCTACGACTGTCCTCATAATCGTGGACATACGGGTGTTTAATTACATGTCAGCTTGCCAGTGTTGAATGCTAATTATTAAATGTTAACAAACTAAATTGCTATTATTATTAAATAATTTGTTAATTTGCATTTATTACCACTGTATATGTGATTGTACATACTTCATAGTGACAGTATGTATATCTTCATCAATATGGACATTATGGCCTTTTACTAAGATGTGTAGGACTATCAAAGTGGCGTGCTTATTATAAAATATTGACTAATTAATTAAATTATTATCAAATGTTTTTTTATTTTTTTTTAATGTCCATTAATGTAGTTATACACATTCCATAATAATACGTATAATTATCTTTATAATCATGGCCATTATTGCCTTTTGTTTTTGTGTTGGTTTGTATACGAATATTGATTAATTTATTAATATTACATAACTATTAATTTATATCTCTTACCACAATTTTTTTTTTACAAATTGTATGTTTATATAAACACATATTCATGGACATTGTGGCATTTTACAAAAACCGTTTCTGTCTGTCGAGGTTACCCGCTAATTATCACCTATTAACTGATTTATTGATTTATTACTACATGACTAATTAATATATATATATTTATTCTAGTAATAAATGTGGTTATGTACACTGCATAATATGTATCAATATCTTCATATTTATTAACTCTGCTTGTTTTAATTAGAATGTATTGATCTGTTAACTTGGTGCGCTATTCTTGTCTTAGATAATATTAACTAATTAACTGAATTAATTAGTATGAATACAATAATATTGCAAATTTATTACTCCGTTCAATGCATTTCAAAACACTGCAAACACTATTTTAATAGTTATATAAATAACAACGTTATGCCGTTTTAAATTCACTTTTATTCAAATATTTATCAACAGAAAACACACAAATGAGCTCGTTGCCAGTTTTTCTTTAGCTCCTCCACACTCCGCAACGTTGTCGATAGAGCGTTGACCTCTGCCGTCACAGCATTCCATCCCCTTTTCTGTCCCTGTTCGACAAGGTTGATTTCAGTCGGCCTTGTAACAATTTTTATATTTGGCCGTATGCTTGTATTAAGGCCATAATCTCAGCATGAGAAAGGTCCTTATAATTTCGCTGTTGTCTCACTGCTTCCACCATGAGGACTATCAGAGGTGAAATGAATTCTGGGAAGATTTGTTCTCAAAACGCAGCAATACGCTTATCGGTTACTCGTGCCGGTATCTCCTAGTTGGGCGGCATCTATGTGGCTGTTGTGCACCGCACCCAATGCGGTCGCCCAGCTATGTGACACCTAGAGAGTTAGAGGTAATTTTACCGCCTAACTTGGGTGCGTGTCATGCAACCGGCCACTGAGGCCCATTGCATGACACGCACGCAAGTTAGGCGGTACAATTACCGCTATCTCTCTAGGTGTCACCTAGCTGGGTGACCGCACTAGGTGCGGTGCACAGCAGCCACCCAGACGCCGCTCAACTAGGAAATACCGGCACGAATAACCGATACGCGGATTCTGCGTTTTGAGAACAAATCTTCCCAGAATTAATTTCATTTCTGAGAATCCTCATGGTGGAAGCAGTGAGACAACAGGGAAATTATAAGGACCTTTCTCCTGCTGAGAAAATGTTAAGGCCGATTCATATCAACATTGTCGAACAGGGGCCAGTTTCATAGCGGCTACTTACGACGTCGTAGCGGGCGATAACTCGTCGTAAGCCTAAGACGTCGTAAAGTTACACTAGTTGCGTTTCATGAGTCTGCTCCATAGTTGCACTTAGCTGCATCATGTTTTTAGTAGGCGTAACTTTACGCTGGTTGAAATATTTACGGTATGCTCCCGAAGTTGAAAATGTTCGGTATGCTCCCGACACGCCCACTCTCAACATTATTATTTTTAATGTATACACTGGATATCCTTTACATTCATCATAGCTTCCCATTTGCTATACGAACGACAAAGGCACAGCTAGAAAGAAAAAAGGATGTTCAGACACAGCACAAATACAGGGATTCCACACCACGACGTGAGGGGGTCAATGCTACGGCGACTTAGTGGCGCGAATGCTAAATTGATCTCATGAAACCGACCGTACACTAGTGCGTTGTCTATTCGCTGTTAGCTACGACCAGTAGACCGCGTAATTGCGCGTAAAGTTACACGGCTTCATGAAACTGGGCCCTGGGACAGAAAAGGGAATGGAATGCTATGACGGCAGAGGTCAACGCTCAATTCGGCCGTCATGCTTCGCCGGTCACCGCGCCTGTGGCCGGTTGCACGACACGCACGCAAGTTAGGCGGTAAAATTACCCCTATCTCCCTAGGTGTCACCTAGCTGGGCGACCGCACTAGGTGCGTGGCTCTGAGAGTCCTCATGGTGGAAGCAGTGAGACAACAGCGAAATTATAAGGACCTTTCTCATGCTGAGATTATGGCCTTAATACAAGCATATGCCCAAATATAAAAATTGTTACAAGGCCCACTGAAATCAACCTTGTCGAACAGGGACAGAAAAGGGGATGGAATGCTATGACGGCAGAGGTCAACGCTCTTTCGACGACGTTGCGGATTGTGCAGGACCTAAAGAAAAACTGGCAATGAGGTCATTAATTTGTGTGTTTCCCGTTGATAAATATAAGAATAAAAGTGATTTTAAAATGGCATAACGTTGTTATTTATATAACTATTAAAATACTGTTTGCAGTGTTTTGAAATGCATTGAATGGAATAATAAATTTGCAATATTATTTTATTGATACTAATTGATTCAGTTAATTAGTTAACATTATCTAAGACAAAAGTAGTGCACCAAGTTAACAGACCAACACATTATAATCATGACCAGCAGAGTTCATAAATATGAAGATATTTATACATATTATGAAGTATGCATAACCACATTTATTATGAGAATAAATATATATTAACTAGTCATGTAATATTAAATAAATAAATTAGTTAATACGTGATAACTAGCGGCTAACCTCGACAGATAGAAACGGTTTTTGTAAAATGCCACAATGTCCATGAATATATATTTATATAAACACATAATTTGTTTTTTTTAAACGTTGTGGTAAGATATATCATTTTATAGTTATGTAGTATACAACCACATGTTCTGATTAAGAAGTTGTTGGACTTTGAGGTAAATCCTGACCTTATTCTATGGATTAGACAGTTTCTATGTGATCGGCCACAGCGCGTCAGATTGAACGGCTCTCTGAGCAGGTATCCCGTGTTGTCAGATGAGGTTATAGTAAATACCGGAGATCCACAGGGATGCGTCCTTTCACCAATTCTCTTTTCCATTGATACGAATGACATATCATGTAACAACTCATTTCTTACCGTGATCAAATACGCAGATGACATGGCACTTGTAGACCGTCTTAAGGATGAATTATTTCTTTTTAAAGTATCGTCTCCAAATTGATGCGTTAGCTTCTCAGTTTACCTCCACCTTTCTTAAACTGAATACAACGAAAACTAAGGAGTTAATGTTTGGAGGAGGAAGGATTAGTCAGACACCGGAACCGATATTGATAAATAATCAAGAAGTTGAAATAGTCAAGAGCTTTAAGTATTTAGGTACTGTGCTTGATGAGAGGTTGTCGT
The DNA here is from genome assembly GCA_964017155.1 of Oasisia sp. SBJ-2009. Lineage (NCBI taxonomy): Eukaryota > Metazoa > Annelida > Polychaeta > Sabellida > Siboglinidae > Oasisia > Oasisia sp. SBJ-2009. The sequence continues at coordinate 30,767,534 of OZ024861.1, read as the reverse complement.
TCTGTGAACATGTCGATTATGTATACAAAAGAGCCCAACAACGACCTTTTCTACTGAGAAAGTTGAAAAGCTTTGATGTTAGCCAGCACATTCTCCAACTTGTCTACAGAAGTTTGATAGAGAGCATTCTTTCTTTTAATGTAATTACATGGTATGGCAATGTCAGTGGAAAAAATAAAGTAAAGCTTGCTCGCGTAGTTAACACAGCAAGCAAGTTAATTGGCAACGATCAAAACCAGCTGTCCAGCTTATATAAAGATGCACTGAAAATGAAATTCACACAATTCTCTATGATCCTGCCCATCCTCTGAATCAAGCCTTTAAGAAACTGCCACCAGGGAGACGTCTAAAAGTTCCATTAGCAAAAAAGAACCTCTTCAAAAAATCGTTTGTACCCTCTACCATTTTAATTTTAAATGCTAAATGATAATGCTGTGTTTTCAACGAGTCATTAATTGTGACTCATCTTAACAAAAGCGGTCGGATGTCGGTAATTTTCAAAATTGAGTGATTAGTACCACTGGAAAGAGCATAATATCTGCTTTCATATGATATATCATGCTAGAAGATATCTTGATACTAGCCGAAGCTATAGCTTGACAAACATGTGTGGGGTAGAAACCTTCAAATTAAGAAACTGGCCTTCAAAGTTGATGCAAAATATTTGTTACGTTTCATGGAATGTACCTTAGTTACCATGGACCGATCTTTTTGAAACTTGGCATGTTGTAAGATAATGTCATTCGTAAGATATCGTGTTAATATGAAGACAAAATGTTTATTAGAAAAACAATTGCAGATTAATTAATATGTTATGCAATTACCTCCGTTGTTAAGAAAAGCGAACAAACTCTGCTGCTGTTATGCCTTGGTTAGGATGGACATATCTGGCTGAAATTTGGACAACTCAAAGATAGTATCATTTTCATGATATTGCATTTGCTTTTCCCAATTCCTCATCCGGAGAATCTGACACCGTCTCTACGGATCGGTCAGCGCGACTTGCGTAGCCGTGCCGTGTCGTAATCATTCTCACGAAAGTCGAATTCAATATTCGTCTTCGTCAGTGATGTAGTTCGCAAAATTGTAATCCTCGTCATCGTCCGCTACGCTTTCATCACTTCCTCCAAAAAGTACTCCGGTCGCCTCAGTCAAACTATCTATTTGTGCCCGATCACTTGCATCAGAGTTTAACAACTTCGCCACACTGAAGCCATTTTTCGCTTCGCCTTCGTCTTCGCTCGCTAACTAGGTCAGCAGTGACGCATGCGGATATGCAAATGTTCCACGCTGGACCAATGAGAACGGTTGCCGTAGCTGTTGCTACCATGTGACCCCGGTTTGTTTACCCCGTTTAGGGAACAGGGGGTCTATTCCAAGCTTTCTGAAGGCCGGAGAATGCATACATTAGCATAGATATGACCATATATGGACAGATGACGCGTTAAACTACGCGGTGATATCCGTTATGATAGGGATCGTCCCAAAATTAGCGGCAAAGAATGCGCGCAGTTACTGGCATTTTCGGCTTTGTTTTATGGAAATGGAGCGGAACACTTAGCACAGCTCTACGCAAATGTCTTTAAAATACACGAAACAGAGTTAGTTAGATAATAACAAGTGTGGCAATCGAAAAAACGAATACTAAAGAATCATTTTCAGGGAAAATCTCAAAATTGACGAATGCCCGATTTTTTCACAAAATCCGCATTTACGGAAAATCTGATTTACCGACATCCGACCGCTTTTGTTAAGATGAGTCACAATTAATGTTTACATTTTATGTGTCTCATATTCTTATGGTAACTCTTTATTTAATCTTATTTATTTATCAATTTTAGTATTATGTTATTACTAATGTTATTGTCTCCTATCAGAGACACATTTTAAAGAAATTATACATGCTTATTTATTTATCTTACTAGCTATTTTTATACGTAATTTATTATTATACTTTACCTATTTTAGTGGTGACTACACTTACTATCATGTTATTGTGTATTGACAACTGTAGGCCCTATATGATTCACCAATGTTTTTATTACTGTCATTTTATGTGTGATTGAAGAAAACGTTCCGTTTTTATTATGTTTTTAAACGGACAATAAAGTTTTTTGAATTGAATTTGAATTGAATTAATACTAATAAATTAATAAGTAAATCAATATCCGTATATAGACCAACACAAAAATAAACGGTCATAGTGTCCATGATTATGAAGATAATTACCCATATTATTATGCAATGTGCGTAACTACAATAATAGAAAGTTACAAATGTAAATTAATAAATAATTTAATAATCATTTAATTAATTAGTCAATATCTTATAAGCACGCCACTTTGATAGACCGACACATATTAGTAAAAGGCCATAATGTCCATATTGATGAAGATATACATACTGTCACTATGATCCAGTGGAATAGATTTTCTGGGGCAACTCGAAGCAGCCCCAACTGCAGCTGGGTGAGAGCGCATTGTATCAATGGCAGCAGTGGTTTACTGCTTGTATAAATTCTACGACTGTCCTCGTAATCATGAACATAAGGGTGCTTAGTTACATCTCAGCCTGCCAGTGTTAAATGCTAATGACTAAATATTCACAATTTAAATTGCTATTATTATTAAATAATGTGTTAATTAATTTGCATTTATTACCACTGTATATGTGATTGTACACAGTTGTAATAAATGCAAAGTAACACACTATTCAATAATAATAGCAATTTAATTTGTCAATATTTAGTAATTAGCATTTAACACTGGCAGACTGAGATGTAACTAAGCACCCTTATGTTCATGATTACGAGGACAGTCGTAGAATTTATACAAGCAGTAAACCACTGCTGCCATTGATACAATGCGCTGTCACCCAGCTGCAGTTAGGGCTGCTTCGAGTTGCCCCAGAAAAATCTATTCCACTGGATCATTATTCACATTGCCAAGGAACCACAGTGACAACTATTTAGATCCCTACCTCAACTCAGTGAACCAACTCAAAACATTCAACAGCTGGCCCTGCTGGCCTACTCCAGAAATTAATCATGAGCTGTCTTAACTAGGCCTAGGGCTAGGGGCACAACGACACATATTTAAGTTACAAATTTCGTCTTAGCAGACTTTTTTTTAGTACAGCACTTTCTGCCTGGCAAATAGATGACAGCCAGTGGTCCATAGCGGATTCAGTGCAGCGGGCCAGCTTGTTACTCTAGTATATAGGAGAAAGATTAATGATCGAACTCTGTGCCTGTATGGCATCTCCGACCGCCTACTGCACCGCCTTGAGATAGGCACGCCAGGTGCGGTGACCGGCGAAGCATGATGGCCGCATTGTTCGAGCGTTGCCGTATTATATTCTTCCAGTCCTGTTGACGAGCCAATCGGCTTTTGGGTCATTGCGGTCGTTGACACGTTTATACAGGATATAATAATTTGCAAACAGACACACGTTACAGGTGACGTTGTCTCATTCATATATAACTACAACAGATAAAGAGCTGGGTCTGCCGCTGCATTGAAGCCGCTGTGGATCACTGGCTGCCATCTACTTGCCAGGCAGAAAGTGCTGTACTCACTGGCAGGATAATAGAATAGAACTTTTAAGCAAAGTAATAAATGTAAAAAAAAGTCTGCTAAGACGAAATGTGTTACTTGGATATGTGTCGTTGTGCCCCTAGCCCTAGGCCTAGTTAAGTCAGCTCGTGATTAATTTATGGAGTAGGCCAGCAGGGCCAGCTGTTGAATGTTTTGAGTTGGTTCACTGTGTTGAGGTCATAGATATAAATAGAACACGCCACCAGTAGAACCTGGGATATTGACCTCAGGTTAAACTCATTTCCAGCTCACAACCCTTCCCCTAATGACTATATAAGCTGGAGGCTACAACCCACCCCACTGGAGCATTATTCACATAGCCGAGGAACCACAGTGACCAATATTTAGATCCCTACCCCAGTTCTATTCTATTGAGTACGGCACTTTCTGCCGTGCTATGGCTGTGCTAGTGAATTATCGCCAGTGGTCCACAGCGGCTTCAGTGCAGCGGGCCAGCTTATCACTCTAGTCTATAGGGGAATGATTAATGATCTAACTCTGTGGTTGAGGTACGGATCTAAATAGTTGCCACTGTGGTTCCTTGGCAATGTGAATAATGATCCAGTGGGATATGCTGTAACCTCCAGCTTCGTCATTAGGGGAAGGACTGTGACCCGGATTATATAGAACCCAAACACTGGACAGTTCGGTGGTTGACACTGATTTGAGCAACGTTAATCCATTTCGGGACATGCTGGCTACAACAGTCATTTTGAAGTAGCAAGTATGGTTATTTTCTGTGCAGCGTACAACTGTATCAACCGGTAGAAAACAGGATCCGGAATCTCTTTCCACTGGTTATACAATATAATAGCTTAGGCTATAATAGTCTTTGCGAACATATTTATGTTCCACAGCCATTAATTTAGGAAATTAATAGTTTTAAAACATTGCAGTTATGTGCAAATTGACCAATACATGAAATTACCAAACTAATTCTGTTTAGGGGACATGAAAGGGAAACTGTGTTCATGCTTGCTACTTCACTATGACATCCCTGCTATTTTATTGTAGTTTGCCTAATTTTATTTATTTATTGTTATTACTATTGACACTGTATAATTAGTTAGTTGACTTAACATCACTACTTTTCTACCTTTCTACCTTTTCTACTACTGTTATTGTTAGTAATGTTGGCAGCTCTGTTTTATTGTTGTTTTCCCTATTCTCTCACCCACTTTGCATGGTCTGCTTTTTAATCTGTGAAATTGGAGAACGGTCTTCAGTTGGTTGATTTTTAAATGACTTTTGTTTGTAAAACACCACAACAATTGTGGATCTGCTAGAATAACAAATTAAATAGTACTAAGCTGTACCCACCCCTCACAGTGAGACACTGTAAGCCTGTTGATTTGTTTCAGACAGGCATATTAGTGAGGCAACTGTTTGAACATATTGTACCCAACTGATGTCAGTAAATAAATAAGATGATAATTATGTAGAAAACTTGGTGCAGTCCTATGTACGTACAGGGACTGCGGTGGCTTTCTGCCTGACAATAGCATGGCTGTCACCAGCCCATGTTGACTTCAAAGTATCATGTGTCAACTGATAGCGGCCCAGCGATCTTGTTCTACTGGTGTGTTCTATTTATATCTATGCATACAGGACACCATTACCATAGTCTAGCCGTGATGTCACGACATGTCTAGACGGCTATATCACTGACAGTCGTCTGGCGTCAGTGATATGGATGACCCACATACAAGGAGGTCAGGCCGATTTGCCACCCCTTCTGACAACATGGGGCGACAGGGCTCCGGGTTTAGTGGCCGTAGTTTATAATCACGCAACTCACCTGTTCGTTTTTAATTTGTTTCATGTTGTTATAATGTAACTCCATGATTCTATGCTGATAGCTGATTTTTTGGTGGTACTAGAGAGCGGTTAATGATTTTATTCTTCTCGGTGTCGTATTTAATTTTCATTGTTTATGTCTGCAGCCATGTTGGATCACGCTGACAGGCCCCATCTTTCAAAATTACCTGCGAGATTATGTTAATGAGTATGGCCATTTTGAAAAGTTATAATTAAAGAAGAAAGATAAATGAACGTGATCGTAAAAATATCATGATAATCCGTCGATAAACAGTTGTAGTAATTAGTCAATTAAAATGGCCGATGTTTAATGATGTTTTGTGACTATTTATTTAGGTTGCTTCAACATGCTTCATACGCAGAAGTGTAAAGAATTGTGTGGACGATAATATGATTACAGTGATGGCTTTCTAATTGATAGCACAAATGGCCACAAAGTCCGTTTATGGGGCCGCTGTCTCAAAAGACATCGCCATTTTGCCTTGTTCCCCGTGCGCGCGATGCATTGTGGTATGCAAAGCACTCCAATATCGACGTGATCGATAGCGGATGTCTTTGATTAATACTATTATTAATAGTTAGAAAGTACTTATGCTTGCACACGTAACTGTGTAAACTAATTAATTAGTGCCATGTTTAATGTTGCTAATTTATATTAGTTTGTTTATTGGTATTATTATATTATTTCCCTTTTTTGTATACTATTCATACTTTTGTGTGTTGGTTAGGCTACATTAAATATACAATTTGTTTTATTAAAATTGATGATAATTGATCATTAATGTTGATAAAATTATATTATACGTGACCTTTGTATGTCGTTATTGGGGTATCCTTTGATGACAGTTTTACATAAATTATTATTTAATTTTGAGAATATATGTAATTTGTACAACATATTGTTGAAAAATTATGATACTTTATATATTAATTGAATAAAAAAATAAGTATGTATTGGCCTTCATCATTGTTTACAACAAAATCAGTATAATAAAAACAATAATCTTCTTGTGATTTAGGTACAAAATAAAATAGGAAAATATTCAGAACAAATAAAACAATTTCTAAATAAAATAAAATTGCAGTTTCATTAATATTTAATCTATGTAATTGAAGTCAGCACCATTGCATTTTAATTAATTACTATTATCAGAAGACAAAATGAAAGCATTTTTAAAGATTTAATGGCAAGTTAAAATCTGTCAGAAAATTTGTGGAATTGTTTTTTAATTAGAAATTTCATAACATTGCAGTTTCCTTAATATTTCATACATGAAACAAGCACAGTTACACTTAAATTAGTGATTATGACCAGGGCAAAACAGGAAAACAATGTGTGTGGTTTATAAGTAAAATTACACATATTAGCAAACCATAAGAACATGTCATAAAATATGTAACTTTAAACATCTGTAGTTTGCTTAATATTTCACTTAAACACATGAAACAACTACCATTATACTTCTTATAGTGACTGCTATCAGGGAATATTCTTTTGAATTATTTGTCGGAAGAAAAATTTGGTTTAACCACCCTATCACATACATAGATCGGGGACAACGGAGAAGGCGAGTGGACGGCGGCGGAACGAAAAACGATTGCTTCAGTTTTCGCTTCGTTTAGAAGCAAATGGTTGTAATCCAGCCAATGACTAACATCACTCACGCATTCCTCGATTTGTTTTTCTCAAACGAGATGTCGAGTGTCACTACAGACCTTCAGTATGCTGATGACTGGGACGTTCTTGCCCACACAGCAGAATAACTTCAAACTAGCTTATCAAACTATATTCTTGACTTTCCATCAACATCATGACTTTCCGTCAAAACCAACATCATGTACCAACCCGCTCCTGGCAACAATGATGGACCTCATGACATTAAAACATATGGAACAACCTTAGACATTGTTGAACATTTCCCTTACGTGGGGAGTCATCTCTCCCAGAAGGCCACTATCGAAGCAGAAATTCAGCATCGTAATGCCCTATACCATCACATCCTTCATGGTCTGCGTAACCGAGTCACCCACAACTTCATGGAAGAAACAAAGGTGATGGTCTATAAAGCCGTTTGTACTATCACTCTACAGGAGCGAGGGGTGGGTTACACATCGATGTCATCTGAAGACCATAAAGACATTCCACCAAAGTTGTCTAAGAAGGATTCTTTGTATCCTATGGGAAGACCGCCGCCTCAACGCCAGTGTCTTCTTGGAGGCCAACGCAGCTATAGTAATGAGGCAATGATAATGGAAACCAACTCAGCTGGGGACTGGCCACTGTGTTAGAATGTCAGATGGCCGCCTTCCCGATAAGTATTGTTTTCACAGCTAACACATGGTATGAGAACACGTGGTAACAGCCAGAGAAAACGATTCTAATGGATTGCTAAACATTACATGAAGAAAAGCCAAATTTACTTGGGGAAGAAAAACCTGAGGACCATTCACTTTGCCGCCGGAGCATATGCGAAGCAACTGCCAACTTTTAAACATATCATCTTCTTCACGAAGCAGAGAAACAGCAGAAGAGAAATGACAAGGCAGATGTCCAAATATTATCACGTCTCCCTTCCACATGGCACCTCCTGTCCACCTCCTGCAGATCAATAATCGGGCTCTGGACTCACCCCAGGATACACATGATAGACGTCAGAAAGACGCAATTCTCGATTCGATGGACCGCTGATGATGATTACATGTTTTCACTTCTCAGTAACGTGTCTCTTGCATCATCTCCACGCTATTGTGTCACTGTAAATATACGTGTTTCTGTCGTCTTCAGTGTTTGCCTGTAGGCCATGCCAATGCCATTGTGCTCATCGGGGGCCTAATGCAATATTGCATATGATATCATCATGGTGTCCGAGAGCAAACGTTTCTTTTTCCTCAACTTATTTCATTTATGTGACGGTATCTTGCTTGCTATGTTTAATGTAACTGTAATTGCTACGCTAGTAGAATCTACGGTTAACCTATGCACTTGCTGTTCACCTGTCATGCTTTAAAATTGCGGTTACTTCGTACCCTCTTCCCGATTAGCAGGCGAATTCGAGTCGTCTATAATCCAGCAATCGATGCTTCTGGAATGTCTTTCCTGTAGTCAGTCTCTTGATGAACTGATTAGTATAGTAGCAGTTAATATGATATGTCGACGCCAGCTCTATTGTAGGAGCATTATAAAACGGAAGCCTCTGAAGAAATTTTCGTGTTTTGTTATGATGCATTCATGAATCTGTTGTTCTTTGTCTGATAAATACCGTTGCCATATAGCTACCATGTCGACCCCTTATAGCGCTTCTTGTAGCGTTGAGGTGGTCTATTTCAGGCAGGTAGACTTTCTGCCAGTTTGTCAATCCGTTTGTACACCTTTGCTCGGTCTTGCAGAGCATTCTTTCGACCACGTTCATGGGGTTGTGGGGTTGAGGCTGTTCAATGAAGCTGCTTGGTGATCGGAGGTATTTCGATCGCGTGATGTCTACGCGAAGACATTTGGTTGCTTCTCCAACTGCACCTATTTTGATGTTGCACGCATGTTTGCTTGTTATCTGCAACTTATGTGTACATATGCCTACTGGTTTCTTCGGCATTTTCTTTCTTTCTAAAGAAATTCTTAATGACCAGCCTGGTTGGCTTGTTTAGATTCTTTCTGTTATGTCAATGTATTAAAATGAAAAATATCATCAGATATTAACTTAATTTCTCAAAGATGATAATTATCCAATTTCAGCTAATCCTGTCACCGTTTTATCTTAATTACAACTACGTTTGTCATCTACGTCACGCTCCATGTCATCTCCGTCACGACAAATATGTGACGTAGATGACTGTGACGTAGATGACGTGCCTTGCGAGTCATGGCCAATATCATGTCTGTCGTGAGCTTAACTGGCGTATGCAATTTCTGATTGAGTTGATTGACACCACCTGACCACCTTGACCTGTATAGCACGCGGTGCGGATCGTTCGTAGATGACATGGAATAAACCTACTCATCTGACTCCTGCCCTGAAATGTCGAATATCTCGCGTAAATGGCAGCAAAAACGGTTTTGGTGTTGTTTCCAATATGCAAATATGGCGGTAACGTAATTGTGGTTTCACGTGGATGTGGTAGTTCTCCAGACTCTGGACAGACGTGGCATCAAAGTTGTCGTCACGTTGATGACTGGAACCAGGGGACACATATTTTTATGTTGGAAAACATCGACTACTCAAAAAATATTATAAATAATACTGTTTTTTTTTGACAAATATGAAGAGAGAGATCGCAATGAGAACCTTACGGAATATATTTATAATTTAATGTGTAATTATTACACCTTTATTATAATGTGCAAACTGAGGACCAGGTGATGGGGACAGCCATTTTTCGATGACGTAGACTGGGAGATATGACGAGAAATAACTAGAATAACGACTTAGAATGCCATTATTATATTAGAAATGAAGACCAACACTGTACAAAGCGCCACATATAAGAAATATAGTTTTACGAGACTTCTTTATCGAATATTTCTATATAAAAGAGCCGAGACACCAAATAGCCCGGTTACCGTGAAATGACCCGAGTAGGGCGTACGTCTAACGTTTGACCTAGCGTGTGGCTTTGGCTCGAACAATGCGGCCACCATGCTTCGCCGGTCACCGCACCTTGACATGCCAAGGTGGTTGTCAGGTAAAACGCCTATATCACGAGCAGTCGGCGTCAGTGATGTGCAGTTGTGTGCCATATTTTCGCTACAGTGAATATAGTAATTATAGTTGTGCTATTTGATTGTATCAGTGTAGTGGCGCAGTGGCTCATTGGTTAGAGTTTCGGACTCTCGACTAAGAGAATCTGTGTTCAAATCCTGTTCTACCGTGTTTAGCCTCGGTAGATATTTGTGTACTTTGTCCCGCTTTTATTGCACTGTGACCGGGTGCTTCCCGGAGAAACCAAGAGGGGTTCAATTGAACAGTTAGGATGCACTATAGTTTTGCCAGACGAGTCAACTTTAGTATTGAAAACATATATTAGTGTTGAAGTGGCGCCATGTTAAAAGGTATCTGCCATCTTGAAAAGTGGCGGCCATCTTAAAGTGTGGCTGCAATCGTTGTTCACACAAGGAACATGTTTAATGTGACGCAATAACCAGTACGTTTAATTGGGTGGTTTACAATTTACTCTGATTTGGTGTTTACGTCTTTAAATGGACAAGTCGTCGTAAGAAATACTAAACACGAATACTTAATATATCTGCGATATTTCCCAAATGTATGTGTATAAACGACCTTCTTGAAAATATAGCAGCCACCGATGATGTTCAGATGTATTTGCAATGTGTAAAGACACGACTTTAAATTGCGTAAAACTATATTTATATACCATCATAAATAATGTTTTAAGTCGGCAGTTTTAAAACAAAATGATCGCCACGGCCAGCAGAAATATTTGATATGGAGTTTCGTTGCAAGCGTTCTGTGTCTAAGTAGGTGATACCTACTGTTGGTTCCCCGTCTACCCACTTGGTAATATTTTTACAGAAACTGTCTTGCTAAATATTCTCGCATTTGGAAACCCGGACCATGTTGAGATAGATTATTCAGTAATGTTTAACACAACCTTGTACCATAATGTGCTCCTTAGAGGGTCTTTCTAATAATTTACACACCACTTACATTAATACACTAGTCTGTAGGCTGACTTATTGGTGCTGTTTTTTTAACGCAATATCATGTTTGATTCTTTCCATTAAAATCTTGACGTTTAACAGTGATAGAAACGTACCTTCCGCGGGTATTCTTGCACCTTCTAGATCGTTGAGTAAATCACGCTGTGGGCGTTGTGAGGCTTCCAAATCTAAAGTACTTTGTCTTATCGATTCAGCTTGTGCATCGAGCGATCGGGCGTTCCTTCCGTCGTCTTTTACACCGTCGTAGAGGCGACGTTCGTTTGACGCGATGAAATGCATAATCGTTAATCCAATCAGTAGCCCTGCGATGAAGCTCCATATAGTCCTAGTTGGCAGCATCGTTCTGCACGCCATAGTTCTTGCTATATGCCCAGCAACATTAGGGCGCCGAGCGCCTTGGTCAACTAAATGCGCAATACACGTGACTTCTGCCAACCAATAAAACTATGGTCAATGCAACTGGAGCGGAACGGAGCGGAAGGTCAAAGTCACTGCTGTGTCTTACTTGTACACTATGTTAAGCTGGCCCTAACAAAGCGCCCTATGCAACGCCCACACTCCATGGGGTATTAGAATATTACGAATATTCCACGGCTCGTCTATCAGTGGAGGTTACATATGCTGTGAAATGTTCGAAAACAGGTCTATTTAAATTCGATAGGAAATGAAGGAAACGTTATAATGCCTGACTATGGAAAACGCAACTATGGTCTGCATGGTAAGGCCTACATAAGTTTAGCTCTCCAACATAGTGCAATCAGCATCGATATACAACAACACAGAAAAGTCAGGCCCCACAGCGTGGGAGAGCAATTTAATTGACGACAACTTACAAGCATCATTCGGTAATACATGTAAGCATATCTAAGTATGGATGATATTCTGATTAGTTTCAGTAATTGTTGCAGGCACACAAGAGTAATTATGATGCCACAGTGTTGGCATATTTATTCTGATTCATACAATATCATTTTGTTTTGTACGTGCATGTGCTATATTCCACACAGTACTTGAGATGGCAATGACATTATCTGCAAATACTACTTCAATCTAGATACGAGAAAGACAGGACCGACTTCCTAAGTGACGTAATATACAATCCCACTTGATGTACACATATCTTTTACTCATAGAAGATACCTTACATCTTGCAATGATATAATAACAGATAACATAATTGTTTATAATTATGGACATTATAAAGCAAAACTGATTTTTATGTTTATTGTCGGCCATCTTGGACTTTTGACGTATGTAAATTATATATTAATTAGTTTCAATTAGTCATACAACAATGATGGATACACCATTATGTAGATAATTCCTTTCTGGTTCAGACAATGTAAACTTTTATATAATTATGATGAACAGTTTTTACAAACATTCATTACGCGAATCCATGCTTAGTCACAGTGTTGCGGCCCGCAGAAACTCAGGACTTACGAGGTTAATAGTTATATAAATAACTAAGTTATTCAATTATTATTTTTTTCAAATATTTATCGACGGAAAACACAAAAATGAGCTAATTGCCAGTTTTTCTTTAGGTCCTCCACACTCCGAAACGTCGTCGATAGAGCGTTGACCTCTGCCGTCACAGCATTCCATCCCTTTTTCTGTCCCTGTTCGACAATCACCTGTATGCCACACTGTATCTTGCCGTAGTCGGATTTGCTTTCCAAGCATAGGTGCGAGTGAATCCACTAAGTTGACAAGTACTGGGCCCAAGTTCATCCACGTTCAGCGCGTCTTGATCATTGGACCGGAACAGTGGAATGTCGAACAATGCGGGCACCATTCTTCGCCGGTCACTGCACCTTGACCTGCCAAGGCGGCTGTCACGCCCATATCACGAGCAGTCGGCGTCAGTGATGTGGGTGACTCATATGTGGGACGAATATATATATATATATATAAACACCCATACCTACCTACACACACACACACACACACACACACACACACACACACACACACACACACACACACACACACACACACACACACAAAATACGTACAAATCTACCTTTGTGAACTACAGGTCGGGCACTCCTGCACTGATAAATCTTAATCAAAAATCAAAATCTGCACTAGGCAGACATCTCAAAGGGAAGTATGACTCATGGCATGAGCCTAGGAACAATACTAGACCCAGCTCGTTATCTGTTATAGTTCTATCTCAAAGAGACAACGTCACCTCTAACGTGTGGCTGTTGCCGATTATTATATCCTGGGTAAATGTGTCAACAACCGCAATGACCCAGAAGCCGATTGGCTCGTCAACAGGACTGGAAGAATATAATACGGCAACGCAGCGGCCTTGGCTCGAACAATGCGGCCATCATGCTTCGCCGGTCACCGGTTTTAAAACTATTAATTTCCTAAATTAATGGCTGTGGAACATAAATATGTTCGCAAAGACTATTATAGCCTAAGCTATTATATTGTATAACCAGTGGAAAGAGATTCCGGATCCTGTTTTCTACCGGTTGATACAGTTGTACGCTGCACAGAAAATAACCATACTTGCTACTTCAAAATGACTGTTGTAGCCAGCATGTCCCGAATGGATTAACGTTGCTCAAATCAGTGTCAACCACCGAACTGTCCAGTGTTTGGGTTCTATATAATCCGGGTCACAGTCCTTCCCCTAATGACGAAGCTGGAGGTTACAGCATATCCCACTGGATCATTATTCACATTGCCAAGGAACCACAGTGGCAACTATTTAGATCCGTACCTCAACCACAGAGTTAGATCATTAATCATTCCCCTATAGACTAGAGTGATAAGCTGGCCCGCTGCACTGAAGCCGCTGTGGACCACTGGCGATAATTCACTAGCACAGCCATAGCACGGCAGAAAGTGCCGTACTCACTGGCAGGATATAGAATAGAACTGGGGTAGGGATCTAAATATTGGTCACTGTGGTTCCTCGGCTATGTGAATAATGCTCCAGTGGGGTGGGTTGTAGCCTCCAGCTTATATAGTCATTAGGGGAAGGGTTGTGAGCTGGAAATGAGTTTAACCTGAGGTCAATATCCCAGGTTCTACTGGTGGCGTGTTCTATATATATCTATGACCTCAACACAGTGAACCAGCTCAAAACATTCAACAGCTGGCCCTGCTGGCCTACTCCATAAATTAATCACGAGCTGACTTAACTAGGCCTAGGGCTAGGGGCACAACGACACATATCCAAGTAACACATTTCGTCTTAGCAGACTTTTTTTTTACATTTATTACTTTGCTTAAAAGTTCTATTCCATTATCCTGCCAGTGAGTACAGCACTTTCTGCCTGGCAAGTAGATGGCAGCCAGTGATCCACAGCGGATTCAATGCAGCGGCAGACCCAGCTCTTTATCTGTTGTAGTTATATATGAATGAGACAACGTCACCTGTAACGTGTGTCTGTTTGCAGATTATTATATCCTGTATAAACGTGTCAACGACCGCAATGACCCAAAAGCCGATTGGCTCGTCAACAGGACTGGAAGAATATAATACGGCAACGCTCGAACAATGCGGCCATCATGCTTCGCCGGTCACCGCACCTGGCGTGCCTATCTCAAGGCGGTGGAGTAGGCTGGCGGAAATGCCATACAGACACAGAGCTAGATCATTAATCTTTCCCCTATAGACTAGAGTAACAAGCTGCCCCGCTGCATTGAATCCGCTGTGGACCACTGGCTGTCATCTATTTGCCAGGCAGAAAGTGCTGTACTCACCGGCAGGATAAAAGAATAGAACTGTTAGGCAACGTAATAAATGTAGAAAAAGTCTGCTAAGACGAAATTTGTAACTTAGATATGTGTCGTTGTGCCCCTAGCCCTAGGCCTAGTCAAGACAGCTCTAGATTAACTTCTGGAGTAGCCCAGCAGGGATAGATTTTCTGGGGCAACTCGAAGCAGCCCCAACTGCAGCTGTGTGACAGCGCGTTATATCAATGGCAGCAGTGGTTTACTGCTTGTATAAATTCAACGACTATCCTCATAATCATGGACATACGGGTGTTTAATTACATGTCAGCCTGTCAATGTTGAATGCTAGTTACTAAATATTGATAAATTAAATTGCTATTATTATTAAATAATGTGTTACTTTGCATTTATTACCACTGTATATGTGATTGTACACAGTTCATTGTGACAGTATGTATAGCTTCATCAATATGGACACTATGGCCTTTTACTAAGATGTGTAGGTCTGTCAAAAAGTGGCTTGCTTATTATAAAATATTGACTAATTAGTTACATTATTATTCAATTAATTATTAATTTATATTTGTAACTTTCTATTAATGTAGTTATGCACATTGCATAATAACATGTGTAATTATCTTCATAATCATGGACACTATGACCTTTTATTTTTGTGTTGGTCTATATACGAATATTGATTTATTAATTAATTTATTAATATTACGTAACTATAAAATGATATCTCTTACCACAAAGTTTTTTTTTACAAATTATGTGTTTATATAAATGTATATTCATGGACATTGTGGCATTTTACAAAAACCGTTTCTATCTGTCGAGGTTACCCGCTAATTATCACATATTAACTAATTTATTCATTTAATATTACATGACTAGTTGATATATATTTATTCTCATAATAAATGTGGTTATGCACACTGCATAATATGTATAAATATCTTCATATCTATGAACTCTGCTGGTCTTAATTAGAATGTGTAGGTCTGTTAACTTGGTGCACTACTTTTGTATTAGATAATGTTAACTAATTAACTGAATCAATTAGTATGAATAAAATAATATTGCAAATTTATTATTCCATTCAATGCATTTCAAAACACTGCAAACAGTATTTTAATAGTTATATAAATAACAACGCTATGCCATTTTAAAATCACTTTTATTCATATATTTATCAACGGGAAACACACAAATTAATGACCTCATTGCCAGTTTTTCTTTAGGTCCTCCACACTCCGCTACATCGTCGATAGAGCGTTGACCTGTGCCGTCATAGCATGCCATCCCCTTTTCTGTCCCAGGTTCTGTTCGACAAGGTTGATATGAATCGGCCTTAAAATTATTTTTTATTTGGCCATATGCCTGTATTAAGGCCATAATCTCAGCATGAGAAAGGTCCTTATAATTTCGCTGTTGTCTCACTGCTTCCACCATGAGGACTCTCAGAGGTGAAATGAATTCTGGGAAGATTTGTTATCAAAACGCAGCAATCCGCCTATCGGTTACTCGTGCCGGTATCCCCTAGTTGAGCGGCATCTGGGTGGCTGTTGTGCACCGCACCTAGTGCGGTCGCCCAGCTAGGTGACACCTAGAGAGATAGGGGTAATTTTACCGCCTAACTTGCGTGCGTGTCATGCAACGGGCCACAGGCGCGGTGACCGGCGAAGCATGACGGCCGAATTACTCGAGCCAAGGCCCGTTGGCTTGGCGTATTATATATATATATATATATATATATATATATATATATATATATATATATATATATATATATATATATATATATATATATATATATATAATTTGTATACTATTTTAACGAACCTGAGAAAATGCCACGACGAGCAGCAAGACTTGCAAAGTTAATCATTGTTATGTCAGGAATACAGCGCAATATCACTGACCAAAATTGTGTGGTAGGGAGGTGGGACCAGTTGTGTAGGATCTCGTCAACTACGCTTAAAACGGATAGAAACAAAATCAATTCCGTATTGTTGGATTATATGTCACCCTGTGGCAGCCAAAGCTGTACACTGGAGTATACAATGTTATTTAAACTCTAAAAAATGAAACGATACTAATGTACGTAAAACTTTACACCAATTTGAAATGAAAATGAAATTTAACCAAATGCTGTTTCCCGTTAATATCAGATTAAAACTCACCTAGAGACCAACCATTCAAATGGTGACACAAGCATGACACCTAGCATCTATATTCCCAAGGGAATAGTCTTCTAATCCTGCTGACAAGCCAATCGAAAAGCAAAGATAGCGACTATTTTATTATAACATGGCCGACATAAACATTATTTATGATAAAAAAAATTCTTATTTCACAAGAATTATTTCTTTTACTTACATCGACGCTAATTACGTCAGCACCAGGCAGCAGTACCCTCTGATCCACTTGCAAAACTCTGAATTGAAGCTCAGCCAATGCAATCGCTCTTGAGCAGTATGGCTGCCATGTGATATAATTTGGGGTGATTTCGGCCCCTCACTGCTCGTTTTGCAATTTTGTCTGAAGACGAAATAACGTTTTTGCGAACAATTCGGTGTCTGCCGAACAGGCACTATGAGGCTTGATGGCGAGGCTTGACTATTGCTATTAGTCACAAAATGTCGCTAAGTGTACCGCGTACGGCGGACACGTGACATGAAAACAACAGGACCAGTTTCATAGCGGCTTCTTACGACGTCGTAGCGGGCGATAACTCGCCGAAAATCTAAGACATCGTAAAGTAACATTAGTTGCGTTTCATGAGTCTGCTCCATAGTTGCACTTAGCTGCACCATGTATTTAGTAGGCGTAACTTTACGCTGGTTGAAATATTTACGGTATGCTCCCGAAGTTGAAAATGTACGGTATGCTCCCGACACGCCCACTCTCAACATTATTATTTTTAATGTATACACTGGACATCTTTCATCATAGCTTCCCATTTGCTATTCGAACGACAAAGGCACAGCTAGAAAGAAAAAAGGATGTTCAGACACAGCACAAATACAGGGATTCCCCACCGCGACGTAAGGGGGTCAATGCTAGTGGCGCCAATGCTAAATTGGTCTCATGAAACAGGCCCCAAGCTGCATTGACTATTCGCTGTTAGCTGCGACCAGCAGACCGCGTAATTGCGCGTAAAGTTACACGGCTTCATTAAACTGGCCCCAGTGGCCGGTTGCACGACACGCACCTAAGTTAGGCGGTAAAATTACCCCTTACTCTCTAGGTGTGACATAGCTGGGCGACCGCACTGGGTGCGGTGCACAACAGCCACACAGGCCGACTTCGATTGAGCTACGCGAGTAACTCGCGTAACCCGAGGGCTACCCGAGTCCCAATCGAACAGCCGAGATCACTCGAGCACGTGACCATTCTTGACCTAGATTAGTTACTCGAGGCAATCGCGAGTTTTACAGGATTCACTCGAGTAACTTACGTAGGCCCCCTACCGCATAAGAAATTAATTAAACATTACATGACACAATCATTTAAGGACTTCAATATGGATTAAAGTCAACACATGGTATGAATTATAATTAAAGTCCAAGAACATAAACGTCACAATTTACACACTAAACAACAGATTACTTTTTTTTTTTTTTTTACATAAGGGGTTTATGCCCGTGATCACGATCATCGGTGTTCAGTTGGATTACGCGCGTAGTACTGCGCGCGCAGTTGAATTATCATAAACCGGATACCACGTTGGAGTTACGCGAGTAACTCGAGTAGCTCAATCGAAGTCGGCCATAGATGCCGCCCAACTAGGAGATACCGGCACGAGTAACCGATAAGCGGATTGCCGCGTTTTGAGAACAAATCTTCCCAGAATTCAGTTCACCTCGGACAGTCCTCATGGTGGAAGCAGTGAGACAACAGCGACATTATAAGGACAACATTTGTCATGCCGAGATTGTGGCTTTAATACAGGCATACAGCCAAATAAGTCGTAACTTATATTATAAGAACTGTTACAAGGCCGATTGAAATCAACCTAGTTATTTACTTAACTATTAAAATATTGTTTGCAGTGTTTTGAAATGCATTGAATGGAGTACTAAATTTGCAATATTTATTTTTCATACCAATTAATTCAGTTAATTACTTAATATTATCTAAGTAGTGCACCAAGTTAACAGACCAACACATTCTAATTAAGACCAGCATAATTAATACATATGAAGATATGTATACATATTATGCAGTGTGCGTAACCACATTTATTATGAGAATAAATATATATTAACTAGCCATGTAATAATAAATAAATAAATTAGTTAATTAGTGATAATTAGCGGGTAGCCTTGACAGACAGAAATGTTTTTTAAAATGCCACAATGTCAATGAATATATGTTTATATAAACATACAATTTGTAAAACAAAAACTGTAATAAGTAAGACATATAACTTAGTAGTTATGTAATATTAATAAATTAATTAATAAACCAATATTTGCATACAGACCAACACAAAAACAAAACGCCATAATGTCCATGATTAGGAATATAATTACACATATTATTATGCAATGTGTATACCTACATTAATATAAAGTTACAAATATAAATTAATAACTCATTTAATAATAATAATTTAATCAATTAGTCAATAGTTTATAAGCACGCCACTTTGATCGACCTACACATCTTACCAAAAAAGGCCATGATGTCCATATTTATGAAGATGTACATACTGTCACTATGAACCGTGTACAATTACATATACAGTGGTAATAAATGCAAAGTAACAAATCATTTAATAATAATAATAGCAATTTAATTTGTCAAAATTTAGTAATTCCACATTGACAGACTGACATGTAAGTAAACACCCCTATGTCCATGATTATGAGGAAGTCGTAGAATTTATACAAGCAGTACACCACTGCCGCTATTGATACAACGCGCTGTGAGTCACCTTGCTGCAGTTGGGGCTGCTTCGAGCTGCCCCAGAAATGTGGGCGTAACTTGTGACATAACCCAGCTGGGTGTGTGTCATGCAACCGCACCTACTGGCTATGTGTCATCTAGGGGTAATTTACCCTAACGTGGGTGTGATTTGTGACTTGGTCACAGTTCATAGTGACAGTATGTATATCTTCATAAATATGGAAATGTTGGCCTTTATTGCTAAGATGTGTAGGTCTATCAAAGTGGCGTGCTTATTATAAACTATTGACTAATTAATTAAATTGTTATTAAATGGGTTACTAATTTATATTTGTAACTTTATATTAATGTAGTAGTTGTACATATTGCATAATAATATGTGTAATTATCTTCATAATCATGGACATTATGGCCTTTTGTTTTTGTATTGGTCTGTATACGAGTATTGATTAATTTATTAATATTACATAACTATTAAATTATGTCTTACTTATTACATTTTTTGTTTTACAAATTGTATATTTATATAAACATATATTCATGGACATTGTGGTATTTTACAAAAAACATTTCTGTCTGTCAAGGTTACCCGCTAATTATCACTTATTAACTAATTTATTTATTTATTATTACATGACTAGTTAATATATATTTATTCTCATACTAAATTAGGTTACGCACACTGCATAATATGTATAAATGTCTTCATATTTATTAATTCTGCTGGTCTTAATTAGAATGTGTTGGTCTCTTAACTTGGTGCACTACTTAGATCATATATCAACTAATTAACTGAATTAATTAGTATAAAAAATAAATATTTCAAATTTAGTACTCCATTCAATGCATTTCAAAACACTGCAAACAGTATTTTAATTGTTATATAAATAACACAGTTATGCAATTTCAAATTCACTTTTATTCAAATATTTATCAACAGAAAACAAAAAAATAAGCTCATTGCCAGTTTTTATTTAGGTCCTCCACACTCCGCCACGTCGTCGATAGTGCGCTGACCTCTGCCGTCACAGCATTCCATCCCCTTTTCTGTCCCTGTTCGACAAGGTTGATTTCAATCGGCCTTGTAACAGTTGTTGTAATATAAGTTACGACTTATTTGACTGTATGCCTGGGGCCAGTTTCATAGCGGCTACTTACGACGTCGTAGCGGGCGATAACCCGTCGTAAGCCTAAGACGTCGTAAAGTTATACTAGTTGCGTTTCATGAGTCTGCTCCATAGTTGCACTTAGCTGCACCATGTATTTAGTAGGCGTAACGTTACGCTGGTTGAAATATTTACGGTATGCTCCCGAAGTTGAAAATGTACGGTATGCTCCCGACACGCCCACTCTCAACATTATTATTTTTAATGTATACACTGGATATCCTTTACATTCATCATAGCTTCCCATTTGCTATACGAACGACAAAGGCACAGCTAGAAATAAAAAAAGGATGCTCAGACACATCACAAATACAGGGATTCCCCACCGCGACGTAAGGGGGTCAATGCTACTGGCGCGAATGCTAAATTGGTCTCATGAAACCGGCCGTACGCTGCATTGTCTATTCGCTGTTAGCTGCGACCAGTAGACCGCGTAATTGCGCGTAAAGTTACACGGCTTCATGACACTGGCCCCTGTATTAAGGCCATAACCTCGGCATGAGAAAGGTTGTCCTTATAATGTCGCTGTTGTCTCACTGCTTCCACCACCACTGCTGTCAAAGATGAATTAAATTCCGGAAAGATTTGTTCTCAAAACGCGGCAATCCGCTTATCGGTTACTAGTGCCGGTATCTCCTAGTTGGGCGGCATCTATGTGGCTGTTGTGCAACGCACCCAATGCGGACGCCCAGCTATGTGACACCTAGAGAGTTAGGGGTAATTTTACCGCCTAACTTGGGTGTGTTTCATGCAACCGGCCACAGGTGATTAGCGGAGGGCGGCTTGTGCTGGACGAAAATAAAGTCAAATCATTTGCCATTCTATATTGCACAGTAAGGAAACGTTTTCATCCGCGCTCTCTTGACAATTACCCACCAACCTTCCTTTAGAAAGCAATGGTTGTCTAATGGCTCACCTTGTGCACGATGTGTACCTGTATTGTCAATATGAATCAATGAGAGATTGTTCACAGAGTTTTTGAATAGTTACACTTCTTGCTGTATTAGTTTGTACATGAGGTTTTCCCTGTGCATTTTCCTCCATTAAATGTTCAGGGTTTTTAGTGCGGATACTTTTTAAAAGTAAATTTGCTGGCAGTTTGGCCCTGCCTCTCTCCATGTGATATGTTATTAATATTTGCTACGTATTATTACTATGTACTCTGTATTATGTTACCATTAATTTATTATGGTTTGTTCATTGATGTTTAGGTGATTTGGTGTGTTTGCTTTGTGTGTATGTACAGTAATACTATTTCGTTAACAGTTGGGTTGCCGTAGTCATTTGAATATGTTATAGTGCTAGTTCACCATTGTTCGGGGATTAGCCCAATTTTCACATTCTACAATATTTTGTTGGATGGATCTAATACCACAACCTTCCTGTTTGTACATATATCTTTACGACTAATCAACTTTGTAATTACACCCCTATTATGACATTTATAACCTATCTCAAGCTCATCGCCAGTTTAAGATTAACATTATTTGAAACAATTACTCAGAAAAATTATAATGGCACGAGACGCTTGCGAATATTGTAATACACAAAGCCGTTCAGCCAGTGAATATCAGTTTAATGAAAATCGTTTTTTATAATATTGTATTATATAAGGGTATCCTTTTTAATTTGTCATATCAAATTCTGTTTGAAAGTCAATCAGCATCTCTACCCTATTCTGTGGTTTGACCGCCCTGTCGGACACATCGCAGCCCAGAAATATACCTGGCAGAGTTGAGGGGCTGAAAAGTGCTGCCACCTCACGGAGTCTGGTTAATCAAGTCTAACTGGGAATATGCCGGTACCCAAGTTTCAAAATGCTACCATTGCAGGCATTTGACTGCACGCGGTCTATGTAGTAGCATTTATTGACAAACAATTTCTGATTTTCGAAATTATGCAGATATGTTCAAAATGGACATAACAATGCAAATTGTGACACGGTGGTATTGTAACTGTTCACGCACTCACTGAGACGAGGCGTTACCAGCATTGGAATCATGTCGACACATCTGCTCTCATTAACAGTTATCCTATCGAAATTTCAGGCGAAGCCTCGTTGGAACCGGACCTCTACAATCGGGTGCGCGTGCTGTGCTGGGTGATGACGTCACAGGAGAACATTTACAAGAAGGCTGTGCACGTGCGCGCCACGTGGATGCGTCGCTTCAACAAAGTGTTGTTCGCGAACGAGCACAAAAACGCCAAATTTCCAACGATCGACATCAACGTGAAAGCGGGCAGAGGGCACCTGACAATGAAAACGATGACGACATTCGATTATGTCTATAAACACCATTATAACGACGCTGATTGGTTCATGAAGGCAGATGACGACTCATACGTCTTCGTTGAGAATCTCCGCTACTTTCTGTCGTCACAAAATGCATCCGAGCCGGTGTATTTCGGACACACGTTCATGCATCAAATGAAACAGGGGTACAATGGCGGTGGACCAGGATACGTGGTCAGTCGGGAAGCGCTACGAAGGTTCGCCGCCAGAGAGAAAGGTTTATGCGATGACGATCTCGGCGCTGAAGACATCAAATTTGGAAGATGCATGGAACTGTTGGGGGTGAAACCTGGCAAGACCACGGACTCAATGGGTCGTAGACGATTCCACATTACCCCAGTTATACTCTCGCCCCGCTTGTTGGAACATAGAAACGACACTGGAAAGGATGGCGCCCTTCCTGTAAGTTATGACATGTTCTCATAGGTAGCGCATGGGTCACGATAACGTCATTTAAAAAGTAGAACTAGTACTGTTCTTGCTGTATGTAACCGTACTAATTTGCTATTGTGATACAACACAATTGTTACATGGATCTGACGTACTCTTTTATTAAATACAAATTAATAAACAACACTGAAATATAGCAGTTTTATAAAAACTAAATAATATTTTTTTTTAATATGGCTGCCGTTTTCATGGCAACAAACTGTCTAAACAGTTTGAAAAAGTCACCATGAACAACATATCTAAACATTTTGAAAAATTCTCACTTTCGTCTTTTTGTATTTTTATACCCACACATAATTTCAATTGTTAAACTCACCCACACCCCCAAATGATGACGCCGATTTAGCCATAGCATTTCAGACAAATACATCAATATTATACAGGCGTGCTCTGTTGTTTGGGTTATAGCAATATGATGTCTTCTTGCCATCCTATTGCAGCAGCTTATAGCAATATGATGTCTTCTTGCCTTCCTATTGCAGCAGCTTATAGCAATATGATGTCTTCTTGCCTTCCTATTGCAGCAGCTTATACCAATATGATGTATTCTTGCCTTCCTATTGCAGAAGCTTATACCAATATGATGTATTCTTGCCTTCCTATTGCAGAAGCTTATAGCAGTATGATGTCTTCTTGCCTTCCTATTGCAGGCACTTAATATGCTCAGCACCTATACAATCGCGATCCACAAGTTGCAGCCGTACGATATGGGTGGGGTGAGGTGAGGTGAGGTGAGGTGAGGTGAGGTGAGGTGAGGTGAGGTGAGGTGAGGTGAGGTGAGGTGAGGTGAGGTGAGGTGAGGTGAGGTGAGGTGAGGTGAGGTGAGGTGAGGTGAGGTGAGGTGAGGTGAGGTGAGGTGAGGTGAGGTGAGGTGAGGTGAGGTGAGGTGAGGTGAGGTGAGGTGAGGTGAGGTGAGGTGAGGTGAGGTGAGGTGAGGTGAGGTGAGGTGAGGTGAGGTGAGGTGAGGTGAGGTGAGGTGAGGTGAGGTGAGGTGAGGTGAGGTGAGGTGAGGTGAGGTGAGGTGAGGTGAGGTGAGGTGAGGTGAGGTGAGGTGAGGTGAGGTGAGGTGAGGTGAGGTGAGGTGAGGTGAGGTGAGGTGAGGTGAGGTGAGGTGAGGTGAGGTGAGGTGAGGTGAGGTGAGGTGAGGTGAGGTGAGGTGAGGTGAGGTGAGGTGAGGTGAGGTGAGGTGAGGTGAGGTGAGGTGAGGTGAGGTGAGGTGAGGTGAGGTGAGGTGAGGTGAGGTGAGGTGAGGTGAGGTGAGGTGAGGTGAGGTGAGGTGAGGTGAGGTGAGGTGAGGTGAGGTGAGGTGAGGTGAGGTGAGGTGAGGTGAGGTGAGGTGAGGTGAGGTGAGGTGAGGTGAGGTGAGGTGAGGTGAGGTGAGGTGAGGTGAGGTGAGGTAACTTTATTTCCTCATCCAGATCCATATGATAGAAGATAATATGAACTCCAGCGTATGCAATAATACTTATTATAAAGGTTATATAATATTTACATATAAAAGAATACTGATTTCATTGTGTATTTATGTTTATGTAAATGTATCTTATACTGTACTGGGTTAAAATTCCGGTGGTTATATGAATGGTTGGATTATTAGTGTCAATTGTTTTCTGAAATCATTGGTTACATGTATGGTTTATTGTTTTTATAACTGATTTTCTGAAATATAAAACCTTCAGTTCGCATCTGAATTGCTGGCGTGCACGTTTCTATCTGTATGTGATGCTGCAAAGTAGTGAAACGTAGGCTTTTTATTTATTTAAGACTTTATTTGTATTGTATAAATGTAGTCTTTGTGTTTTCATTCAACCTTGGATTTATCCAAAACTTCGAACTTTTCTCTCCTTTTTCGCACACACCGGACCAGTTCTTCAGGTCGGATGTTGTCCCAGATTCTGGCGTGACACAACTCAGTTGACGATTGGGCAACATCGTGCAACGTGTATACTCTTTGTCCCGGAGGATAGGGAAAAGTTTGTAAGCCGTTCCGGTACCTCCGGGCGGGGGTCTATGGTAGTAGGGACAGTTTTTTCACATGAAAGAACACACTGCTTCCTGCAAAATTTTATTGTACGAACATACAGTACCAGACAACATTATGTACATTCAAGAAATTCGCTTGGTCAATGTTTAAAGACAAATCCATGTTTTAGTTATAGTTTGCGTGGAATATAAACAATCAAAATGGCTGTTGTTTGTATGACATTTCTTTAATTTTGCCAGAATATTATTAAGTATTAAGATTGTGTTGTTGAAAAAGCCTCATCAGTATGATACACCCAAAGTAGGATATGCATTGGTTACTCAGTTAAGTGTTAATCCACAATGCAACTAGATCTCTGTAATACTTGTTACAAAGTGTCTTACCTCTAAACAAATGCTGTTCGGTCTTGGTTAGGCGAGTTGCAGGTTTCGGCCGTAGTGAAAATTGTAAGGTGATATTTCGCCTGTTTCGAAAAGTGGTGTAGTATTACAGAGTACTTGTGTGAAGTGTTGTAACCTAGAAACACAGTTGTTATAATTTACAGGTAATGCAATAACATAATAAAAGCAATTTCAGGTAATGCTTTGTGTTTAAAGAACATTTTTGAATTCATCTAGAAAGCAATCTAGTAATATACTCCTAGTTAGACACATTAAATTATTATTATTTACTTTTGAGTTGATTAGAAATGTTCCCGCTAGGGTTACGGTTGCACATGTTTACCGACTTGTGATAATGTAGTAGTGATACCGATGTGTGCGTGATAATGTAACAGTGATAATAAAATACCTACTGAGAAATTAATTAAAATCGTGTGCATCATTGTTGTCAAAGTGTTGTTTACTTCTGTTAAAATGCGGTTTAATCTCTGTCTATAATATGTCTATGGATATGCCATTAGAGGAGCACTGATTAGTTTTGTTTATTTTGGTGTTTGTTTAACTATCTTAAAGGACAAAAAAAGGCTACGGCTTCGTGTCATACACCTAATAGAGTTGATACAAAGTAACAATTTCCACATATACTCAATTTCTTAACGTCAGCGGTTTACTCAGAATGTGACTTTAAAGTCTAAAATTCTAACGAAATCCACGATGGTCTAGACGCCGCCATAGGTGAAGGGTTAATTTGGCTTGGCCATTCAGCGCGCGGCATTCTATATCTCGGTCAGTTTCCGGCGACGTTGTTAAGGGTCAACAACTTCGAGTCTTTGACAGTTCGTTCAGTTGGCGTGACATCTAGCAGCTGCTTATAGACGTATATCTAAATCTGTGGTTAAATCTATGGTAAACTTTAGTAAGTATGCCTTCGTGTTCGGCATACGGTTGCAATAATAGTTGAAACATCCAGTAGTATTGAAGCAATGGATTCACGTTGGTGAATTGCGGGCGTACTGTTTGGCACTTTGCTCGGTCCATTTTGAGGAGAAATGCTTTGATGTAGACATGTATCATCAGTTGATGGGATGATTTCAGCGATAACAATAATAGACAACTTTATATTTACCGTCATCAGCATGTTACGCGCGTTGCCGAGTTGCAGCCATTTCATGACAACAGCCAAACCCTATGCAGGGAATCTACGTGGAGAGCGCCTCGATCACCGTCGTGACGTCATTCTTCGTCTAAGATGGGGTAGCGCATAGAATTTGGATGGCTGGGTGTTAAACTGGGTGTTAAAATTAACTCTATTAGGTGTATGCCACGTAAAAGTTAACTTTGTTTATCCTTTAAGGTTAATTGAGCGATCATTTTGTGACCATCCTCAACAAGAGGATAGTCTCAACATGTTCAGAAAGGTTTTTGTCCCCGGGACAAAAACATACATAGATCATCGTCTGTTGTAGTGTTCGAGTTATCCGCTAGATGGCGCCAGCTTTTAAAGTAGCAGTGTCACAACCTAACACAATGTTCTATGACGTATTATAACCGCCACATTTGTCGTTTTATGATCGAAAGCGCCACAGTTTTCGCATAGAAAGGGTGACTTAGTAAAATACGACAAAGAGACAAAGCTGTCGCGCCGAAACGAGCCGAGCCGAGCCGAGCCGGGCCGGGCCGGGCCGGGCCGGGCCGGGCCGGGCCGGGCCGGGCCGGGCCGGGCCGAGCCGAGCCGAGGCGAGCCGAGCCGAGCCGAGCCGAGCCGAGCCGAGCCGAGCCGAGCCGAGCCGAGCCGAGCCGAGCCGAGCCGAGCCGAGCCGAGCCGAGCCGAGCCGAGCCGAGCCGAGCCGAGCCGAGCCGAGCCGAGCCGAGCCGAGCCGAGCCGAGCCGAGCCGAGCCGAGCCGAGCCGAGCCGAGCCGAGCCGAGCCGAGCCGAGCCGAGCCGAGCCGAGCCGAGCCGAGCCGAGCCGAGCCGAGCCGAGCCGAGCCGAGCCGAGCCGAACACTGCCATAACACCACTTTTAACGTTTTCAGGTGAGAATCATGTCAGGTATGCATACTTATTGAGTCACTAGTATAACTTCTCAACCAAATCGAGCAAAATGTTAGTTTGTGACGTCACTATTTTAAAACCTGGACCCATCCTGGGGCTAATAGCTATGTGAATGTGAACCCTTCGATCATAAAACGACACACTTGGTGGTTCATCTTACGACATAGACTTTTTCTATTTCTAAACACAATCTAGAATAATATTCGGTTGTGACCTCACTTAACTAGACGCTAACCCGATCTGGCTGATAACACTAACACTACATTAGACGCCAGCGCCATCAAGCGGACAAAACAACCACTAACTAGGGTTAGACAGAGTACACACTTGGGTTGCGACATCGCTACTTTAACAGCTAGCGCCATCTAGCGGATAACCCTAACATTACATTACATGCCAGCGCCATCTAGCTGACAAAACAACCACTAAATAGGGTTAGACACATAATTTGTTTAGGTTAACTAGGATTTGACATAGAAAAAAGTTGGGGTTAATTGATCAATTGTTTTTTAAATTGTTTTGTTTTTGTCCCGGGAGAAAAACATAACAATTGTTTCATCAGTTAACCCCAACGTAAATGTTACGAAATTACCACTTTGACTTTATTAAAATATGAATATTTGCCAAGGTTATGGCCGCGAAACACAAAACGTAATATGATTACTATAACAGACACCACCATTTTACAAGAATTTATGTTATGGAAGTAGGCAAAGCCAACGTTTTTTCGATGTCAAACCCTAATTAGTGGCTGTTTGTTCGCTCTATGGGTCTATCGTCTAACGTAGTTTCAGAATTGACGTCACCACCAAAGATTTTTCTAGATTTGTTTAGAATTGATTAGGAAAATGTTTTGTGTCGTAAGAAACATTAACAAACTGACCAATGGGACCAGGGTGGATGATACTTATTCTTGTTCTTATACTGAGAGAGAACACAATCATCCAATACGTTTTGCACATCTTTATTAAAGCAGCACACAACACATGTATTTATAGGTCATCTTCGAAAACCGTGAATACCATACGTTTAATATTATGACGCCATGTCACGCACACACACACGCGCTCACACACACACGGACACACACGGACCCACGCGGAAACACACACACAAACGGTCACAGACGGACACAGACACAGATGGACATACACGGCCAAACACGGACACACGCGAACACATACGGACACATGCGGACACACGCGGACACACGCGGACACACACGGACAAACACGGAGACATACTGACACACATTGAAACACGCGAAAACACGCGGACACATACGGACACACACGGACACACTCGAACATATACGAACACAGGCGGACACACACGGACACACGCGAACACATACGAACACACACAAACACGTACGGACACACGCGAACACATACGGGCACACACAAACACGTTCGGACAGACACGGACACACGCGAACACATCGGGACACACGGAAGACCTATGATGCCTACATACTGGACATGGTAGCGACGCATGAACAACAATTTTGTATTAGCGGAAACCTATGTGACTTACATACTGAACAGTGTAACGACAATGAACTACAATTGTGTATTGCCGGAAGACATATGTGACCTATATACTGGACATTGTAGCGATGCGTGTACTGTAATTTTGTATTCTTGGAAGACTTGTGTGACGTACATATTGGACATGTAATGATACCACCATATGAATAAACGAGCCGAGACTTTTCTGCATATGTGGCAGGGTATTTATATTATCGGTACCCTTGCACGTCGCACAGTCGCAGGGAGGAAGGTTGACGGCTAATAACTCCTACACCGTCAGCTGACGCGGAGTTTTGCCGTACTGTTGTACCAACCACTTGAAATCCTACAACGTCGTCCAGTGACACACTGTAACTGATTCAGACTGAGCAATCGTCCCTCAATGAGAACAGACAGCACCCGACTACCCTGGTCGTGGCAGCAAGCCTCGATAGATGGACATGCGCCGTGTCGGACCCACACTGGGCATGGAGGACCACATTCGATATTTAGGTATGTTAGTCGCATACGTGGAAAAGAAACCAAAGTTTTCTCGGTTGAGATACCAAGTATAATCGTTTTCTGGATGACAGTTTATAGTTGACAACCTAATTACCAAGAGAGCGGACACACTGCATAGGGCTGCGTTAAGCCCTGTTTGGTATAGTTTTATAAAGACACAATAAGTTATCACGTTTTACCTTACTCCGCCCCAGTTGCATTAGCCCACTAGTATATAAGATAGATAGAAAACAATAACATTGCGCATGCGCTATGATGTGTAGGTGACCTACACGAGGAACGTGAAGAAAGTGACCCAAGTGGCCTAAGTGCAGAACGTGATGATGATAATTGGCCGTAACGTTGATATTTGTAGTTCTAGTTTTAAAATAAGACACGTATTTTTGGGGTATTAGTTCACGACATATCCGTCAGATGGCTCATACCTATTCTTAGGCCTAGTTTGTAGTTCACCACCTATCCGCTAGGGGGCAATACATGACCTATAACCGCATTTACCTAATTTAAAAAATAAGTCGCACGTATATGGACAGTACCATTTAACGACACATCCGTCAGATGGCCCCACTTGTTCTTTGACATATCTTGATGTTCACCGCCTATCCGCTGTGGGGCGCTACATGACCTCTGACCATATTTGACCCTATATTTTTTAATAAGACGGACGAATTTGGACAGTACTAGTTCGTGACATATCAGCTAGGGGCGCCACCTGTTCCTCAATTATCCGCTTGGGCGCTACTTCACCCTGACCTTTGATCTTGCTACGTGACCTTTGACGTTGTCCTGTGATCTTTAATTGTGACCTTTGACCGGGGGAATTCCTCCGTTCTTCTAGCGCTCCGCTGATCCATCAAATGATCTACGCCTATATAGAACTAACATTTTCCAGGGATGTTTTGTATTACTACACGAGAACAAATGGCTGTTAATTTGAAAAGTTGCAGTATTTATAGAGAAGATATAACCGTGGCAATGTTAACGCCAGTTGGAAAAACACGAGTTGGAAATTAATTAATGATTATGTATGAAAGATTTGCTTGCTTATTAGGTGATTCACTTTACTGACAATGTCCAAACCTATGACTTCCGAAAATTTGTTTTAATACATACTTTCACCGTAGTTATGCATTCCTCCTCACCGACGTAAGAAATAACAATTTGATGGCATCTCATGAGTTGATATTCTACTTGTTATGTTATGTATAAATGTGTTAACCAATACCTTTCTGAAATATGATATCACGTTTGTATATAAGTAGAATATGAAACAATTCCTATCATGTCTGTATTTCATATGTAGCTTGTAATGTACCTGACACTATTACACTGTCTGTATTATATAACCTTTATGTATGTATTATTACATACGCAGGAGTTCACGGCATGAGCTTAATTTACTGGGCGACCAGCTCGTCACCAGCTCTTTGGTAACCACCTCATGTTTTCTGCATTACTTTTGAATTGTATCTTCTATCGTACGGATATGGATCAGTGTCCTCACCCCGCCCCGCCCCGCCCCGCCCCGCCCCGCCCCGCCCCGCCCCGCCCCGCCCCGCCCCGCCCCGCCCCGCCCCGCCCCGCCCCGCCCCGCCCCGCCCCGCCCCGCCCCGCCCCGCCCCGCCCCGCCCCGCCCCGCCCCGCCCCGCCCCGCCCCGCCCCGCCCCGCCCCGCCCCGCCCCGCCCCGCCCCGCCCCGCCCCGCCCCGCCCCGCCCCGCCCCGCCCCGCCCCGCCCCGCCCCGCCCCGCCCCGCCCCGCCCCGCCCCGCCCCGCCCCGCCCCGCCCCGCCCCGCCCCGCCCCGCCCCGCCCCGCCCCGCCCCGCCCCGCCCCGCCCCGCCCCGCCCCGCCCCGCCCCGCCCCGCCCCGCCCCGCCCCGCCCCGCCCCGCCCCGCCCCGCCCCGCCCCGCCCCGACCCGACCCGACCCGACCCGACCCGTCCCGACCCGACCCGACCCGACCCGCCCCGCCCCGCCCCGCCCCGCCCCGCCCCGACCCGACCCGACCCGACCCGACCCGTCCCGACCCTAACCCCGCCCCGCCCCGCCCCGCCCCGCCCCGCCCCGCCCCGCCCCGCCCCGCCCCGCCCCGACCCGACCCGACCCGACCCGACCCGTCCCGACCCGACCCGACCCGACCCGACCCGACCCGACCCGACCCGACCCGACCCGACCCGACCCGACCCGACCCGACCCGACCCGACCCGACCCGACCCGACCCGACCCGACCCGACCCGACCCGACCCGACCCGACCCGACCCGACCCGACCCGACCCGACCCGACCCGACCCGACCCGACCCGACCCGACCCGACCCGACCCGACCCGACCCGACCCGACCCGACCCGACCCGACCCGA
This sequence comes from Oasisia sp. SBJ-2009, assembly GCA_964017155.1. NCBI lineage: Eukaryota > Metazoa > Annelida > Polychaeta > Sabellida > Siboglinidae > Oasisia > Oasisia sp. SBJ-2009. Next base: position 30,735,112 of record OZ024861.1, on the reverse strand, counting down.
CCCGACCCGACCCGACCCGACCCGACCCGACCCGACCCGACCCGACCCGACCCGACCCGACCCGACCCGACCCGACCCGACCCGACCCGACCCGACCCGACCCGACCCGACCCGACCCGACCCGACCCGACCCGACCCGACCCGACCCGACCCGACCCGACCCGACCCGACCCGACCCGACCCGACCCGACCCGACCCGACCCGACCCGACCCGACCCGACCCGACCCGACCCGACCCGACCCGACCCGACCCGACCCGACCCGACCCGACCCGACCCGACCCGACCCGACCCGACCCGACCCGACCCGACCCGACCCGACCCGACCCGACCCGACTCACATTGCCTCACATTTCTTATATATTTATGAGTTAATCACATTTAAGTTGTTAGAAACAGTGTGAAAAATAGCTACTCGCCCAGAGGACTTGAGCCAGCCAAACGATGCTAGTTCTTAATAACTTCCGTTCGCCTCGGGCGATGCTGTCAGCGCAACGTTCAGTTCCTTCTTGTAGGCGTCCTCTCCTTTTCAAATGATTGTGTCGTGCGGTACGTCTTTAAGTGGTACACCAGATACTCGATGGCGTACATATCGTACGGCTGTACCTTTTGGAACGAGATTGTATACGTGCTAAGCCTATTAAACTCCTGCAATAGGAAGAGAAGAAAACATCATATTGCTATAACCAAAACAACAGAGCACGTTTGAAAATATTGATGTATTTGTCTGAAAAATATAAAAAGAGTGAGACTTTCTCAAATTTACGAAAATAGTGTTTTTATTGACTTTTTTGAAACTACTTGGACATTTTTTTTGTTGCCTTGAAAATGGCTTGCATGTTTATTTTATTATTATTGAGTTTTATAAAACTGCCATATTTCAGTGTTATTTGTTTAATGTTTAATAAAATATTACGACGGATCCATACAACAATTGTACTGTATCACAATAGCAAATTAATGAAGTTATCACATACAGCAAGAATAGTATTAATTCAACATGTCTATATCAGTATCAGGCCATTAAATTATACAGCCAATACATCTTTTTAAATGACGTTATCGTGACCCACGCGCTACCTATGAGAACACGGCACAACTTACTTGAAGGGCGCCATCCTCTCCAGTGTAGTTTCCATGTTCCAACAAGCTGGGCGAGAGTATCAGTGGGAAAATTTGTTGGAATCGTGTACGACCCATTGAGTCAATGGTCTTGCCAGGTTTCGCCCCCGATAGTTCCATGCATTTTTCGAACTTGGTGTCTTCATCGCCGAGATCGTCATCGCATAAACCTTTTTCTCTGGCGGCGAAACTTCGTAGCGCTTCCCGACTGACCACGTATCCTGGTCCACCGTGGTTGTACCCCTCTTTCATGGCATGCCCGAAGTACACCGGCTCGGATGCGTTTTGTGACGACAAGAAGTAGCGGAGATTATCCACGAAGACGTATGTGTCGTCTTCTGCCTTCATGAACCAATCAGCGTCGTTATAATGGTGTTTATAGACATAATCGAACATCTTCATCGTTTTTGTTGTCAGGTGCTCTCTGCCAGGTTGCACGTTGATGTCGATCGTTCGAAATCCTGCGTGTGTGTGCTCGCTCGCGAACAACACTTTGTTGAAGCGACGCGTCCACGTGGCGCGCACGTGTACAGCCTTCGTGTAGAGGTTCTTCTCTGACGTCATCACCCAGCACAGCACGCGCACCCGATTGTAGAGGTCCGGTTCCGACGAGGCTTCGTCTGAAATTTCGACAGTTAATGAAAGCAGATGTGTCGACATGATTCCAATGCTGGTTACGCCTCGTCTCAGTGAGTGCGTGAACAGTTACAATACCACCCGTGTCACAATTTACATTTCTACCTCCCATTTTGAACATATTTGCATAATTTCGAAAACACGTAATGTTTGTCAATAAATGCCACTAAGAAAAATGCGTGCAGTCAATTATCTGCAAGAATAATATTTTTAAAGTTGACTACATATGCGATATTTCAATTTCAAAGTTGGTTACCGTCATGTTCCAAATTTAGCCTCGACTCTGTGAGGTGGAGCGGTTTTCAACCCCTCAACGCCGCTTCGTATATTTATGGGCTGCCGATGTGTCCGACAGGTCGGCCTTACCCCAGAATAGCGTAGAGATGCTGATTGACTTTCAGGCAGAATTTGATATAACAAATTAAAAAAGGATATCCTTATTATGATATAATACTATATTGTAAAACACTATTTTCATTAAACTCATATTCACTGGCAGAACGGTTTTTTGTATTATAATACTCGCAAGCGTCTCGTGCCATTATAATTAATCTGAGTAATTGTTTCAAATAATGTTAATCTTAATCTGGCGAGGAGCTCGAGATATGATATCAATGCCATAATAGAGGCGTAATTATAAAGTTGATTAGTCATAAACATACATGTACAAACAGGAAGGTTGCGGTGTCGCGCTTACATTTTTCCGGTCGTTAAAACCGTTCCGATTGACGTTTCTGCGCATGCGCGTATCTATGGGATAAACGTAAGCGCTACCTACGATGGTCGCGCTTACATTTTTCCGGCCGTTAAAAACGTTCCGATTGACGTTTCTGCGCATGCGCGTATCTAGAGGCGCGCGCGCCAGCGCTAGCCAGTTACGATGGTTGTTGCTCACATGTGTATTTGGGAGTTTGAGCGTTATAGCACGGATTAATTGGACCAGTGACAGCGGATAACAAAGCGCTGTCACTGGTTACGATTAATCGTGCTAGGACTTATTGCTACATCTTTAGTAAATAAAAATATAGTAGTTATTGCTTCATATACAAAGCTGTATTATTTATTTATCCTTAGTAGTAATTGGATGGATAAATAAATAGTTGCACCAAGTTTGGCATAACAAAGTTTTGTAATTTGTTGTGTGATAAGTGGCTTAAATTTGCATTTAACGCGTACACGGGAGGAAAACAATGACTTATACATTAACAATCTTTATATTATACTGACCAGTTTCCTCTAGTCTATATAGGTTTAAATAATTACAGACATTACTGAAGTAACATGATATATATTTGTTACAGTTATTAAAATAACATCATGATCATCGTCTTACCTTCAGGAGTAACTGTGAAAAGATAATGTTATTTATGTTCAGTGATGTTTTGTTGAAATGAATCCATACTGATATTTTATTGTATTCTGAATTTACTTCGTGAATAAGCATGTAACAGTTGTGTGTAAGTGAAACATATTGACGTCCTCTATAAATAGCACATACTTTTATTGTTTTAATAATGGCCTTTAAGTATAATATGAACATAACTGGACCCAGTACAATTCTTTGTGGTATAACTCATGTGGCCACCATTACCTCTGAACTGAATTGATTAAGCAAACACTGTTGCCTAGCTCATTATTGAAGCACAGTACTCACACAATCCTCATTCAATAACAATTTATTGTAAACATTAAAATAATCCCAAATCAAATCTATCTTGCGTGGCTGTGGCTAAATTGATATACACGCTGTATATAAAAAAATCAATGAATTCTTGGGATAAACAAATTAAAACGTTCCTGTTAAAGCAAAATAATTGTACATAGATCGTCTATATAAAATGTTCAAGATAACATCACATAATGACTAAAAATAAACCTATATGCAACCAAGCATGCATGCATATTTGTAAAACATGTAAGCATTAAAGTGGTTAGATTTCAGTATTCCACAAAACATTATTGCCAATTTGTTTTAAACTGTGTCTTATGTTATTTATTTAATCCTAAAATTGAAACTGTTTATTTACTTTTTGAGTATATTTGTATACACCATATTAGGGTAGGGACACTGATTGGCTTTCAGGCCAACCATGAAATAGAAAAATTATTTCCTATGAAAGGTATTCAAAATTGAACTTACATTAACAAACAAAAAATAAGTATATATTCAAATTTACAGTTGTTTATAAAATAAGAATTATGGCAGGATTATCCGTGAGATGGCAGCATTGTTTGGCCCCACACGAATACCACACACATTAAATAAGGATACCTTTTTTTTTATCAAATAATGCTGTATTATAAAAAACTATTCAAAATTAAACTTATATTAACACAACATTAATAGAAATACAAATTTGCGGTTGTTTATAAAAATAGAAATTACGGCAGGATTAAACAGGTGGCGGCATTGTACAGATCACGCGGTTAAACATTCAAAAGCCGGGACATTCACCAGACTGTCTTCTCGGCGTAGTTCCGCAGCCGACCGACAGTCGGTTAAGCGAGGCTAAAGAAAGCTCGGATGCAGACGTTGCCTTACTGTGCAATACACTATGGCAAAGTATTTGAATGTATTCTCGTCCAGCACAAGCCGCCCTCCGCTAATCACCTGTTGTTTTCATGTCACGTGTCCGCCCTGGGCGGTACCCTTGGCGCCATCTTGTGGCTAATGTTCGAGCTGCGCCAGGTAGCCTCACACAGGAGTCTCGGCGGACACCGAATTGCTCGCAAAACGTGATTTCTTCTTTGGACAAAATAGCATTTTTCTTCTATATCCCAAGCATTGCATATAAAACGAGCAGTGTGGGGCCGAAATCACTTAAAACTAACTCACATGCCAACCATGCTGCTCATGAGCGATTGCATTGGCTGAGCTTCAATTCAGAGTTTGGCAAGTGGATCAGTCAGGGTACTGGAGTCTGGTGTTGACGTAATTAGCATCGATGTCAGTAAAAGAAATAATTGTTGTGAAATAATTTTTTTTTTTTAAATCATAAATAATGTTTTAAGTCGGCCATTTTAAAACAAAATAGCCGCTATCTTTGCTTTTCGATTGGCTCGTCACCAGGACGTTAGAATTAGAAGAATATTCTCTAGCGATTATATATGCTAATTTTAACGTAAAGCCTCAACAATTTGACCTAGATTTAAAGAAACATTGTTTGCGCCAGGTGATTTGCATGCTGTATGTATGTTGTAGATAATGAAAGTACCTACACAGTGGTGTCAAAACTGTTGTTGTAATTTAAAAATATGTTGACCATTTCTAGACTGACACTATGACATTTGGAAAATGTATGCAAACAAAATGCTTTGTAGCAGTGTAACTTTTGTATGCTTGCTTTTTACTGACACAAATTATGTTTATTTAAAATAACATTATATTATCTTTAAACTGGTATATAATGTTTCTATAATATGTTACACATGTTAGCAGTTTCATCTTTAATAAACATACTAGACTACCTACCGTTCGTCACAAAACACTGTTATTGTTTACATCCCCTGATTGCTTCTGAACCGGTCCCTGTCAGTGTCACATCGTTGTAATGGTTACGTTGTCACGGTTGGGCAACGTCTGCATCCGCGCTCTCTTTAGTCTCGCTTAACCGACTGTCGGTCGACTGTGGAACTACGCCGAGAAGACAGTCTGGTGGTGTCCGGCTTTTGAATGTTTATCCGCGTGATCTATACAATGCCGTAATTTCTAGTTTATGAACAGCTACACATTTGTATTTCTATTTATTTTGTGTGAATATAAGTTTAATTTTGAATAGTTTTTATAATACATCATTATTTGATAATTTGTGTGTTATTCGTGTAGGGCTAAACAATGCTGCCACCTGTTAATGTAAGTTCAATATTGACTATTTTTCATAGGATATCATTATCTTGTAAAAGTATATCGTTATTTCGATTTTTATTTCATAGTTGACCTGAGAGCCAACCAGCGTCTCTACCCTAATCTGGGGTAAGGCCGCGTTGGCGGTAGTTTCCCAGGCAATATTGCGGGGCTTAAAAGTGTTGCCACCTCACGGAGCCTGACTATTCGAGGCTAGATTCATACCGCGAGCCGTGGCACAACACTTGACCAATTATGTTTCCTGTTATAGATATATATTAATGAGACGACGTCACTTCTAACGTTCGGCGTCTTGCCGATGATCATATCCTGTATAAATGTGTCAACGACAGCAATGATGCAGAAGACCTCCAATCTGAACTGTAGAGGCTGGTGTAGCGGTCTGCAACTTGGCAGATTCATTTTAAAGCGACATGATCAGTTCGTGGCGTTTTATTTTTATTGCAAAATCATGTTAATCAGTATAAGTTATAACTATCATAGCGAACTGACCGCCAATAAACGTTTTAACGAAACAGAACTGACTTCGTAATGTTATACGTCGAATGTTTATCAGAATCCTGACGTTGTCACTCACATTCCGGAAGGGCGAGGTCGTGACCCGACGGGGGCGGCGCTACATATGACGCTCATTAACCCTTCATGGCGTTCATGGTAACACCGTTTATCTAGTAAAAGTAACGTGGCATGACTAGTTATGGGGAAGGTAAAAAACATAAGTTATTAAATAAAAAACAGTCTACCATATTAGCATACATTTAATTCGTTATATACACTAAATGGAAGTAAAATCATAAAGTGGTATACTAATATAAATTGTTATCCTTATTGCTATGTTATTTCCTTACATGTGGAGTGACACCCACATGTTTGGAGTGACACCCACTATTTGACCTTTACCAAATGGGAGCTGTGCACCTGACTGGGTGTGGCAGTTATTTATTTGTTATTGGCTATAAAGGATCGCCTAACGACCTCTGATTCCACACCTTTCTTCCCCACATTCATGAGTTTGAAGACGTTGATGTTCACTTGGAATACCGTTTTCACGCGAAATAGATCTCCTAGACTGACTCCTTGGAACTGATTTACATTCGCCCCTGGGTTGTACCGGTCGTGAAAGGCAATAACCGAAGCTTCCAAACGAAGAACATCACATCCGAGACTAAGGGCCGTTTTATGTACATTAATTATATTAACTGTAGGAGTAATTGTTCCACTTGTCTGGACAGTTCATACATTAAACATATCAAATACAGATAACAAGGTATCGCGTACTGGTATCGTGCACTGCGCAAAAGTCAAATGTTATCAATAGGCTCGCTGCGCTGCAAGAGGGTAATGTATATCGTAGTGTCGCCGACGTGCTGTGTTGTTCGCATCTGCATAAGATCCCCGTCATTTAAAAAAATGACAGTAAACGTCGCACACTAGTCTTGCCACGGCGCGCTAATGGGTTTGACAAATGTGTGTATAATTTAAGATAATGGATGTTGTTTGAAACATAACTAAAAAAACTACTTTCCGATGAGTGCTCTGCTTGTCGGCGTGAGAGGCCAGTGCGCTACTACACGACCGTACAGCCGTTGTAGCTTTATGCGGCATAAATAGGATTAGCCTATATCTCACGGGTGTGTGTGCGTGCTAGTTGGCGTTCTTTTAATTACAAGAAACTGTAATTCCCTCGTAATTCATAACAATAAACCGACAATGACAAGACTGAACGTGTCTGATGTCTGAAACTACTGCGACGAAGTTTTTATTTAATGAGGTGAACGAACACGTAATCGTAAACAATCGTTTATACAGGCCTAGGCCCCAGCCGTTGTACCGAATGTACGGTACGCCTGTGTGAAACTTGTACCGTCTCGTTTAGTTGATTCGGCTGAATTTAGCATTATGAACAGAACATAGGAGTATTTCTAGCATTTTGTTCGTTTTTAGTGTTGGTGACTGAAGAACACAAGAAAAGACTGAAGCCTACGCACACACTCGCGTATATTGTAATTACCTCCAAAAGAGAGCGGAATCTTCCTTCCGAAACGAAATTCCTTCTAGTAGGTGTATCCAAACAAGCTTGAAACACGTTGCAATTAATTTGCAATGTATTCGCTTATATTACTATGACGTATTAAATATAAACATTAAAAGTTTAAGTGTAGAATAGTTTAATGTGCGCGCATACAATTATTTTGCAATGTATTCGCTTATATTACTATGACATATTAAATATAAACATTACAATTTTAAGTGTAGAATAGGTTAGTGTGCGCGCATACAATTATTTTGCAATGTATTTGCTTATATTACTATCACATATTGAATATATACATTACAATTTTAACATATTAAATATACGTGTTACAATTTTAAGTGTAGAATAGTTAGTGTGCGGGCGCATACAATTATTTTATGTTAGATATATACTAGTAGTTATTTCTTTAGTGGTGCAACGTGTTATTAGTATGCTTCACCTATATTTCGTGTATTCATTTTGTTCGTATCAAAAGTATAATCTTCATCGATGTTTCGTTATTGATGGGTAGGAGAATAACATGCTATCGTCGGTGGCATAGCTCACACGTCGAAGTCGCGTGGTGGTTGACACAACGTCTTCCGGTTACGCGTGCTCGATCGAATTAAAACCGATCGAATACGTTGTGCGTGTGTATGTATATTACTGTGTATAATATGTGTACATAGGCCATAGGGCGTTCCAGTCGTGCGTGCGTGCGTGCGTGCGTGCATGGGTGTGTTTGTGTGCGGGTGTGTGTATGTGTGCGTGTGTATGTATATTACTGTGTATACTATGTGCACAGGTCGGCTCTCGTGTACAGAGACCACAGGGTGTTCCATGAACCACGGACTGGTGTCGCGCACAGATGCCACGGAGCGTTCCCGTTCCGCCCACAAGTAACTTCCCCACAACTAACGCGTCGCCACCTCGTTGGGTGGAGATCATAAATCGTCCGAGACCGAGCGGTGGTGACGTGGTGTCAACAAACGCCCCCGCGCTGAGTTTATGGGTGGAGGAATGTGTAAATCTACCGCCAGCCCTCAAGGTGAAGGTAGAAGACGACGCAGGTTATTCGTATTCGTTTGCTAGCCCCACTGAGCTCAGTTTTAAATTAACTTCACTTCAATTCAATTCAATATGATTTATTCAAACAGCATTCAACATACATTACAATTTAAGACTATGTGAACATGCTGTACACTTAACGTTGTTTGAAGGGAATACACAAGAAGTTAGAAACTTATAATAGTATGTATCCCCAAACAAACTTGAAACGCGTTGCAATGTTTCTAATTTATATACATGTATCCTGTTACATTGTCATTGTTGGTCAGATAAATTTGATTTGATATCTGGTCGGTCTATTAGTAATATGCACTGCTTGGGCTGACAAAAAAAAATACTTGGAAAATTTTACCTGTACAATAGTTTAGAATGTGTGTGTGTGCGTGCGTGCGTGCGTGCGTGCGTGCGTGCGTGTGTGTGTGTGTGTGTGTGTGTGTGTGTGTGTGTGTGTGTGTGTGTGTGTGTGTGTGTTATGTGTTATGTGTGTGCGCGCGCATACGCGGGCACGCCATTTGTTTTATGTAAAATTGTTTAGTGTGTGCGCGCATCCAAGTTGTTTTATATTAAATATATAAATTACTATTTCAGAATAGTTTAGTGTGTGTTTTATAGATATTACCACTTGAAGTGTAGAATTGTTTTGAGCGTGCGGCAATGTAATTATTTTATATTAGATATATAAATTACAATTGTAAGTGTAGAATAGTTTAGTGTGTGTTTGATATATATATTACAATGTTAAGTGTAGAATTGGTTAGTGTGTGCGCGCATGCAATTATTTTGTATTATATATGTAGTTATCTCTGTAAAATAGCATAGTGCAGCGTGTTATTAATATAATTCGCCTATATGTCGTGTATTCATTTTGTTCTTATCAAAAGTGTACTCTTCATCGGTGTTTCGTTATTGGTTGCGTTCATCATTCGATTACGTATGTCTTGAAATTAAACGATTGTAGAATGTGAAACATAGCAACAGTAAATAATAGAATTATGTTGTGTCGCTGTTAACCGCTAGAGTGATTGACGTCGCCGGAAGGTAATGACGACTTCCGGATCATCGAAGTCGACCAATGAAACGACTCGACGCATAACATTTACACAAAGAGGTATCGATAACCATTAATTTCAGCACTCCCTTTTGTCGCTCACATCACCGGATGTGGACGGATCATAGATAGACCAAT
>OZ024861.1:30675975-30725022 GCA_964017155.1 Oasisia sp. SBJ-2009 | reverse complement strand
CATAGATAGACCAATGACAACAGTCGGAAGGATCTTGACCTTGATAGTCGTATGGGATCAAAATGTCCGTCGCTTAACCGGATGTCGTCAGGATTTGTGGGTAAAACGCACGAACCAATCGCAACACACGTCGCCCATAGAAGGACCAATCAGAAACGTGGCAACCATTCTGACCCTAACGTCATGACCAAAATGGCGGCTTCCGGATCTCATGATCTGGTCACTTGAACCAATGAGAGCCTTCGATACAGCGGTGACCTTGAACACTTAAGGGAGGGTAATTATAAGCCCAATTATAACTACTCAGTTCTTTCATACCCTTCCACTAGTTGCGTGGATTGGATGTGTTTAATCCGTTGATATGTTTATCATAGTATTTTTGTTTCAATGACTAGCTTAGACGGTTTACCTTGTTTCTGTAAAGACAGTACAACGCTTGGTCACCTACCGTCCATGCATGTTGTCGCCGACGAATTAATTATCGGAATCTGTCCGACACCTATGGTTTGTTGGGAAATGTTTATCCGTCAGTTCATTTATGTTGGACGTAAACATTTGCAGTTGTTCTTCGCTTAATGGTAGATGGTAGAGGTCTTCCCAAAATGCAAACACGACTCGCTCATTTTGCCCCATTACCTTTGTTGTCACTATTTGTCGATGTCCAGAGATGAATGTTAGATCAACGAGTGGTTCACAAATGACGAAGTTGTGATCTGCATTTCCGGCAGGACAACTGGTGTGGCTGTCCATAAAGTGTATCCATATTGATATAGATCTTATCCAAAGTGGCATCACTTCGTGTACGAACAGTCACACTCTGCGTCAGTCTGTAGTGGGTTTTTTAAGTATCTTTCGTGTAAATGGTTGAAATCACCAGATAAGATGATGCTAGTGTGAAGGTGGCGTTGTAATATATAATCAAGGCAATGGCAAATGTGGTTTACCATGATGATGTTATCCTCGTTAGGTAGATGATATGTTACTCCAACATATATATATATATATATATATATATATATATATATATATATATATATATATATATATATATATATATATATATATATATATATAATCCAGGCAACGGCAAATGTGGTTTACCATGATGTTGTTATCCTCGTTAGGTGGATGACATATTACTCCAACGTTTATATGGGTGAACTATCGTGGTAATTTGTGTGGTCGAAGCTATACTAAATAAATATATTATTATTATTTATATGTTGAAAATAAAACAAGATCATGATCGTCACGACCGGCAACAATGGCAACACCTCGACAAAACGGAGGTTAAGGGAGATAAACGCCAAGTGGTTGAAAATGATAGGCTACTTGGGCTTCATGTTGATAAATTCCTCACCTGGAAGGCCCATATACAAAATATACACAACTAGATTACCGGAAAATTCGCACTTCTGTGCAGTATACAACAATACAAGCAAGGAAAATTTCTACAATAGCTACATTCTACCCCACATGGACTACTGCAGCACACTCTGGGACAATGCAATAACATCAGATCGCATCTACAAACTCCAAAGACGTGCTGCCAGAATAAGGACAAACTCTGAATACCGGGCTCCAAGTGATCCACTGTTGGAACAATTAAACTGGCTGCCACTACTGGAGCGCGTCAAATACAGACAGTCGCAGTTGGTGTATAAAGCAGTGAACGGCTTGGCACCAGACTATATGTGTGCGTTGTTCACACTGATCTCAAACATGTCCCTAACGCACGAACCAATGTTTTCAAGAACTCCATTGCTGTAAATGGCGCACACATATGGAATGAACTTGACCAAAGAATAAGAAACTCTCTCTCTCCCTCTCTCTAACCCTCTCTCTGTCCCTGTCTCTCTCTCTCTCTCTCTCTCTCTCTCTCCGACGACGACGACGACGACGACGACGACGACGACGACGACGACGACGACGACGACGCCAAACATTGTTGAAAAAGCGTCGAAAGATATTAAGTACTATGTCAAGTTGACGTTGCATGGCATATTTTGACAGACCACAACTTCACGTCCCTATTTTGGAATAGTGGTTTGGTCCTAATGGACTGTCAGTGCAATTATCGTGCGTTAATGGACCGACTGTCGGTGCAATATCCACGGCCAATATTTTGAAGCGACATGATCAGTTCGTGGCGTTTAATTTTTATTGCAAAATCATGTTAATCAGTATAAGTTATAACTATTGTAGCGTCCTGGTCGCCATTAAAAGTTTTAACAAAACAGAACTTGGTAATGTTTAACGTCGAATGTTTATAAGAATCCCGACGCTGTCACTCAAATCGCCGCAATTTCAGGAAGAGCAAGGTCGTGACCCGCCGGGGGCGGAGCTACATATGGCGCTCGCAATCCATCATGGCGTTCATTGTTCTTTACCAAACTGGCAGCTGTGCACCTCGCTGGGTGTGGCAGTTAGTTAATTAATTGTTGTCTGGTCTTACGATGTGCACACAATATATTATTACAAATATATACCATGTTTTTATAATAAATGTAACGCCCCTGGAAAAACACCCACCCATACAAATTGCATTCACACATAAAAACTGACTTCATACCATTACGAATGACAACAAATACACCACACGGCTGCATCTGCAACCCGTCACCTTGACACTGCATCACGTGATCATGCATTTCCTTCTGGGCTTTTAGCTACGCCTACAATGGTTTCGAAACCGCCTCGTAGTCGATGTGTACAGTTAGTAAGCGGCCCCTTACTAAGTCTATTTCAAAAACCAAAATGGGACATAAAAATATCTGTTGGCGGTCAGTACGTTATAATAGGAATCATTTTTACCGTATAACATTATTTTGCAATAAAAATAAAAAGCCAGTAACTTATCCGGTCGCTTTAAGTCAGCCTTTTAAAAACAAAATGTGTCGCCATCACTAGCAGACATATTTTATGGGGAGTTTCGTTGAAAGCGTTCTGAGTCTAAGTAGATGATGCCTACTGTTGGTTCCTCGTCTACCAACTTAGTAATATTTTCAAAAGAAACATGTTGTGAGAGATTTATCCAGTTATGTTGAACAAACCATTCTACCATAATATGATCCTTAGAGAGTCTTTCTAATAATATACACATCACTTATTTTAAATCCACTGGTCTGTAGTCTGACATGATTATTTCCATTACAAGGGATACAATGTTGACGTTTAACAATGATAGAAACGTACCTTTGGCCGGTATTCTTCCATCTTCTAGATCGCTGTGTAAATCACGCTGCGGTTGTTGTGAACGGGTGTTCCTTCTTCCTTCGTCGTTTTCTCCATCGTAGAGGGAACGTTCGTTTGACGCGATGAAATGCAAAGTCATTAATGCCGTCAGTAGCCCTGCGATAAAACTCCACACAGTCCTATTCAGCAACATCCTTCTGTACGTCATAGTTCTTGCTATATAACGAGCAAGATTAGTTTACTGACCGTGCGAAACTTAAAACCGCCTTGACATGGTCTCTGCTCACGAGCAAAACACGTGACCTCTGCCAACCAGTAAAATTAGATTACTGCGGCGATGCTATCAACTAGTAAGAATATGTGTTTTGATATATGCACATAAATGTATTTCTGGTGTGTAGTTTACAATTACGTAACCTCGGGAAAATGCTAGCTGCAGCGACACTGTAATAAAGAAACAAGCGCACGCAGCAAGCATCAAATACGAACCCGCCGCACTTAGCGCAACCTAATAGACGGAAAGTGTCACACTTCTTACTTAAATAGCGGATGGCTTTTGCTACCACTCCACTCACATATGCTCTTTGGTAGTTCTTATGCTACAACATAAACGTGATTAAATCATAGGTATAAGAAATGCGAGGCAATGTGAGTTGAGGTGAGGTGAGTTGAGTTGAGGTGAGGTGAGGTGAGGTGAGGTGAGGTGAGGTGAGGTGAGGTGAGGTGAGGTGAGGTGAGGTGAGGTGAGGTGAGGTGAGGTGAGGTGAGGTGAGGTGAGGTGAGGTGAGGTGAGGTGAGGTGAGGTGAGGTGAGGTGAGGTGAGGTGAGGTGAGGTGAGGTGAGGTGAGGTGAGGTGAGGTGAGGTGAGTTGAGTTGAGTTGAGTTGAGTTGAGTTGAGTTGAGTTGAGTTGAGTTGAGTTGAGTTGAGTTGAGTTGAGTTGAGTTGAGTTGATTTGAGTTGAGTTGAGTTGAGTTGAGTTGAGTTGAGTTGAGTTGAGTTGAGTTGAGTTGAGTTGAGTTGAGTTGAGTTGAGTTGAGTTGAGTTGAGTTGAGTTGAGTTGAGTTGAGTTGAGTTGAGTTGAGTTGAGTTGAGTTGAGTTGAGTTGAGTTGAGTTGAGGTGAGTTGAGTTGAGGTGAGTTGAGGTGATTTCAGTTGAGTTGAGGTGAGGTGAGGTGAGGTGAGGTGAGGTGAGGTGAGGTGAGGTGAGGTGAGGTGAGGTGAGGTGAGGTGAGGTGAGGTGAGTTGAGGTGAGGTGAGGTGAGGTGAGGTGAGTTGAGTTGAGTTGAGTTGAGTTGAGTTGAGTTGACGCGACGCGACGCGACGCGACGCGACGCGACGCGACGCGACGCGACGCGACGCGACGCGACGCGACGCGACGCGACGCGACGTGATGTGATGTAATGTAAAATAAGCTCATGCCGTGAATTCCACCGTATGTAGTAATACATATATTAATAGGTTATATAATACAGACAGTGTAGTAGCTTCAGGTAAATTACTTGTTAAATAACTAAGAGCTACATATGATATACAGGCATGATAGAAATTGTTTCATAACTTTCCAACCGATCACAGTTTGTATTTACCTTATACTGCTTATAGGAATATAATTTAACGGTAACAATATGGCAAATATTCACACAAATAGAACATTTCCCATATTATCTAATGTTGTTTACTTGTTAACTCTCGGGTAAACATATAAACAGAAAATACTATCTATAGCCTAATGAAGTCTTTGAGTTCCGTTATTTATGCCGTTAAAACTAGAGACACGAACATGAATCACCAGTTGGTTCATGATGTATTAGGGTCGTTAAACACGTTGTTCTTATCGATATAATTTGTATTTATTCAGATACGCTTTCTCGATATATGTTTATATATGGATATGATGATTGTCTGAAATAAAATTATTTACTTATTAATTGTTATTAATTATTATTATTATTAATTATGCAAATGTTTTTTCTGTAAAAACTATCGTTCAACTTGTCAAAAACGAATTTCATGTTACCTTTCAATTCATTTGAATAGCACACCAATGCACTGCACTGCACTGCACTGCACTGTATTTTATTGCATGGCACTGCGTTGCGTTGCGTTGCGTTGCGTTGCGTTGCGTTGCGTTGCGTTGCGTTGCGTTGCGTTGCGTTGCGTTGCGTTGCGTTGCGTTGCGTTGCGTTGCGTTGCGTTGCGTTGCGTTGCGTTGCGTTGCGTTGCGTTGCGTTGCGTTGCGTTGCGTTGCGTTGCGTTGCGTTGCGTTGCGTTGCGTTGCGTTGCGTTGCGTTGCGTTGCGTTGCGTTGCGTTGCGTTGCGTTGCGTTGCGTTGCGTTGCGTTGCGTTGCGTTGCGTTGCGTTGCGTTGCGTTGCGTTGCGTTGCGTTGCGTTGCGTTGCGTTGCGTTGCGTTGTTTGAATCCCCATGCTAGTGGATTAATTAGTTTCGCCCACTCGTTTAATGCAATGCGAGAGTGCCAGTAATACTGAGGATGTTTTTCGTTATAAATTGGTCGCCTGATGGCATCACATCCGAACCGGTGTATTTCGGATACAAATACATACATGCGATTAAACAGGGTCAGAACGGCGGTGGACCAGGATACGTGGTCAGTCGGGATGCACTACGAAGGTTCGCCGCCAGAGAGAAAGGTCTGTGCTATGACGATCTCGGCGCCGAAGACATCAAGTTTGGAGGATGCATGGAACTGTTGGGGGTGAAAATTGGCAAGACCATGGTCTCAATGGATCGTACACGATTCCACGTAACCCCAGTTATACTCTCGCCCGGCTTGTTGGAACATGGAAGATGCACTGGAGAGGATGGCGCTCTTTACGTAAGTTATGACGTGTTCTTGTAGGTAGCACTTCGGTCATGATAACGTAATTTACAAATAATTATTTGCTACATAAAATGGCCTGTTACTGATACAGGCATGTAGAACTATTACTGTATATAGCCTAATTAATTTGCTACTGTAAAACAGAATTGTTATATGAATCCGTCGTAATGTTTAAGTTAATAAACAACACTGAAATATGGATGTTTATAGAAACTAAATAATAAAACATGGCTGCCATTTTCATGGCAACAAATTGTCTAAGCAATTTGAAAAAGGCTCGGTTTTTTGTATATTTTATACCCACACATAATTTCAATTGTTATGGAATAAAAAACCTCAGTGAAACCCCCACATGATGACGTCGATTTAGCCATGGCTTTTCAGACAAATACATCAATATTATACAGGCGTGATCTGTTGATTGGGTTATAGCAATATGAAGCTGAAGGTGAGGTGAGGTGAGGTGAGGTGAGGTGAGGTGAGGTGAGGTGAGGTGAGGTGAGGTGAGGTGAGGTGAGGTGAGGTGAGGTGAGGTGAGGTGAGGTGAGGTGAGGTGAGGTGAGGTGAGGTGAGGTGAGGTGAGGTGAGGTGAGGTGAGGTGAGGTGAGGTGAGGTGAGGTGAGGTGAGGTGAGGTGAGGTGAGGTGAGGTGAGGTGAGGTGAGGTGAGGTGAGGTGAGGTGAGGTGAGGTGAGGTGAGGTGAGGTGAGGTGAGGTGAGGTGAGGTGAGGTGAGGTGAGGTGAGGTGAGGTGAGGTGAGGTGAGGTGAGGTGAGGTGAGGTGAGGTGAGGTGAGGTGAGGTGAGGTGAGGTGAGGTGAGGTGATGTGAGGTGAGGTGAGGTGAGGTGATGTGATGTGATGTGATGTGAGCTGAGGTGAGGTGAGGCGAGGCGAGGCGAGGCGAGGCGAGGCGAAGCGAGGTGAGGTGAGGTGAGGTGAGGTGAGGTGAGGTAACTTTATTTCCTCATCCATATCCATATGCAATAATATAATAAGAACTCCAGCGTATGTAATAATATATATATATATATATATATATATATATATATATATATATATATATATGTCATATAATACAGACAGTGTAGTAGCTTCAAGTCAATTACTTGTGAAATAATAGCTACACATTATTTTATATTCTACTTATATACAAACGTTATATCATATTTCAGAAAACAATATGTCAATTGTATGTTAAAACATTTACAGATATCATAAAAAGTAGAATATGAACTCTTGAAATGCGCCACCTATTGACTAAGTGTATCAAGGCAACAAAATGTTCAAGCAGTTTCAAAAAGTCAATAAAAACACTATTTTCGTAAATTTGAGAAAGTCTCACTCTTTTTATATTTTGCAGACAAATACATCAATATATTCAAACGTGCTCTGTTATTTTGGTTATAGCAATATGATGTTTTCTTCTCGTCCTTTTGCAGGAGTTTAATAGGCTTAGCACGTATACAATCTCGTTCCACAATGTACAGCCGTACGAAATGTACGCTATCGAGTATCTGGTGTACCACTTAAAGACGTACCGCACGACACAATCATTTGAGAAGGAGAGGACGCCTACAAGAAGGAACTGAACGTTGCTCTGACAGCATCGCCCGAGGTGAACGGAAATTACTAAGAACTAGCATCGTTTGGCTGGCTCTAGTCCTCCGGGCGAGTAGCTATTTTTCACACTGTTTCTAACAACTTAAACGTGATTAAATCATAAATATCTAAGAAATGTGAGGCAATGTGAGTCGGGTCGGGTCGGGTCGGGTCGGGTCGGGTCGGGTCGGGTCGGGTCGGGTCGGGTCGGGTCGGGTCGGGTCGGGTCGGGTCGGGTCGGGTCGGGTCGGGTCGGGTCGGGTCGGGTCGGGTCGGGTCGGGTCGGGTCGGGTCGGGTCGGGTCGGGTCGGGTCGGGTCGGGTCGGGTCGGGTCGGGTCGGGTCGGGTCGGGTCGGGTCGGGTCGGGTCGGGTCGGGTCGGGTCGGGTCGGGTCGGGTCGGGTCGGGTCGGGTCGGGTCGGGTCGGGTCGGGTCGGGTCGGGTCGGGTCGGGTCGGGTCGGGTCGGGTCGGGTCGGGTCGGGTCGGGTCGGGTCGGGTCGGGTCGGGTCGGGTCGGGTCGGGTCGGGTCGGGTCGGGTCGGGTCGGGTCGGGTCGGGTCGGGTCGGGTCGGGTCGGGTCGGGTCGGGTCGGGTCGGGTCGGGTCGGGTCGGGTCGGGTCGGGTCGGGTCGGGTCGGGTCGGGTCGGGTCGGGTCGGGTCGGGTCGGGTCGGGTCGGGTCGGGTCGGGTCGGGTCGGGTCGGGTCGGGTCGGGTCGGGTCGGGTCGGGTCGGGTCGGGTCGGGTCGGGTCGGGTCGGGTCGGGTCGGGTCGGGTCGGGTCGGGTCGGGTCGGGTCGGGTCGGGTCGGATCGGGTCGGGTCGGGTCGGGTCGGGTCGGGTCGGGTCGGGTCGGGTCGGGTCTGGTCGCGACGCGACGCGACGCGACGCGACGCGACGCGACGCGACGCGACGCGACGCGACGCGACGCGACGCGACGCGACGCGACGTAATGTAAATGTAAAGTAATGCAGAAAACATGAAGTGGTTACCAAAGAGCTGTTATCTAGCTGGTCGCCCAGTAAATTAAGCTCATGCCGTGAACTTCTGCGTATGTAATAATAAATACATAAAGGTTATATTATACAGACAGTGTAATAGTGTCAGGTACATTACAAGCTACATATGAAATACAGACATGATAGGAATTGTTTCATATTCTACTTATATACAAACGTGATATTATCATATTTCAGAAAGGTATTGGTTAACACATTTATACATAACATAAAAAGTAGAATATCAACTCATGAGATGCGCCACCTAGTGATAAGTGATTCGTTAATCAACTTGTTATTTCTTACGTTGGTGAGGACGAATGCATAACCACGGTGAAAGTATGTATTAAAACAAATCTTCGGAAGACATAGGTTTGGACATTGTAAGTAAAGTAAATCACCTAATAAGCAAGCAAATCTTTCATACATAATCATTAATTAATTTCCGCCTCGTTTTTTTCTAACTGGCGTTAACATTGCCACGGTTATACCTTCTCTGTGAGTACTGCAACTTTTCAAATTAACAGCCATAGTAATACAAAACATCCCTGGAAAATGTTAGTGCTATATAGGCGTAGATCATTTGATGGAGCAGCGGAGCGTTGGAAGAACGGAGGAATTCCTCCGGTGAAAGGTCACAGTTAAAGATCACAGGAAAAGGTCAAAGGTCATGTAGCAAGATCAAAGGTCAGGGTCAAGTAGCGCCCCAGCGGATAATTGAGGAACAGGTGGCGCCCTAGGTGATATGTCACGAACTAGTACTGTCCAAATTCGTCCGTATTATTTTAAAAATTGGGTCAAATATAGTCAGAGGTCATGTAGCGTCCCACAGCGGATAGGCGGTGAACATCAAGATATGTTAAAGAACAAGTGGGGCCATCTGACAGATGTGTCGTTAAATAGTACTGTCCATATTCGTGCGACCTATTTTTAACATTAGGTTAATAGGGTTATAGGTCATGTATTCCCCCTAGAGGATAGGTGGTGAACTACAAACTAGGCCTAAGAATAAGTTTTAGCCATTTGACGGATATGTCGTGAACTAATACCCCATAAATACGTATGCCTTGTTTTTAAACTAGAACTACAAATGTCAACGTTACGGCCAATTATCATCATCACGTTCTGCACGTCGGCCACTTGGGTCACTTTCTACATGTTCCTCGTGTAGGTCACCTACACACCATAGCGCATGCGCAATGTTATTTTTTTTATATATATATCTTATATAATTGTGGGCTAATGCAACTGGAGCAGAGGAAGGTAAAACTTTATAACTTATTGTGTCTTTATAAAAGTATACCAAACAGGGCTTAACGCAGCGCCCTGTGCAGTGTGCCCGCTCTCTTTGTAGTTATGTTGTCAACTACAAAACATATTCAATAAAGCGACAATTTCTGTCATCCGGAAAACGAATATAATTTGTATCTCAACCGAGAAAACTTTGGCTTCTGTTCCACGTATGCGACTAACATACCTAAATAGCTAATGTGGTTGGATACCTGATCCTCCATGTCCAGTGCGGGTCCGGCACGGCGCATGTCTATTTGTCGAAGCTTGCTGCCCCGATCAATGTAGTCGGGTGCTGTCCGTTCTCATTGAGGGACGCTTGCTGAGTCAGAATCAGTTACAGTGTGTCAGTGGACGACGGTGTATGATTCCATGTGGTTGGTACAACAGTACGGCAAGACTCCACGTCAGCTGAAGGTGTAGGAGTTCTTATCTGTCGACCTTCCTCCCTGCGACTGTGCGACGTGCAAGGCCACCGCTAATATAAGAAGTATTAAGTACCCTGCCACATATGCAGAAAAGTCTCGGCATGTTTATTCATATGATGGTATCATTACATATCCATTATGTACGTCACACAGGTCTTCCAAAATTACAGTTCACGCATCGCTACCATGTCCAGTATATAGGTCATATAGGTCTTCCGGCAATACGAAATTGTAATTCATGGTCGCTATTATGTTCAGTATGTACATCACATAGGTCTTCCGTGTGTCCATATGTGTTCGCGTGTGTCCGTATGTGTTCGCGGGTGTCCGTGTGTGTCCGTATGTGTCCGCTTGTGTCCGCGTATTTTCGCGTGTTTCCATGTGTGTCCGTATGTCTCCTTGTTTTAACCGTGTGTGTCCTTGTGTGTCCTTGTGTGTCCGCATGTGTCCATAATGTGTTCGCGTGTGTCCGTGTTTGTCCGTGTATGTCCATATGTGTTTGTGTCCGTGTGTGACTGTTTGCGTGTGTGTTTCCGCGTTTGTCCGTGTGTGTCCGTGTGTGCGCGCGCGCGTGTGTGTGCGGGCACATGGCGTCATAATGTTAAACGTATGGTATTCACGGTTTTGGAAGATGACCTATAAATACATGTGTTGTGTGCTGCTTTAATAAAAATGTGCAAAACGTATTGGATGATTGTGTTCTCTCTCAGTATAAAAACAAGAATAAGTATCGTCCACCCTGGTCCCATTGTTCAGTTTGTTAATGTTTCTTACGACACAGAACATTTTCCTAATCAATTCTAAAAAACCTAGAAAAAACTTTGGTGGTGACGTAAATTCTGACACCACGTTAGACATCGAAAAAACGTTGGCTTTGACTACTTCCATAACATAATTTCTTGTAAAATGGTGGCTTCGGTTATAGTAATCATATTACCTTTTGTGTTTCGATGCCATAACTTTGACAAATATTCATATTTTACTCAAGTCAACGTGGTAATTTCGTAACATTTACCGACTCAACGAAATAGAAAGATCAATCTTTTCACTTCAGACCATATTCGTATCATAACTTTCGCCAAAATGAGGCTCCTATCACTTGCAAAACAGAACGTCCGTAAAAATGACGCTTCCGGTCACATGTAAAAACATAACTTCCATAAAATGGCCGTTTCCTCTCACGAGCAAAACTCAACTTCCGGGAAAATGATGGTTTCGACCACTGCCATAACACGACTTATGACGTTTTGAGGTGAGAATCCTGTCAAAAATTCATATTTATTGAGTCATTATCGTAACTTTCCAATCATATCGAGCAAAATATTGGTTTCTGACGTCACTATTTTAAAAACTGGATCCATCTTGTGGCTGAAAGCTATGTGAATGTGAACCCTTCGATCATAAAACGACACAATTGGTGGTTCATCTTATGAAGATTTTTTTTCTAAACATAACCTAGAAGAATATTCGGTTGTGACCTCACTATAATAGACGCTAGCCCCATCTGGACGATAGCTCTTAAAATACAAGAGACGGTAGCGTCATCTATCTCACAAAACAACCATTGATTAAGGTTAGGCCCAGTGACAACTTGGGTTACGACATCACTACTTTCTCAGCTAGTGTCATCTTGCGAATACCTCTGACACTACGTTAAATGCTACCCCCATCTAGCGAAAAACTCTAACACAACATTTCATTCGAGCACCATCTCCCTGACAAAACAACCACTAAATAGGATTAGACACACTTATACCACAGTCATTACATAACCTTTAGTATTTCGATGCGATAACTTTGTCAAGTTTTCATATTTTACTAAGTGGATGTGTTAACCTCGTTCCATTTCGAAACGTTTCACCGTTTCATTGCGTGAGACAGGTGATGTTTTCACAAATTTATCTAAGGTAGTCTTTTAACTTGAAAAAATGGAATATTATTTCTGTTTCGACGCGATAACCGTGTCCAGTTTTCATATTTTACTAAGTCGGTGTGCAAACGTTTTACCATTCCTGAACTTTTCAGCGTTTCAAAGGCTTCGATACTTTGACGTATTTTTCTGCGTCATATTGGTACTTTGCTAGCCTTCTGTGGAAAAACATTGGCAGTTTGTGTCATAAT
This sequence comes from Oasisia sp. SBJ-2009, assembly GCA_964017155.1. Lineage (NCBI taxonomy): Eukaryota > Metazoa > Annelida > Polychaeta > Sabellida > Siboglinidae > Oasisia > Oasisia sp. SBJ-2009. The sequence goes on along the minus strand of OZ024861.1, from coordinate 30,712,556 downwards.
TTTGTGTAGGTTAACTAGAGTGTGACATAGAAAAAAAGTTGGGGTTAACTGATCAAACAATTGTTATGTTTTTCTCCCGGGACAAAAACATTATAATTTATAAAAAAATCATCAGTTAACCCCAACTTTTTTCTATGTCAAACCCTAGTTAACCTAAACAAATTATGTATTTAGTGGTTGTTTTGTCGGCTAGATGGCGCTGACATATAATGTAGTTTTAGGGTTCTCCGCTAGATGGCGCTAGCTATTAAAGTAGTGATGTCGCAACCCAAGTTTTTACTCTGTCTAACCCTAGTTATTGGTTGTTTTGTCCGCTTGGTGGCGCTGGCGTCTAATGTAGTGTTAGTGATATCTGCCAGATCGGGTTAACGTCTAGTTAAGTGAGGTCACAACCGAATATTATTCTAGATTGTGTTCAGAAAAAGAAAAAAATCGATGTCGTAAGATGAACCATCAAGTGTGTCGTTTTATGATCGAAAGGTTCACATTCACATAGCTTTTTGCCGCAAGATGGGTCCAGTTTTTCTCAAACCACCATTTTGCTTGATTTGGTTGTGAAGTTACGATATTGACATAGTAAAATATGAATACTTGACATAATTCTCACCTCAAAACGTTAAGAGTGATGTTATGGCAGTGGTTGAAACCACCATTTTCCCGAAAGTTGAGTTTAGCACGTTTTATGGAAGTTATGTTTTTGCAGGTGACCGGAAGCGTCATTTTTACGGAAATTGTGTTTTGCACGTGATAGGAGCCTAATTCTGACAGACGTTGTGATACGAATATGGTCTGAAGTAAAAATATTAGTCTTTCTATTTCGTTGAGTCGGTAAATGTTACGAAATTACCACGCTGACGTTTGTAAAATAGTAATATTTTCTATGATTATGGCCTCGAAACATAAAAAGGAATGTTATCACTGTGACCGAAGCCACCATTTTACAAGAAATTATGTTATGGAAATAGTCGAAGCCACGGACACATACGGACACACACGGACACAAGCGAACATATACGGTCACATATGGACACAAACGGACAAACACTGACATAAGCGAACACACGCGGTCACATACGGACACAAACGGACAAACACGGACACATTCGGACACATACGGACACACACGACACACACTGACATCTGCGAATACATACGGACACACGCGGACACACACGGACACACGCGAACACTTTTTTCTATACTTTTTTGAATTGATTAGGAAAATGTTCTGTGTCGTAAGAAACTTTAACCAACTGACCAAAAGGACCAGGGTGGACGATACTTATTCTTGTACTTATACTGAGAGAGAACACATTCATTCAATATGTTTTGCACATTTTTATTAAAGCCGAACACAATACATGTATTTACTGGTCATCTCCCAAAACGGTGAGTACGATACGTTTATTATGTCGCCATGCACACGAACACATAAACACACATACTGTGCCATATGTTGATTGGATGCTTATATACTACTAATTTTCTTTGCCAGAACTGATAGGTTTTTAAATGCAAAAAAAAACCCACAAAATACCCACATTTCTACGGATCTAGTGCTAATATATTCAAGTCAAATGCTGTTTTGGAATTGATAGACGAATGTACAAATACTAAGGGCAGGTAAATCATGATGGCGGTGCTTTTATTGATCTATAAACATTTGACACCATGAGATGCCTAAAAATAAACGCACTAATAAGGTGTTCGTGAAATAGCAAATTATTGAATTAAACGCTAACTTTCCATCCGTACACAGTTTGTATATATCAACAGGTGTGTTTCGGAGTTGGACGTTACTCACGTAAGGGTCTGCTTTAGGTACACCTTTATGTAGTATTATAGTAACTACATATGTACGTAACAACAATAGTCAACCTCATACTGATGAGAGGAATATAATTTACCGGTAACAGTATGACAAATATTCACACAAATAGAAAATATACCATAATATCTAATTTAGTTTACTTGTGAACTCTCGGGTAAATATGTAAACAAAAATACTATTTGTTGCCTAATGAAGTCTTTGAATTCCTTTATTTATGCCATTAAACCGTATAGCGGACAACACAACCACCAAATAGAGTTAGACACATTAACGTGTTAATCTGTTTAGGTTAATTAGGGTTTGACAAAGAAAAAGGTTGGGGTTAGGTGATCAAATGTTTTTTTAATTATGTTTGTCCTGGGAGAAAAACTTATCAATTTTTTTTATCAGTTACAATATTAAATAATATATCTCTATATATATAAATTACATTATCATTATTATTTATAACATGTATATTATATACTAAATGATTAAATTATGTGTTTTATATATTGCAAAAACACAATATTTATACACTTATATATATATATATATATATATTTATATATAATTATATATATATATAATATATTTATATATTTTAAATGGTAATGATAATTTACATATATATATATATATTATTGATATATATTTAATATATTATATATATTATTTAGTATATGTGTATATAATAATTGTATATATATATATATATATATATATATATATATACATAAATATATATAAGTTTATAATTATTGTATACACATATATATATATATTACCTATTAAATATATATTAAATAATATTAAATCATATAAATTACATTGTCATTATTATTTATAATATGTATATTATATATTAAAGGATTAAATTATATATATTGTATATTATATATATTACAAAAACACAATAATTATATACTTTTATAATTATATTATATATTATATATAAGCATATATATAAGTATATAGTTATTGTGCTTTTGCAGTATATAAAATACATAATTTAATATATAATTATAATATAATATAATATATATATATATATATAATTTAATATTATTTAATATGTAATATTTATCAATTTTAATATACATGTATACATTAATATAATGTATATTCAAATTCTTACATATTAGAAAAATAATCAAACAGTGTTCATGGATAATGATTATTGATAGTTTTACTCGTAATAACATAATATCGGTTTGAGCATTTTAACAAAACGTTTGTATTTAATGATGATTATTTCCTGGTAGTATAAAATTATTAAAAGTTCATAACTATGTGCTCTTATCTTCAACTGACTCGTTGCACCCGTAGGTCGCGCAAAATGAGCCGGTTGATCGACGTTTCGATGTACTTGGCGGTGGTGTTGCCATTGTCTAATGTCAAGCAAATGAAGCGGCACATTCGTCCGCTTGGGATGCTGCGCTCCACGCGCTAAAATGGCGGCCCATTATAAATTGCGAAGTAACCCTTCTCTGTTAGATCTTCTCTGCTCGTACGAGTGCCTCGTACGAGTGACTCGGACATACCGGTCACACGTACGATTTTACGTCCGATTTTGTGTCACACATACGATTTTCATGGTTTCATCCGAGTCACTCGTACGAGTCTCTCGGACGTGTGACAGCACCTTTAGACGAACAAACAGACACTTCACCATACTCCACAAAGCCATGTTGACACCTATCCTTGTTTGTTATTTTTTCATATATTTAACTAAGTTAGCGTTGTAACTTGCAGTAAAATCTGAATATTTTTATGTTTCAACGCGATAGCCTTGTCAACTATTCGTATTCTACTACGTCGTTATAGTAATTGTCTAACATTCACCGCTCCAACGATATAGAGTGTAGTAAATTTGGAATATTCCAGCCTTTCGGCGCGATAGCTTTGTCTCTGTCGTATTTTACTAAGTCACCGTGGTACTTTCGTAACTTTCTATGCGAAAACTAGCTCTTTCGTTCATAAAATGACAAATTGTGTGATTTATAATACGTCATAGAACATTTTGTTAGGTTGTGACGTTGCTACTTTAAAAGCTGGCGCCATCTAGCGGATAACTCGAACACTACAACAGTCCCGGGGACAAAAACCTTCCGAATATTTTGAGACTATCCACTTGTTGAGCATGGTCACAAAATGATCGATCAATTTACTCTAAGATAGTTAAACAAACACCAAAATAAACGCAACTAATAGATAAACTGGTCAGTTTAAATTAAGACATACCTTAAAAATGCATGAAGCAACTGTCCACGAATGTCAAACAATCGTAGCCTTCAACCGGCCATTGTGCAGTCATAAATACTGCTACTTAGTACTTAAAGGTTGACAATCATTTCGTTTTGCCCATCGCCAATCCTTTTCTTTTATGTCCTGATGTGTAATGTTTCAATAGTTTAACTAGTATGCGCAATCAGTTTAATTTTAAAATGCGTACTTATCTTTTTTTATTCGGCAAAAAAGAATCGTCGTTACACCGGGTATAACTGACGAAACCATTAGCCGGTGTAGACGTCCTGCCCTTTTTGGGTCACGTGTTTTATACGAGATCGGCATCCTACGGCACAATAACAAACCGCATGTGCTTTTGCGTGTGACGAACGTTCCGAAATGTTTCTTCTGTGAAGGTATGTATTAAGTGTTTTATTGCAGTTAGCAACCAGGGCGAGTAGTCGTGGGCTAATTCAACAAGAACTGCAACTTGTGAACTTCATTATAGGCCTACTCGACGTGGATTCTCTAACTTGTTAGATTATTTTTAAAGTTTGACAGTCGGCATCGGCATCGCTTAGTCTCAGCCAGATACACTCATACAGCCTTTATTTATAAGTTTATATGTATTGTATTTGATAACGCAGGATCTTGTTCATAAGCTGTGTAATTGCAAAAGTACATATCTAGAGAGTGTAGATGACGTTAGGGACGAAATGATATCTCATTGGCTTCGGAACATTGGCAGTAGCTAGGCTCCGGGTGATGGTCACCGTGGGGAGCATCCGTTATCTCGTGCAACAGAACGTCAAACGAAGAATTATGTTGGTTATCACAATTATTTAAACAGTGTTTTGTGACTCACATTTTACTATGATTACTGGATGTTGCTGATTTGCATTATATTTTATATAATAATAATATTATAATTATATAATAATTAAAAAATGTATGACAACCATGATGGTGATGAATTTATTCAATATACAAAAAGGTAAACATGAATATAAAATGCTTGTATAGCTACTAGCCAGTGTACACCATATGCAAGTATTACACATAACATTCTTGCACTTGTTTCCATTGTGGTCAGTGATGCCTGGCTGTAGTCTATGTAATACCTGATACCTTTCAACTCACATATGCCAGCTGTTCTAATCTTTATCTTTTCATCACAGCAATATATGAATGCATAATACAACTCAAATTATGATATATTAGTATGGGCCACACTACAATGCAAGTGAGACGAGGCAGAGGAGGGACTAAGAGTAATGCAATCACTTGTGTCGGGCAAATGCATGGAGGATACATAGTTCGCAAGAGGCCAACGTCTGATCACTCCAAGTGAATTAAACATTTTAACAATCAACAATGTATACATTTTATAAATATTTTAATATGCCCATTTCAATACTCATTTGCTTTCATTAGCATTTTCATAATATCTCGGATATGGAAAACTAGGATAACCTTTGCAGTTGTGTAATGCATGTTATACTAAGTGTGTCCAGTCCAGTGTCCACACAGACTTCGGTCAACACCTTTAAAAAACTATTCAGCATACAACAATAACTCAGAAATAAATTTATAAAATCAATTATTATTCATTCTGAAAAAGGTAGACATGTTTGAATATTCAGTGAAGGAAATATACTGTTGGCATCACAACAACACCTTATTTTGTCACTTCCAACATTTACTTTGACATCCAGCTGAGCCATAAAATGTCAAATATAACATGCAGTAGTTATTACATGACATACCCTGACACAAAATTGTATATTGAAAATAAAACAGAAAATATGAATGCGCTATGCTTGGGAGTAAATATAATTCTATAATAATATATAAGATAAGGCATCCCTACATTTAAAAATAGCATGGTAATTTTACTTTCATGTAATGACAATACAGACCTAATAAATTACAACCCTGCTTAGATATGAACCTGTACATGCTGCTGTAGCCAAATATTTCTTGCTGCCTTTTTTGTGGAATGCTTTAGGTCATACATAAAATATTATGTTATACAGCTGTAGATTTATTGATTATGGCAAAGAACACTCCATAATGACAACTCTAATACCATGATGCCAGTTTTTGTTTACTGAGTTTGAATATTATGCTTTTCTTTTCAGGTCAACACTCAACAGGAAACTGAACACCACCACTAGGTCAACAAGTTAATAAGCTATATACCATCCAAGATCCCGGACAAGATTCCACAACCATGGGCTGTGCAAGACGCTGCAGATCAAATGTCATGTGAATATCAACCGAGTGATCTCAGTCGTGTGTTGCATCCATAACAGACTCCCCTGTACTGATGGTGTGTGCACTGACTTCCAGGCCAGTCAGTTACCCAAACTGACTAGAGACCCATATAGAATGCAGGTTGCTTGACATGCGAATATGGTGATATCTGACTAGCTTTGCAGTTTGTGTGGTAGAACAGTGGGTACCATGGTCTGGCAAATATGGCATGAGCCTTCGGTCAACCTCTCTCAAAACAATAAGATAGGTTCGGCATTCTTTGGTGAACTTCATCGGCTTGGATATCGATGGCATTACTGTGTTACTTAGTTCACTCTCTTTAATGGTACTGCATGCCAGGTACCTGACATTTTCTGTGCATCCACATCTACCTGTGCAAGAAACAAAGTGACAATTAACATTGCTGTGACATTTATGATATCATATGTGATGATACATTTAGCAAAAGTCAATTATAGAATTGTTTGGTATTTGGTATTCATATCGTAAACTCTACATGCCAGATATGTTACACTTTATTAAGATCTGTTAAATCAAACAACATATCTACTAATGTAGGAAGCATTCAGCCACACTTATGTTATTATGCAAAGACTAACTATATAAAGTAATAATATCTACCACTATCTGTAGCCGGTACTCTTCATACAGGTGAGTAAACACATACCCGGGGTAGTGATTGCACATGTAACTCTCAGCCACATGGCGAGGACCATGACTAGTGTAATCATCATAATTATAGTTAACTTAGTGTACTTTATTTGTTATTATTGTTATTTAATATGTACACATTACATGTATATAGTATGTATATGTACTTTGTATCTAGAAAGTCAAAACTTTCTAAGACAATTACTTCAGGAGTTAACCAGTTAAACTTTGTCACATTGTAAATATTTTGGACAAGTCATTTATAAAATCTTGTCAGATGAGTCTGCCATTCAAGCCAAAGTGAAACTTGTATGCAAACTTGTCAAGAGAAATATGTTTAATAAAACATCAATTTATGTTCTACTGCTGTAAAAAATAAGCTATTTACAGCATGTTTCAGTAATATCCATAATGCATGCATTATGAGTAAACTTTACAATTTTAGGTAAATTGCCAGGATTTTGTTCTTGTGTAACAATTGTTTCAGGATTTTGAACAATTTGCCCATGGGTGTAGTGTTAGGCACACATTTGCAGTAGGTAATGTCATTTCGGGTAAAGGCATCATTTTAAAGCCTAATAAATGGGATTAATGTTTTTTAACTAACCAGCATTTGACATACTATGTATTTGTGCTGGATATTTTTGTGAATGAATGAATCTTGATAAAAGTAACTGTTTGTTTATATATATATATATATATATATATATATATATATATATATATATATATATATATACCATACATGTTTTCAACCTTTTCCTAATTTTATATTTTACTGATTGTTTTTTTTTTATCTGATGTGCATGTGATATTAAAAATAAATACATATATCATGTGCAGTGCTTGCCATTATGTTGTAGTCAATCTTGTCAAAAGTTTCAATAAAATGTTTTTACTTTATGTTGTCTTTACTTTAGTCCACATGTGATTCCAACAATATACAATCTATCCAGGACACCCATTACTGCAAAAACCTCATGCAGACAAATAAACTGTCATACGCAGGAGCAGGTTCAGAAATTAATTCTAGGGGGCACAAAAACTTCCACTGGCAGATGAATAAAATTCATATACCTAAGCTGACAATTTAGATGCATATTAACATATATAATGCTCTACTGGTTAAGCCGTTTAATTTTTTTAAACGTTACAACCGTGCATAGCTGTGTATGTGACAACAATTGTAATAATTGTTTTACCAGCAGAACTGATTAGTATAAAGAATTTGTGTTACTCAATGACAGAAGTACCGCACATTTGAAACTCGTTTTATTTTCAGGTCATAGGGAAGCCTGCACCCTTTGACTTTGCATAATCTATCTATCCACACAAATAGGCAAATAGACGACTGTGACAAATAATTATTACACATAATTTCATGGGGCTAATAATGAATAATTTTGAATATGTTGTAAGTTTGTAATTATGAATTAAATGTTTCTTCACCATAATCACCTAGTTGGCATATTTTTCTCTGGTTATTCATATGAGATGACCACAAACACAGCAAAATTGTGTGAATGCAGTGACATAGGTGGGCATTAATTAGTGCTTTCTGTAAAGATAGTTATGTATTCCACTCTACTCAGCCTGCCCAATCAGAATGCAGTTGATACCAATTATAGTGCATGATGTAATGGTATTTCAATGTATAATTTCCATAATATTAATTTCTATGTTTGTAACATAAATATGGCAACATATAATTAACCAATATACACCACACTTTCATCAATTTAAACATAATCAAAACAAACATAACATCTTTCTTGCCATATACAAAATGAATAGTTTTTAAGAAACATCTATAAAATGCAGTTACTTGTGTCATGATGATATTTTATGAATATCAAATACCAATGATTACCTCCATTCTGGCAAGCTCCAAAAGGCATTCTTTGTACACAATGCAGAATGGTTTGCCAGTGACGTCTTCCGCTCTTGTCATCAGTGTCATGTCTTCATCGTCTGTACTCATCAGTCACAATTTCTTCAATGTCATGCACAAAAGTTCACATATAGTAACAGGCTGCAGAGTGGCAACGTCTTTGCGACATCTGAAATAAAACATAACCAAACCAGTGAGCATTACTGTAAACACCTCAAAATGGACATTTAATCATCAACACTGGCCCAAGAGGTCCTCAGGTCCTTTGGACTATACAGCCCTGAGTAGTTAATTTGTAATATTGAATGAAATATATTTTTGTTAATCTTAGTCACTGCTGAGTTTTTCACCACAAAACACAGCAAATTGTGTTTGTTAACTTGCACAGGACCATAACATGTCATTAGTGGTTTTAGGCAAAATAATATTACAATAAACTTACTAAAATCAGTTAATTTTAATGCCATGAAGACTAAGTGAGCTGAAAACCTGCTTAGTGTTCCTCACAACTGCACTGCAGGCATACTACTGAAACTTCATCATGACGAAATGTACCAGTCTGTGAGACTAACAGTTTTTCTTTAATATTGGTCATAAACAAAGGTTGCTAGTATTAGCGCAGTGGTTCAGGGGTAGAGCATCAGACTCTAAAATAAGAGGACCCGGGTTCAAATTTTGTGCTGCCATGTGAAACCTTGGGCAAGTTTTTTTCACACTGCATTGCTCCATTTCACCCAGCTGTATGAATGAGTACCTGGCTATAAACAGAGATGACTATTTGTGTACAAGCAGTCTTCGCAAAATTGCTACATGGCTGAATGCTTCCCAGAGAGGCCGAGATGGTCTTCGATTGAACTACCAGGGAGTAAAGTGTAAAAAGCGCTTTGAGCAATCCTTACCTTTACCTTTAAATCATGACAAAAGTTACAATTTTGTGTCATAGTATATCACGAGCAATTTATTTTAAAAATTGTGGCACCCAGGCGTATGCCATTTTTGTTGTGAAGGAAGCTCGGAAGGATATTGAGACTTATTTTACTAGTTATTTGAGTTATAGGAATGAGCTTACACATAGAAAAGGTTTTGTGACAATACAAGCTACGCGTCATCGAAATGTTTGGGTCGGAAGTTGGTCATATTTTAAGAAATATAATAACATACCATCTTTGCATATACATGTATAGATTCATAATTAAGGCAACCAGACCTGCCATATTCCTCCGATTTGCACATTTATATACCAAATATGTACAATTTATCAATTTATGTCTAAGGTATGTGTATTTCTGCTCACAATCAGGGTCTGAAAACCCTATCGCGAGTGATATTTTGAATAAATCTTAATCATGATTTGTATCACCTAGCTGTACATTAACCGTACACTGTATTTATATTCTAATTGTAGTTATGTAATCTCTATATTATATAGATCAACTCACCACAATTTCACTGACACAGGCTCAAGATTGCAGAATATATTGACTAGTGAATTAAATGTAAATACAATTATTTATTTTTAACAACCTGTCAAATGTCAAAGTGCCATAACTTGAAACCTATTTAAGCTACAACGCTCAAATTTTGGATTCTTGCTAATCTTACCAAATGCAAAACTGGAAAGGCTCTCATCATACTGTATTAGTACTATTCAAAAATAATCTAAGACTAAGTCCAAGACGTCGATGACAGCAACCAATTTATGGAATTTTATTTGCGTTCACTCGGAATGACCCTAAATGGCCTAATACCGTCGACTAATTTAATAGCAAAACAATTTTGTCAGCTGGCACACGCAATATTAAAACAATGTGAAATGGTTGAAGCCGAGTAATAACAGAGTACTAACCTGTCGTACATGTCATTTGATTCCACAACTTGCACAAGTCTATAACTTTTTCCAAATACACGTGTGCGCACGGCCGCTGTTTCTGTCTTTCTGCGGCTCTTTGTGCACTTCCCTGTTTCCTTGCCGATTCGGTCGCAAACATACGCGGGCGTCCCATCGTTGAACAAAAAACAGCAAAAGAACGGGAATATTGCGACTCTATAAATTATAGTAAACAGTCTATCGAAGGACTGACAGCATGGACGGGTCAAAGGTCGATCTCACTGCTCGTTTTCGCTCACGCGAGATTTTCAAGCTACAGTCTTTTCCGGATGTCACGGTAACACAGGGTGTCCGGTTCGAGTTTCGGCTATGATAGCAAATACTCTTTTTCTGAGTTTTCTGTTTATTTAATAAAAACGAAGCCACACATTTGCACAAACGAGTTAGCATGTCACAGGGGATACTTCGTAGGTTTGCTTTTTCGTGAAATTAGTCTGAAACGCGAGGAGCAAAAACAATCGAACTGATTGTACATTTTTAAGGGTTAATCTAATTTGGAAGGTGGGTTTCAAAGTGCATGCATAACCTTATTAAGAGTATGATAAATATAGTCAGAGGTGTAGGATATGATAAGTCATAATTGGAAACTAACAGAAAAGTGCAACTAACCAAACTTTGTAAAACATAAATGAATTTTTAGATAAATACTGACTGAATTTCTAGTTTATAGCATCATATAATTGTCATTTTTTCTTAGCACATATTATATATTTTGTTGGATTTTGTCCCATCAACAGGTGATATATATTACGTCTACTTCATAATTAATGAAAGTTGACCATAGATTTAGTCATACGACAAAGCAACGGCTACAAGTCATGCCAACTGAAATAAGACTCGAACTTGTTGACCCTTGGTGTCGTAGCCGGAAGCTATCAAGCGCTACTCGTATCATTGAAGCGACATGATGGTCTGTATGTTGTTCCGAATATGACCTAGAAACCCCATTACACCATACAGACGCACTCCTCATTGGTCAATAACCCAGTTTCAGGAAATCTGTAAGTCGTAGCGAGCATGTCGTAGTGAGCCCTTTACACGTAACTCACTATTAGCACCACACTCGAACTGGTCAGCACGCCTGACACAAATAAGGGTTCAGAGGTCAAGCCTGAGAATCAGCAGCGCATTTGGCGGGAGGTATCGAACCAATGCTCCTCTAGCGGCATATTAAGGAATATTGTAGGCAGAGATTAAACCGCATTTTAACAGAAGTAAACAACACTTTGACAACAATGATGCAGACGATTTTTATTTACTTTCTCAGTAAGTATTTAATTTTCACTACTACATTATCACGCACACATCGGTATCACTACTACATTATCACACGTCGGTAAACATGTGCAACCGTAGCCCTTGCGGCGAAGTTTCTAATAAACCCAAAAATCAATAATAATAATTTAATGTGTCTAACTAGGAGTATATTATTAGATTGCTTTCTACAAAAATACAAAAATGTTCTTTAAAAACAAAGCATTACCTGAAATTGCTTTTATTATGTTATTGCATTGCCTGTAAAGTATAACAACTGTGTTTCTAGGTTAAAACACTTCACAGAAGCACGCTGAAACCCTACACCACTTTTCGCAACAGGCGAAATATCACCTTACAATTGTCACTACTGCCAAAACCTGCAATTCGCCTAAACAAGACCGAACAGCATTTGTTTAGAGGTAAGACACTTTGTAACAAGTATTACAGAGATCTAGTTGCATTGTGGATTAACATTTAACTGAGTAACCAATGCATATGCTACTTTGGGTGTATCATACTGATGAGGCTTTTTCAACAACGCAATCTATATAATATTATGGCAAAATTAAAGAAATGTCATACAAACAACAGCCATTTTGCTTGTTTATGTTCCACTCAAACTATAGCTAAAACATGGATTTGTCTTGAAACATTGACCAAGCGAATTTCCTTAATGTACATAATGTTGTCTGGTACTGTATGTTCGTACAACAATAACATTTTGCAGGAAGCAGTGTGTTCTTTCATGTGAAAAAACTGTCCCTACTCCCAGAGACCCCACGCCCGGAGGTACGGGAACGCCTTACAAACTTTTCCCTATCCTACGGGACAAAGATCATACACTTTGCACGATGTCGCCCAATCGTCAACTGAGTTGTGTCACGCCAGAATCTGGGACAACATCCGACCTAAAGAACTGGTCCGGTGTGGGCGAAAAAGGAGAGGAAAGATCGAAGTTTTGGATAAATCCAATGGTGAATGAAAACACAAAGACAACATTTATGCAATACAAATAAAGTCTTACATAAATAAATAAAAAGCCTACGTTTCACTACTTTGCAGCATCACATACACATAGAAACGTGCACGCCAGCAATTCAGATGCGAACTGAACAAGAACAAGAACAAGAACAAGAACAAGAACAAGAACAAGAACAAGAACAAGATGTTTATTTCTGACCCCAAAACAATTACATTAAATAATAGCAATAATACGCACATGAACAAATGTCACCATAAGTAATTAAGAATACATATGAAATTGGGGTCAGTGACTCCTGCTAAGACTAAAAAGTCGCTATCACAGGAGCCACTCGGATTATTATACGTTATTATATTTGTATTCATTCAATACGATGTTTGTCTCTATGTTATGTGTAAATCTAGCTATAAGACATGTGTACAAATTGAAACAATGAAATGACAATACTGACAAATACATAAGAACATATAACATTTGTTTTCATCTATTCATTTATATGTAAATTTGAGTTCTAGTGATTTTGTAGACTTATCTGACATACATAACAATCAGATATTGTACATGCGTAGTGATATCTTTGCAAAATATATGTTTTTAAGTAATACGCAAACCCTTGTAAACTGTGGGTAATAATCTTTTCCAAAACTAATTCTGGAGTATCGTTTATAGTATGAGGCAAGTTGTGTTTAAGGGTAAGGGATTTTTTTGCAAATTCATGTCTTGTCATAGATGTGTGTATATTTGTTGCTTTGCGAGTATCATGACTGTGTATATTGTAATTGGGTATAATATTCCAATTTAATAAATAAACAGGCAAAATACCGTGCCTATATTTATAGAAATGTTTTAGTTCTTGCACTTTTAATAAATCATCTATTTTCAATATTTCGAGAGTTTTAAAAAGTGGTTCAGTATGTGAATTGTACCTGTTCAATGCTATTATTCGAACTGCCTTTTTTTGGATTTTAAATATTCGGCTACCTTTGTATCCCCAAACTGTAATACAATAATTAATATGTGATAGGATTAGAGAATTATATAAAAGTTTTTTAATGTCTAGTGGTAGTACATGCTTTAGCTTGTTTAAAACGCCCGTAATCCTAGAACATTTATTTGCTATTTTATTTACGTGTTTTTTCCAAGTAAGATTTGTGTCCAGAGTTAATCCTAGACAATTAAATTCATCCACCTGTTCGATGTTTATATTATCGATTTTAAGAGTAAGAGTTTGAATCTCTTTTTTAGGTACATGAAAAATCATATATTTAGATTTTTCTTTATTTAAGGACAATCTATTTATATTTAGCCATTCCATAACCCATAACTTTACAGAGTTCGTAATTTATTAAAAATTCTACACTTTTGTTTTGATGTGTGCTCTCTGAACTGAAGGTTTTATATTTCAGAAAATCAGTTATAAAACAATAAACCATACATGTAACCAATGACTTCATAAAACAATTGACACTAATAATCCAACCATTCATATAACCATCTGAATTGTAAACCAGTACAGTATAAGATACATTTACATAAATATAAATACACAATGAAATCAGTATTCTTTTGCATGTAAATATTATATAACCTTTATATATGTATTATTGCATACGCTGGAGTTCATATTATCTTCTATCATATGGATCTGGATGAGGAAATAAAGTTACCTCACCTCACCTCACCTCACCTCACCTCAACTCAACTCAACTCAACTCAACTCAACTCAACTCAACTCACCTCACCTCACCTCACCTCACCTCAACTCACCTCACCTCACCTCACCTCACCTCACCTCACCTCATCTCATCTCATCTCACCTCACCTCACCTCACCTCACCTCACCTCAACTCAACTCAACTCACTTCGCCTCACATTTCCTATATATATGAATTACTCACATTTAGGTTGTTAGAAACACGTGGAAAATAGCTACTCTCCCGGAGGACTAGAGCCAGCCAAACGTTGGTAGTTCCCAGGAATTTCCATTCGCCTCGGACGATGCTGCCAGCGCAAAGTTCAGTTCCTTCTTGTAGGCGTCCTCTCCTTCTGAAATGAACGTGTCGTGCCGTACGTCTTTAAGTGGTACACCAGATATTCGATGGTGTACATATCGTACGGCTGCAACTTGTGGAGCGCGATTGTATAGGTGCTGAGCCTACTAAGTGTCTGCAATAGGAAGGCAAGAAGACACCATATTGCTATAAGCTGCTGCAATAGGAAGGCAAGAAGACATCGTATTGCTATAAGCTGCTGCAATAGGAAGGCAAGAAGACATCATATTGCTATAACCCAAACAACAGAGCACGCCTGTATAATATTGATGTATTTGTCTGAAATGCTATGGCTAAATCGGCGTCATCATTTGGGGGTTTGGGTGAGTTTAACAATTGAAATTATGTGTGGGTATAAAAAATACAAAAAGACGAAAGTGAGACTTTTTCAAAATGTTTAGATATGTTGTTCATGGTGACTTTTTCCAAACTATTTAGACAGTTTGTTGCCATGAAAACGGCACCCATATTAAAAAAATATTATTTAGTTTTTATAAAACTGCTATATTTCAGTGTTGTTTATTAATTTGTATTTAAAAAAAGAGTACGTCAGATCCATGTAACAATTGTGTTGTATCACAATAGCA
This sequence comes from Oasisia sp. SBJ-2009, assembly GCA_964017155.1. Classification (NCBI taxonomy): domain Eukaryota; kingdom Metazoa; phylum Annelida; class Polychaeta; order Sabellida; family Siboglinidae; genus Oasisia; species Oasisia sp. SBJ-2009. The sequence goes on along the minus strand of OZ024861.1, from coordinate 30,696,933 downwards.
AATTAGTACGGTTACATACAGCAAGAACAGTAATAGTTCTACTTTTTAAATGACGTTATCGTGACCCATGCGCTACCTATGAGAACATGTCATAACTTACACGAAGGGCGCCATCCTTTCCAGTGTAGTTTCTATGTTCCAACAAGCGGGGCGAGAGTATAACTGGGGTAATGTGGAATCGTCTACGACCCATTGAGTCCGTGGTCTTGCCAGGTTTAACCCCCAACAGTTCCATGCATCTTCCAAATTTGATGTCTTCAGCGCCGAGATCGTCATCGCATAAACCTTTCTCTCTGGCGGCGAACCTTCGTAGCGCTTCCCGACTGACCACGTATCCTGGTCCACCGCCATTGTACCCCTGTTTCATTTGATGCATGAACGTGTGTCCGAAATACACCGGCTCGGATGCGTTTTGTGACGACAGAAAGTAGCGGAGATTCTCAACGAAGACGTATGAGTCGTCATCTGCCTTCATGAACCAATCAGCATCGTTATAATGGTGTTTATAGACATAATCGAACGTCGTCATCGTTTTCATTGTTAGGTGCCCTCTGCCCGCTTTCACGTTGATGTCGATCGTTGGAAATTTGGCGTTTTTGTGTTCGCTCGCGAACAACACTTTGTTGAAACGACGCGTCCACGTGGCGCGCACGTGCACAGCCTTCTTATAGAGGTTCTCCTGTGACGTCATCACCCAGCACAGCACGCGCACTCGATTGTAGAGGTCCGGTTCCAACGAGGCTTCGCCTGAAATTTCGACAGGATAACTGTTAATGACAGCAGATGTGTCGACATGATTCCAATGCTGGTTACGCCTCGTCTCAGTGAGTGCGTGAACAGTTACAATACCACCCGTGTCACAATTTGCATTGTTATGGCCATTTTGAACATATCTGCATAATTTCGAAAATCAGATATTGTTTGTCAATAAATGTTACTAAATAAACCGCGTGCAGTCAAATGCCTGCAATGGTAGCATTTTGAAAGTTGGGTACCGGCATGTTCCCAGTTAGACTTGATTAACCAGACTCCGTGAGGTGGCAGCACTTTTCAACCCCTCAACTCTGCCAGGTATATTTATGGGCTGCGATGTGTCCGACATGGCGGTCAAACCACAGAATAGGGTAGAGATGCTGATTGGCTTTCAAACATAATTTGATATGACAAATAAAAAACGATACCCTTATTATCAGATAATACAATATTAAAAAAAAACTATTATCATTAAACTGATAATCACTGGCTGAACGGTTTTGTGTATTACAATATTCGCAAGCGTCTCGTGCCATTATAATTTTTCTGAGTAATTGTTTCAAATAATGTTAATCTTACACTGGCGAAGAGCTTGAGACAGGTTATAAATGTCATAATAGGGGTGTAATTACAAAGTTGATTAGTCGTAAACATACATGTACAAACAGGAAGGTTGTGGTATTAGATCCAACCAACAAAATATTGTAGAATGTGAAAATTGGGCTAATCCCCTAACAGTGGTGAACTAGCACTATAACATATTCAAATGACTACGGCAACCCAACTGTTAACGAAATATTATTACTGTATATACACACAAAGCAAACACACCAACTACAGATGCATGACCTGATGGGCTAATCACCTCAACATCAATGAACAAACCATAATAAATTAATGCTAACATAATAGAGAGTACATAGTAATAATACGTAGCAAATATTAATAACATATCACATGGAGAGAGGCAGGGCGAAACTGCCAGTAAAATTTACTTTTCAAAAGTATCCGCACTAAAAACCCGGAACGTTTAATGGAGGAAAATGCACAGGGAAAACCTCCTGTGCAAACTAATACAGCAAGAAGTGTAACTATTCAAAAACTCTGTGAACAATCTCTCAGTGATTCATATTGACAATACAGGTACACATCGTGCACAAGGTGAGCCATTAGACAACCATTGCTTTCTAAAGGAAGGTTGGTGGGTAATTGTCAAGAGAGCGCGGATGAAAACGTTTCCTTACTGTGCAATATAAAATGGCAAATGATTTGACTTTATTTTCGTCCAGCACAAGCCGCACTCCGCTAATCACCTGTTGTTTTCATGTCACGTGTCCGCCGTACGCGGTACACTTAGCGACATTTTGTGACTAATAGCAATAGTCAAGCTGCGCCATCAAGCCTCATAGTGCCTGTTCGGCGGACACCGAATTCTTCGCAAAAAACGTTATTTCGTCTTCAGACAAAATTGCAAAACGAGCAGTGAGGGGCCGAAATCACCCCAAATTATATCACATGGCAGCCATACTGCTCAAGAGCGATTGCATTGGCTGAGCTTCAATTCAGAGTTTTGCAAGTGGATCAGTCAAGGTACTGCTGCCTGGTGCTGACGTAATTAGCGTCGATGTAAGAAAAAGAAAAAAAATTTGGTCACTGATATTGCGCTGTACTCCTGGACATAACAATGATTAACTTTGCAAGTCTTGCTGCTCGTCGTGGCATTTTCTCAGGTTCGTTAAAATAGTATACAAATTATATATATATATATATATATATATATATATATATATATATATATATATATGTGTGTGTGTGTATATATATATATAATATATACACACACATACACACACACACTCGCAGCGGTCTGCAACTTGGCAGATTACTATTTTTAAATGTTCAGTCATGCATGTCTGGCGTTCGATCGTGTAGAGAGCGAAAAACAATGACGAGTAGTTTGTAATCAATGCGGTACTTCATGGGCAACTACCCGATTGGATCGTCAACACGATTGGAAGACTATAATACGCCAAGCCAACGGGCCTTGGCTCGAGTAATTCGGCCGTCATGCTTCGCCGGTCACCGCGCCTGTGGCCCGTTGCATGACACGCACGCAACTTAGGCGGTAAAATTACCCCTATCTCTCTAGGTGTCACCTAGCTGGGTGACCTGTGCGGTGCACAACAGCCACCCAGATGCCGCTCAACTAGGGGATACCGGCACGAGTAACCGATACGCGGATTGTTGCGTTTTGATAACAAATCTTCCCAGAATTCATTTAACCTCTGAGAGACCTCATGGTGGTAGCAGTGAGACAAAGCGAAATGATAAGGACCTTTCTTATGCTGAGATGATGGCCTTAATACAGGCATACGGACCAAAAAATAAAAATAAGGCCGATTCATTTCAACCTTGTCGAACAGGGCCCAGTTTCATGAAGCCTTTGTAACTCTACGCGCAATTACGCGGTCTACTGGTCGCAGCTAACAGCGAATAGTCAATGCAGCTTACAACCGGTTTCATGAGACCAATTTAGCATTGGCGCCACTAGCATTGACCCCTTACGTCGCTGTGGTGAATCGCTGTATTTGTGCTGTGTCTGAACATCGTTTTTCTTTCTAGCTGTGCCTTTGTCGTTCGTATAGCAAAAGGGAAGCTATGATGAATGTAAAGGATATCCAGTGTATACATTAAACATAATAATGTTGAGAGTGGGCGTGTCGGGAGCATACCGTACATATTTCAACCAGCGTAAAGTTACGCCTACTAAATGCATGGTGCAGCTAAGTGCAACTATGGAGCAGACTCATGCTGCAGGGACAGAAAAGGGGATGGAATGCTATGACGCCAGAGGTCAACGCTCTAGCTCGAAGAATTCGGCCGTCATGCTTCGGCGGTCACCGCGCCTGTGGCCGGTTGCACGACACGCATGCAAGTTAGGCGGTAAATTACCCCTATCTCTGTAGGTGTCACCTAGCTGGGCGACCGCACTAGGTGCGGTGCTCTGAGAGTCCTCATGGTGGAAGCAGCGAGACAACAGCGGAATTTTAAGGACCTTTCTCATGCTGAGATTATGGCCTTAATACAGGCATATGGCCACATAAAAAATAATTATAAGGCCGATTCATATCAACCTTGTCGAACAGAACCTGGGACAGAAAAGGGGATGGAATGCTATGACGGCAGAGGTCAACGCTCTATCGACGACGTAGCGGAGTGTGGAGGACCTAAAGAAAAACTGGCAATGAGGTCATTAATTTGTGTGTTTCCCGTTGATAAATATATGAATAAAAGTGATTTTAAAATGGCATAGCGTTGTTATTTATATAACTATTAAAATACTGTTTGCAGTGTTTTGAAATGCATTGAATGGAATAATAAATTTGCAATATTATTTTATTCATACTAATTGATTCAGTTAATTAGTTAACATTATCTAATACAAAAGTAGTGCACCAAGTTAACAGACCAACACATTCTAATTAAGACCAGCAGATTTCATAAATATGAAGATATTTATACATATTATGCAGTGTGCATAACCGCATTTATTATGAGAATAAATATATATCAACTAGTCATGTAATATTAAATGAATAAATTAGTTAATATGTGATAATTAGCAGGTAACCTTGACAGATAGAAACGGTTTTTGTAAAATGCCATAATGTCCATGAATATACATTTATATAAACATATAATTTGTAAAAAAAAAAGGTCATAGCGTCCATGATTATGAAGATAATTACACATGTTATTATGCAATGTGCATAACTACATTAATAGAAAGTTACAAATATAAATTAATAATTAATTTAATAATAATTTAATTAATTAGTCAATATTTTATAATAAGCAAGCCACTTTTTGACAGACCTACACATCTTAGTAAAAGGCCATAGTGTCCATATTGATGAAGCTATACATACTGTCACTATGAACTGTGTACAATCACATATACAGTGGTAATAAATGCAAAGTAACACATTATTTAATAATAATAGCAATTTAATTTGTCAATATTTAGTAACTAGCATTCAACATTGACAGGCTGACATGTAATTAAACACCCGTATGTCCATGATTATGAGAATAGTCGTAGAATTTATACAAGCAGTAAACCACTGCTGCCATTGATTGCTGTCACGCAGCTGCAGTTGGGGCTGCTTCGAGTTGCCCCAGAAAATCTATCCCTGCTGGGCTACTCCATAAGTTAATCTAGAGCTGTCTTGACTAGGCCTAGGGCTAGGGGCACAACGACACATATCTAAGTTACAAATTTCGTCTTAGCAGACTTGCGGGGCAGCTTGTTGCTCTAGTCTATAGGGGAAATATTAATGATCTAACTCTGTGTCTGTATGGCATTTCCGACCGCCTACTGCACCGCCTTGAGATAGGCACGCCAGGTGCGGTGACCGGCGAAGCATGATGGCCGCATTGTTCGAGCTAATGCCGTTGCGTTGCCGTATTATATTCTTCCAGTCGTGTTGACGAGCCAATCGGCTTCTGGGTCATTGCGGTTGTTGGCACATTTATCCAGGATATAATCATCGGCAAACACCCACACGTTAGAGGTGACGTTGTCTCATTGATATAGAACTATAACAGATAACGAGCTTGGTCTAGTATTGTTCCTAGGCTCATGCCATGAGTCATACTTCCCTTTGAGATGTCCGCCTAGTGCAGATGTTGATGTTGATTTTTGATTAAGATTTATCAGTGCAGGAGTGCCGACCTGTAGTTCACAAAGGTAGATTTGTACGTATTTTGTGTGTGTGTGTGTGTGTGTGTGTGTGTGTGTGTGTGTGTGTGTGTGTGTGTGTGTGTGTGTGTGTGTGTGTGTGTGTAGGTATGGGTGTTTATATATATATATATATATATATATATACATGCATATACATGTATACACATGTATATACATATAATTTGTATAATATATTAACGAACTTAAGAAAATACCACGACGAGCAGCAAGACTTGCAAAGTCAATCATTGTTCTGTCGGGAATACAGCGCAATATCAGTGAGCAAACCTGTGTAGTAGGTAGGTGGGACGAATTGTGTAGGATCTCGTTAACTGCGCTCGAAACGGGCAGAAAACGAAAGTCAACTGCGTACCCTGTTGTGGGATTATAAGTCACCCTGTGGCAGCCAAAGCTATACAATGTTATTTAAACTCAAACCAATGAAACGATACTAAAGTACGTAACACTTCACACCAATTTGAAATAAAAATGAAATTTTGCCAAAAGCTGTTCCCCGTTAATAACATACTAAAACTCATCTAGAGATCAACCGTTCAAATGGTGACACAAGCAGGACACCTAGCATCTATATTCCCAAGGGAATATTTTTCTGTGATAGCGACTTTTTAGTCTTAGCAGGAGTCACTGACCCCAATTTCATATGTACTCTTAATTACTTATGGTGACATTTGTTCATGTGCATATTATTTGCTATTATTTAATGTAATTGTTTTGAGGTCAAAATAAACATCTTGTTCTTGTTCTTGTTCTTGTTCTTGTTCTTGTTCTTGTTCTTGTTCTTGTTCTTGTTCTGGTTCTGGTTCTGGTTCTGGTTCTGGTTCTGGTTCTGGTTCTGGTTCTGGTTCTGGTTCTGGTTCTGGTTCTGGTTCTGGTTCTGGTTCTGGTTCTGGTTCTGGTTCTGGTTCTGGTTCTGGTTCTGGTTCTGGTTCTGGTTCTGGTTCTGGTTGTAATCCTGTTGACGACCCAATCGAAAAGCAAAGATAGCGACCATTTTGTTTTAAAATGACATTTCGGGAATATCGGAGACATATTAAATATTCGTGTTTAGTATTTTTACGACTTAAAGACGTAAACACCAAATCAGAGTAAATTGTAAACCACCCAATCAAACGTACTGGTTATTGCGTCATATTAAAATTATGTTCCGTATGTGAACAACGATTGCATCCACGTTTTAAGATGGCCGCCATTTTTCAAGACGGCCGTCACCTTTTAACATGGCCTTCAATTTGTGAAGGCGAAACCAGCTTGTTTGTTACCAAGGCGACTCGGCACTCACGAGTTCCGTCATATATCGTTACGACTACAATTTAATCCCACAGTTGTATTTCACTGTCGCATAATACACGAATGTGACCTAAGCAAAGTTAAGAAATGTGAATAAAACTATGTGTGGATAGTAGTATTTAATTTGAAATATTTTTTTATATAATCCACGGATTTAGCTCAATATATCGCCAGCGAGCTTTACCTAGCGGTGCGTTGGTTACTAGAACCAGCTCTAGTTTCTAGGTACAAGTAAAAAAAAATTGTTTTTGACATAGACAGTCGACGGTGGTGGAATAATCTTCTTCAAGATAATGACATAAAAGGAAATCTACGACCGTATGACGTGTTTTTTGGCGTCGTCATATGCTAATTACTTAAACTAGGGTGACTCGCTAATTAGTCAACAACAATTGAACAGTCGAGAACTGTCACAGTCATATTACAGGCATTATTTATAATGAATGAACAGAAACAGCAAAATACAAATTTATATTATTATTTAAATTAGACTGTTAACTGCATTCAACAAAACACTAGGCTATATAATGTAATTGCACGGTTATTTGCATATAGTAATAACTAGGTTGACACATGTTCTTAAATTTAGATCAGTTGATTTACCCCATAAATCAACTTATTTAAATCACTCAAGAAAAACATTCTGGTTTGCTGATTTATAAAGGTAAGATCTTAAAGGACAAAAAAGGCTACGGCTTCGTGTCATACACCTAATAGAGTTTATACAAAGTAACAATTTCCACATATACTCAATTTTTTAACGTCAGTGGTTTACTCAGAATGTGACTTTAAAGTCTCAAATTCTAACGAAATCCACGATGGTCTAGACGTCGCCATAGGTGAAGGGTTAATTTGGCTTGGCCATTCAGCGCGCGGCATTCTATATCTCGGTCAGCTTCCGGCGACGTCGTTATGGGTCAACAACTTCGAGTCTTCGACAGTTCGTTCAGTTGGCGTGACATCTAGCAGCTGTTTATAGACGTATATCTAAATCTGTGGTTAAATCTATGGTAAACTTTAGTAATTATGCCTTCGTGTTCGGCATACGGTTGCAATAATAGTTGAAACAACCGGTAGTATTGAAGCAATGGATTCACGTTGGTGATTTGCGGGCGTACTGTTTGTCACTTTGCTCGGTCCATTTTGAGGAGAAATGTTTTGATGTAGACATGTATCATCAGTTGATGGGATGATTTCAGCGATAACAATAATAGACAACTTTATGTTTACCGTCATCAGCATGTTACGCGCGTTGCCGAGTTGCAGCCATTTCATGACAACAGCCAAACCCTATGCAGGGAATCTACGTGGAGAGCGCCTCGATCACCGTCGTGACGTCATTCTTCGTCTAAGATGGGGTAGCGCATAGAATTTGGATAGCTGGGTGTTAAAAAAAAATTTCTGGTAAACCGCTGGCGTTAAAAAAAAAGAGTATATGTGGAAATTGTTACTTTATATTAAATCTATTAGGTGTATGCCCCGTAAAAGTTAACTTTGTTTGTCCTTTAAATAGCGCAGTAACCAATCATCAGGATTGCTGAAAGCGCTTTACACTTTATTTCCCTGACAGACCTGTTCAATCAGATGTACCATCTCAACTTCTCTGGGAAATATCCAACAATATGCTACAATTAATTCGCAAAAGCTACTCGTACACATATCCACCACTGTCTGTAGCCATGCAGGTACTCATAGGAACAACGCTAGACCCAGCTCTTTATCTGTTATAGCTCTATATCAATGAGCCAACGGCACCGCTAACGTGTGGCTGTTGCCGATGATTATATCCTGTATAAATGTGTCAACAACCGCAACGACCCCAGAAGCCGATTGGCTCGTCAACGGGACTAGAAGAATATAATACGGCAACGCAACTGCCTTGGCTCGAACAATGCGGCCATCATGCTTCGCCGGTCACCGCACCTGGCGTGACCATCTCAATGCGGTGCAGGAGGCGATCGGAGATGCTCTACAGCCACAGACGTAGATCACTAATCTTTCCGCTATAAACTAGAGTGACAAGCTGGCCCGCTGCACTGAATCTGCTGTGGACCACTGGCTGTCGTCTATTTGCCAGGCAGAAAGTGCTGTACTCACTGGCAGAATAATACAATAGAACTGTTAGGCAACGTAATAAATATATAAAAAAGTCTGCTACGACGAAATGTGTTACTTGGATATGTGTCGTTGTACCCCTAGCCCTAGGCCTAGTTAAGACAGCTCGTGATTAATTTCTGGAGTAGGCCAGCAGGGCCAGCTGTTGAATGTTTTGAGTTGGTTAACTGTGTTGAGGTACGGATCTAAATAGTTGTCACTGTGGTTCATTGGCAATGTGAATAATGATCCGATGGGATAGGCTGTAGCCTCCAGCTTCGTCATTAGGGGAAGGACTGTCACCCGGATTATATAGAACCCAAACACTGGACAGTTCGGTGGTTGACACTGATTTGAGCAACGTTAATCCATTTCGGGACATGCTGGCTACAACAGTCATTGTGAAGTCGCAAGCATGGTTATTTTCTGTGTAGCGTACAACTGTACCAACCGACAGAAAACAGGATCAGGAGTCTCTTTCCACTGGCTATACAATATAATAGCTTAGGTTATAGTCTTTGCGAATATATTTATGTTCCACAGCCATTAATTTAGGAAATTAATAGTTTTAAGACATTACAGTCATGTTCAAATTGACCAATACATGCAATTACCAAACTAATTCTGTTTAGGGGGACATGAAAGGGAAACTGTGTTGATACTTGCTACTTCACTATGACATCCCTGCTATTGTGTTGTAGTTTGCCTAATTTTATTTATTTATTGTTATTACTATTGACACTGTATAATTAGTTAGTTGACTTAACATCACTACTTTTCTACCTTTCTACCTTTTCTACTACTGTTATTGTTAGTAATAATGTTTATTGTTGTTTTCCCTATTCTCTCATCCACTTTGCATGGTCTGTTTTTTAATTTGTGAAATTGGAGGACGGTCTTCATTTGGTTGATTTTTAAATGACTTTTTTGCAAAACACCACAACAATTGTGGATCTGGTAGAATAACAAATTAAATAGTACTAAGCTGTACTCACCCCTCACAGTGAGACACTGTAAGCCTGTTGATTTGTTTCAGACAGGCATATTAGTGAGGCAACTGTTTGAACATATTGTACCCAACTGATGTCAGTAAATAAATAAGATGATAATTATGTAGAAAACTTGGTGCAGTCCTATGTACGTACCGGAACTGCAGTGGCTTTCTGCCTGACAATAGCATGGCTGTCACCAGCCCATGTTGACTTCAAAGTATCATGTGTCAACTGATAGCGGCCCAGCGATCTTGTTCTACTGGTGTGTTCTATTTATATCTATGCATACAGGACACCATTACCATAGTCTAGCCGTGATGGGACGACATGTCTAGACGGCTATATCACTGACTGCTTCAGGGCCTCAACAAAACGCAGCTAAAACGACTCAAGCGCTTACAAAACACTGCTGCGACGCTTGTCACGCTCTCCACGAAATATACTCACATCACACATATCCTCAAACAACTACATTGGCTACCAATTGAACATAGAATCATCTTCAAAATGTCCACGTTTGTGTTCAAGACAATCCACGGTGTCTCGCCTACTTACTTGTGTAGCCTTGTTAAGCCGTACGAACCACTCCATGGAAATAAACGCTCTGCAAACAAGCTCCTATTAATAGAACACAAATCTAAAAACTCGCGGGGAGCGCGATCGTTCACCGTATCCGCAGCAAAGGCCTTGAGTGCACTTCCAAACAATATCAGAGCCAGCGCAACAGTCGGTGTCTTCAAGAGAGCACTAAAACCACATATTTTTAAAGCTTACTTTGAGTGATACATGAGGACTTTCCCTAGGTCTACATGTCGTGGACGTGTTGTCTTTATACATTTTATGACACTAACTAATTGTTAAAACTAGATAAATAATGTTTTAAGTCGGCCATTTTAAAACAAAATGGTCGCTATCTTTGCTTTTCGATTGGGTCACCAACAGGATTAGAAGAATATTCCCATGGGAATATAGATGCTAGGTGTCCTGCTTGTGTCACCATTTGAACGGTTGATCTCTAGATGAGTCTTAGTCTGTTGTTAACGGGGAACAGAAGTTCATTGACCGTGTTTTTAACCAGCCATGTAGGAGCTGGGTCAAGGTTGCATGATTTTGGTGGAGCATCCATGACAATAGTCTTGATTTCGTCTGGTGTTAGTAGGGTGAAGGAAGACAGTTTCGATGTGCAGCAATTGTTGATATCCACGTGTTTCTCACATTTTGTTCAGTCGGAACGGAGAGACAACTCACGACATATGTTGCTGATCTGTTCAGAAAAATGGTTGGAAAACAGACCCGCCATTTCAGCTTCGGACGTATAGGTAGGAAGCATTGTTCCTACTTTACGATGAAGCAGGCAATTTACAATTCTATAAAGTTGTTGTTGATTCTTGCCTGTGTCACGGATTTTGCTGGAATAGTAGGCACATTTTGTTTTGATAAGTAATGCATTGACTCTCTTGCACTGGTCAGCGTACACTTGTCTGTGCACCTCTAGTCTGGATTTTCCTCAGGATCTTTCTCTCTGCCGGTTCTTTTGTTTCTCAACCCGCAGATCACCTGTATACCACACTGTATCTTGCCGTAGTCGGATTTGCTTTCCAAGCATAGGCGCGTGTGAATCCATTAAGTTGACAAGCAAATTATCGTACTGATCAGCAAGCTCATCCACGTTCCACGGTATCTGTGCTGCGGGTCATGAGTACGTCTAACGTGTGACCTAACGTGTGACCTTGGCTCGAACAATGCGGCCACCATGCTTCGCCGGTCACCGCACCTTGTCATGTCAAGGCGGCTGTCAGGTAAAACGCCTATATCACGAACAGTCGGCGTCAGTGATGTGGGTGACTCATACGCATAGATGTTGGACAACGGAGAAGGCGAGAGGACGGCGGCGGAACGAAACACGATTGCTTCAGTCTTCGTCTCGTTTAGAATAAGATGGTTGTAATTCAGCCACTGTCTAATACCACACACAAGCATTCGTCGATGCTTCGTTGTGCATCTGCGTGCTCGATTGCGTACACTCAGCGTAATATTGAGTGTCGTCTGCATATGTGTGATAGCGGATCTGGTGGCGATATAAAATGTCTACCGGTCTCGGTATATCATCCATGCAGGCAACCTGGGAGTGTACATCATATATGTGTGTGTGTGTGTGTGTGTGTGTGTGTGTGTGTGTGTGTGTGTGTGTGTGTGTGTGTGTGTGTGTGTGTGTGTGTGTGTGTGTGTGTGTGTGTGTGTGTGTGTGTGTGTGTGTGTGTGTGTGTGTGTGTGTGTGTGTGTGTGTGTGTGTGTGTGTGTGTGTGTGGTGTGTATGTGTGTGTGTGTGTGTGTGTGTGTGTGTGTGTGTGTGTGTGTGTGTGTGTGTGTGTGTGTGTGTGTGTGTGTGTGTGTGTGTATTAAAATACATCTGCCAAGTTGCATACCGCTGCACCGTCTTCTTCATGTCAGAATGTAGGTCTTCTGCGTCACTGCTGTTATTGACATATTTATACAGAATATAATCGTCGGCAAAAAGCCGGAAGTTAGAGCTGACGTGGTCTCAGATAAAGACCTGGGTTAAATATTTCTCCAAGGCTCGTGCCATGAGTTACACTTCCCTTTGAATTGTCGTTTATCTAGCTTAAACGTTTAGAGATTCGTCAATGCAGGTGTACCCGACCCGAACCTCACAAAAGGTATTCGGTGCAGTTGTATGCACCAAATACCTTCGTCCCATATTTTCGCTACAATAAAATGGCTAAAGATACGACTTGAAATTGCATAAAACTATATTTATATACGGTCATAAATAATGTTTTAAGTCGGAAATTTTAAAACAAAATAATCGCCATGGCCAGTAGAAATTGTTGCATGTGGAGTTTCGTTGAAAAATGTATGAGTCTAAGTAGATGATACCTACTGACTAGTAGTAGTACTGTTGATCCCCCGTCTACCCACTTAGTAATATTTTACAAGAAACATTCTTGCTAAATATTCTCGCATTTGGAAACCCGGGCCATGTTGAGATAGATTATTCTGTAATGTTTAACAAAACATTGTACCATAATATGATCCTTAGAGAGTCTTTCTAATAATTTACACATCACTTACATTAATACACTGCTCTGTAGGCTGACTTATTGGTGCTGTTTTTTTTAAACGCAATATCATGTTTGATTCTTTCCATTATTTTCGAGGATATTGGCGCAAAAGAAGTTACTATTATTATTATTATTATTATTATTATTATTATTATTATTATTATTATTATTATTATTATTATTATTATTATTATTATTATTATTATTATTATTATTATTATTATTATTATTATTATTATTATTATTACAATCTTAACGTTTAACAATGATAGAAACGTACCTTTCGCGGGTATTCTTCCACCTTCTAGGTCATTGAGTAAATCACGCTGTGGGTGTTGTGAGGCTTCCAAAGCTAAAGTACTTTGTCTTATCGATGCAGCTTGTGCATCGAGCGAACGAGCGTTCCTTCCGTCGTCGTTTACACCGTCGTAGAGGCGACGTTCGTTTGACGCGATGAAATGCATAATCGTTAATCCAATCAGTAGCCCTGCGATGAAACTCCATATAGTCCTATTCGGCAACATCGTTCTGCACGCCATAGTTCTTGCTATAGAGCGAGCAACATTAGTTTACTGACCGTGCGAAACGTAAGCGCCTTGTTGTGGTCTCACGGATTGCGTACTGCGTACGAACAAAACACTAAATGCGCAATACACGTGACTTCTGCCAACCAATAAAACTAGGTGTTTTGTAACCTCGGGACAGTGTTTTGTAGCCTCGGGACAGTGCTGCGTGGCTGCACCGTAATCAACTATGAACCCGCCGCATTTAGCTCAAAATAAACGACGGAAAGAGTCATGCCAAAAAATACCAGTGCCCAGTTTCAAACGCCGTGTAACGTTACGCGCAATTACACGATCTACTGGTCGCAGCTAACAGCGAATAGTCAATAGGGCGTGCAAGTCTCGCGCGCAAAAACGAGGCCGGGGAGCAGTTGTTTTGCAGAAAGTCTATATTCTCCATGTTAACGTTAACGTATAGGACTTCGTTTTGTTTTTGGTTGTAATAATCGAACTGTTGCAGTGTAACTATTTCAGTTATACTGTCCGAAGGATTATTACAAGCAGAAGCAGTGGAACACTTTGCCGGTGACAATGCACACGGAAATCATGAATTTTAATCGATTGTTATGGTGGTTGCCATGGCATCGCCGGCTTGTACTTGTGTTTGGCGAAATTAACTAATAATGATAAGTGCCATTTTTTGCGCAGTGGCATGTCGCCCCTCACCTTTTTGATGTCATTGTGTAGTATTGAGTTGTACTGTCTATATATTTGAATTTTACTTGTCTGTTATGTACACAACTGTGTGTAAAACATTTTAATGCTAGACATGTACACTGTGGATATGCCTGATGTGCATACCATTTTTGGCATTAAATTATGCCCATTTCCAACCTGTTATATATGTATTCATTGTTCTTTATTCCAACATCAAAAACGAGCTACGGCCACTATGTAGTACCATGACCTATCCCCACAAGACATGACAAAACATAAATGTCAACTTCTTGATAAAGCCAAAAGTAATTTTATGGTGGTTATGTATTGTGCAATAACGTAAACGGTTGTCTAAGCCAACCTTCCACCCCTCAGCAGTTGTGGTCTAGTCCACCCTTGGCATCATGGGATAAGACCACAAAGACTTCCCACTCGAATGCTGTATTCATCGATGTAAGTCGCTTTTAATTTTGTCCTCACCACCACCTCCGCTCCTCCACCACTACTGTGAACATTTACATTTTGTTGTCTTTGTATTTACCATCAATCTTTGATACGACTTGTGATACGACATAATTTCGGACATTGTACCTTTGGTTTGTCACACTGCGTATGTGTATTTACCTTGTTTGTATTGTACTGTACAGGTGGCATGTCGCCCCTCACCTTTTTGATGTCATAGTGTAGTATTGAGTTGTACTGTCTATATATTTGAATTGTACTTGTCTGTTATGTACACAACTGTGTGTAAAACATTTTAATGCTAGACATGTACACTGTGGGTATGCCTGATGTGCATACCATTTTTGGCATTAAATTATGCCCATTTCCCATGACCTATCCCCACAAGACATGACAAAACATAAATGATATTCTGATTAGTTTCAGTAATTGTTGCAGTCACACAAGAGTAATTATGATGACACAGTGTTTGAAAAATTATTATTTTGATTCATACAATATCATTTTGTTTTGTACGTGCATGTGCTATATTCCACACAGTACTTGAGATGGCAATGACATTATCTGCAAATACTACTTCAATCTAGATATGAGAAAGACAAGACCAACTTCCTAAGTGACGTAATATACAATCCCAATTGATGTACACATATTTTTACTCATAGAAGATACCTCATATCTTGCAATGATATAATAACAGATAAGATAATTGTTTATAATTATGGACGACATTATAAAGAAAAACTGATTTTTATATTTATTGTCGGCCATCTTGGACTTTTGACGTAGGTAAATTATATATTAATTAGTTTCAATTAGTCATACAAAAATGATGTATACACCATTATGTAGATAATTCCTTTCTGGTTCAGACAATGTAAACTTTTATATAATTATGATGAACAGTTTTTACAAACATTCATTACGTGAATCCATGTTTAGTCACAGTGTTGCGGCCCGCAGAAACTCAGGACTTAAGAGGTTAATAGTTATATAAATAAATAAGTTATGCAATATTTTTTTTTTTTAATATTTATCGACGGAAAACACAAAACTGAGCTCATTGCCAGTTTTTCTTTAGGTCCTCCACACTCCGAAACGTCGTCGATAGAGCGTTGACCTCTGCCGTCACAGCATTCCATCCCTTTTTCTGTCCCTTTTCGACAAGGTTGATTTGAATCGGCTTTGTAACAGTTATATTTGGCCGGATGCTTGTATTAAGGCCATAATCTCAGTATGAGAAAGGTTGTCCTTATAATTTCGCTGTTGTCTCACTGCTTCCACCATGAGGACTGTCAGAGGTGAAATGAATTCTGGGAACATTTGTTCTCAAAACGCGGCAATCCGCTTATCGGTTACTCGTGCCGGTATTTCCTAGTTGGGCGGCATCTGGGTGGCTGTTGTGCACCGCAACACTATACCAGTGGGCTAATGCAACTGGAGTGGAGTGGAGGAAGGTCAAATGTTATAAATGATTGTGTCCGACACGACTGAAGACAAATTAGTTGCGAGAAGTGTAAGGGAATTTTGCACTTTCATTAAAGTCACCCCTCGTGTCGTATAAAGGCTAGTTCATGTCTGTCGAATCATCTGTCGTGTCCTATGCGTCGATGAAGGTTCCTCTCGAAAACGACACCGGAAGTACTAGCAAACGTCGGTGATGTTTGGAATTTCGTTTCCGTCATTGTATTACACTGTGATAGTGGTCATTATTAACAATCTGACTAAAGCCGACGTACCCTCTATTCTGTGGACGCCACTGTTACCACACCGGTCTATGAAATGTTGCGATTGTGCCGTATGATCAGGAATTCCATCTAACGATAGCAACGCGTCAATGGACTTGTACCCCGACAATTCGTTAACAAGGTATGTTACGTCACTACCGCAGAGAATCAGTCTGTGGGAATACGGTCTGATCGAAATGCAATACCCCCACAGTTGGCACAATGTGCGAAGCGACAACGCATGGTTAGCAATAATGACCAAGACGGGGGATAACTATGACAGTGATAAATGCAAAATCGAGGCCGGTTATTATGATAGCCCCGAAGGATGATACCGACCATCAACAAGACGTTGAAAGAGGCGTCAGGAGTAAAGGACGTGACTCTGAGCTACAGCATAAAGTGACGGTACACCTAGATCCGGGTAGTGTATTGTCTATGGATATGTCGAACATGAATGGATTGAATAACGTTTTGGTCACAACGTCGAGAGAGGGCGATTCGGTGAACATAATGGCGCAGGGTTTTTACTCGCTCTATGTTTACACTAGTCTCGGTTGACCAACTGTCGGTCGGCTGCAGAACTACGCTGAGAAGACAGTCTGGTTACAATATTTTTATTTCTGTTTATTTTGTGTTAATATAAGTTTAATTTTGAATAGTTTTTATAATATAGCATTATTTGATTAAAAAAAGGCATCCTTATTTAATTTGTATGCTATCCGTTGAGGGCTACACAATGCTGCCACCTCACGGATACTGGTTAATACTGCCGTAATTATTATTTTATAAACAACTGTAAATTTGAATTTTTACTTACTTTTGTGTTAATATAAGTTCAAAGTTGAATAATTTTTATACGATATAATTATCTTGTAAAAGTATATCGTTATTTTAATTTTTATTTCATAGTTGGCCTGAGTGCCAATCAGCGTCTCTACCCTAATCTGGGGTAAGGCCGCCCTGACGGGTCGAAAATGCAGACCCACTCTTTCCCGAGGCGGGTGTGAGGGGCTTAAATGTGCAGCCACCTCACGGAGCCTGAGTAACCGAGGCTATGTTTACACCAACATCGTGGAATCACGTTGGTCGAGGACAGCATTGCTCCGTTGCTGAGAATTGTGCCGCTGTGCTGCCGCTTTGACAATGTGCAATGCATTCCTGTCTTGCATAAAGAATTCACAACGATCGAGATCGATATCAGAGACGACGCAGGACGTCGCATACCATTCGAACGCGGCAGAGTGACAGTAATGCTTCTTTTTTGACGACGTACGCCATCGTTTTTCGAAGCATGAGTCTATTGATAGATAAATAGATATTTAAATGAATAAATCAATTACATAAATAGGTAGGCAAATACGATCACATAAATGAGACTCTGCTTCAGAGTGACGGTGAAAATGTGAAATATCTGGTACTCGCCGCTATGGAGGATGACCTGTACTATATATACATGTGTTGTGTTCTGCTTTAATAAAAATGTGCAAACCTTATTGGATGATTTTGTTCATATATTTATCTAAGCGTTGTATCTTGTAGTAAATTTGGAATATTCTAAACTTTCGGCGCGATAGCTTGGTCTACTTTACGAAGTCATCGTGGTACTTTGGTAAATTTTTATGCGAAAACTGTGGTGCATTCGATAATAAAACGGGAAACTTGGTGGTTTGTTTGCCGTCATAGAATATTTTGCTAAACAAATATAGAAACAATGTTGGGTTGTGACTTCACTACTTTAAAAGCTGGCGCCATTTACTGGATAACTATGACACTACATTAGACACTAGCGCCATCTAGCGGACAAAGCAACCACTAACGAAGGTTAGACACAGGAACAAGTTGGGGCTAACTAGGCTTTGACGTAGACAAAAGATGGGGTTAATTAATAGAAAATGTTCACGTTTTTGTTCCGGGGACACAAACCAAAACATTTCAGAAACATTTGAGATCAGCCTCTAGAGGAAGGTCTCAAAATGTTCAATCAATTCACCCTAAACTAATCAAACAAACAACAAAATAAACACAACATGAAGATACAATTATTAGTTTAAATGAAGCATACATACTGCAACAGTGCGTGGCTTTCCAACAATCATTGCATTCCACCAGCCATTACGCGTTCATAAATACTGCTACTTAATACTTATGGGTGAAACTAATAGAGAAGATGGAATGTCAACGTGCATGCATAAACTTGATAAAAGTGTGATAAACATAATCAGATATGTGGCAATATTTATGTCATAATTGGAAAGTCGTGTAGTCTATTTCCATATCCACTGTATTAAAAAATTCAAAATCTTCTCGATCGGAAAACAACAGAAAGTATGATTCATACTTACGTTACGTTTCGCATCGACAATGGAAGCTACCAGCTCTACGGCATTTCCGACCACCTTCTTACCAGACTCCAAATAGTACAAAACACTGCTGCCCGGCTTATAACCAAAACAAAGCAACCCGACCACATCACTGCTGTTTTAATCGATCTTCACTGGCTTCCGATCAAACAGCGGATCAAGTACAAATTGTTACTGTTGATGTTTCGAAGTCTTCACGGACTAGCGCATCATACATTACCGACCTACTAATTAACTATTATTTACCAGTATTGGTATTTTTAGTATTATTACGACTAATATTTGTATTTTTATTGAAATTGTTTTACTGATCTATTTATTTTACAACTACATATCTATATTTATTTTATTTTAAGGTAATCTGTATATTCCTGTAAAGTGCAATGCGCCTCTGAATGGTTTTATTCATAGATAGAGCTTAGACAAATACTGTTATATATTATTATTATTATTACTTCATAATTAATGAAAGTTGCCCATAGATTTAGCCGTCTAAGCAAGGTGGCTGACCGACCACAGCCGCGGCCTAGTATGCTGCTCCTCACTTATTGGGCAAGCCAAGCCAAACCAACGCATCACCGATTTCGATGGCGGCATCCAGGCTATCAATGATTTCGTTAGAATTTTACACTTTAAGGTCACATTCTGGGTCACTGACGTTAAAAATGTAGTGTATTTGGAAATTGTTACTTTGTATTAACTGTATTAGGTTATTATATGAAAGCGTTGGCTTTTTTGTCCTTTAACTCCACTGAAATGAATTATCTCCTTTGCAAGTGCAATGCGGCAGCACTGTTGCCATCAGGTGACCAATTTCTAATAAAGAACATCCTCAGCATTACTTGCATTCACGCGTTGCACTGAAAAGGTGGGCGCTATGAAAGAATCGACGAACATACGCACTCGCATAATGCACTGCACTGCACTGCACTGCACTGCACTGCACTGCACTGCACTGCACTGCACTGCACTGCACTGCACTGCACTGCACTGCACTGCACTGCACTGCACTGCACTGCACTGCACTGCACTGCACTGCACTGCACTGCACTGCACTGCACTGCACTGCACTGCACTGCACTGCAATGCAATGCAATGCAATGCAATGCAATGCAATGCAATGCAATGCAATGCAATGCAATGCAATGCAATGCAATGCAATGCAATGCAATGCAATGCAATGCAATGCAATGCAATGCAATGCAATGCAATGCAATGCAATGCAATGCAATGCAATGCAATGCAATGCAATGCAATGCAATGCAATGCAATGCAATGCAATGCAATGCAATGCAATGCAATGCAATGCAATGCAATGCAATGCAATGCAATGCAATGCAATGCAATGCAATGCAATGCAATGCAATGCAATGCAATGCAATGCAATGCAATGCAATGCAATGCAATGCAATGCAATGCAATGCAATGCAATGCAATGCAATGCAATGCAATGCAATGCAATGCAATGCAATGCAATGCAATGCAATGCAATGCAATGCAATGCAATGCAATGCAATGCAATGCAATGCAATGCAATGCAATGCAATGCAATGCAATGCAATGCAATGCAATGCAATGCAACTTAATTGAAAACTAACATGTTTGGACAAGTTTCGACATCGTATTAATGTGAAGCGCTTTGATTGATATTTAGTTAGTTAAAAAGCGCTATATTAAGCAACGGAATTATTATTATTCTATAGAGCAAGACGTTTGCATAATTAATAATAATTAAAAACAAGTAATAAATAAATTATTTATTTCAGATAATCATCATGTTCATATATAAACGTACATTGTGAAAACATATCATTATGACTAAACACAAAATACATCGATAAGAACAACATGTCTAACATCCCGAATACATCCCGAACCAAGAGATGCTGCAATTTCGAAATATAATACGTAATAATATAAATAGTGGAATTCAAAGACTTGTCAATCCTTTTCTCTCGACAGTCCTCTTCAATTGTCGATCCTCTTTCATCAGGCTATGGCTATAAACAGTTTATTCTATTTACACGTTTGCCTGAGATTTAACAAGACAAGATAACATTAGATAATATGGTATTTTTTTATTTGTATGAAAACTTGACGTACCGTTATCGGTAAGATATATTCATACCATCAGTACAAGGTTTACTCTATGTTTAGTTTAAGTTCAGTTCCTTCATGTAGGCGTCCTCTCCTTCTCAAATGAACGTGTCGT
>OZ024861.1:30663475-30673475 GCA_964017155.1 Oasisia sp. SBJ-2009 | reverse complement strand
GCTTGTGGTATGCTGAGACTGGTAATCAGTTCTCGTACTGAAGATATTCATAACTGAACATTTTTAAATATTAAAATGCAGCTGCCAAATTGCAGACTGCTCCATCAGTCTCTTCAGGTCATATTGGCGGTGTTCTGCGTCATTATTGTTGTTGACACATTTATACAGCCCATGTTTGTGCTGTATTGAAAAGTGGCGGCCATCTTAAAACGTGGCTTCAATCGTTATTCACATCAGGAACATCTTTAATATAACGCAATAACCAGTACATTTGATTGGGTGGTTTACAGTTTAATCTGATTTGGTGTTTACGTCTTTAAATGGACAAGTCGTCGTAAGAAATACTAAACACGAATATTTAATATGTTCCCGTTCTTGCACCATTGCGGTACTACGTAGCAATACGTATCAAAAATAGCACCTGATATTCCCGAAATGTATAAGTATAAACGACCATCTTGAAACTAGAGCAGCCACTGATGATGTTCAGATGTATTTGGAATGCGTAAAGACACGACTTTAATTGCGTAAAACTATATTTATATACCGTCATAAATAATGTTTTAAGTCGACCATTTTAAAACAAAATGGGCGCCATTGTCAGCAAGAATATTTCTAGTGGAGTTTCATTGAAACCGTTCTGAGTCTAAGAAGATGATACCTACTTTGGGTCCCTCGTCTATTCACTTAGTAATCTTTTCAAGATTAGAGTATTTCTAATAATTTACACATCACTTATGTTAAATCCATTGGACTGTAGTCTGACTTATTGTCATTGTTTTATTTGTTATATAAAAAGCGATATGATGTTTGATTCTTTCCATTACAAGGGATACAACCTTGACGTTTAACAATGATACAAACGTACCTTTGGCGGGTATTCTTCCATCTTCTACGTCGTTGTTTAAATCACGTTGCGGGTGTTGTGAAATTTCCAACGCTAAAGTACTTTGTCTTATCGATGTAGCACGTGCATCGAGCGAACGGGCGTTCCTTCCGTTTAACGCGATGAAATGCATACTCGTTAATCCAATCAGTAGCCCTGCGATGAAACTCCATATACTCCTAGTTGGCAACATCGATCTGCACGCCATAGTTCTTGCTATATAGCGAGCAACATTAGTTTACGGACCGTGTGAAATTTAAAAGCGTCTTGTCGTGGTCTCATGGTGTGCGTACTGCGTACGAACAAAACACTAAATGCGCAATACATGTGATCTCTGCCAACCAATAAAACTATGTCAATGCGGCGATGCTATATACTAGTAAGAATAGGTGTGTTGACGTATGCTCATAAATCGACGCTATGGTGTATTGTTTACAATTAAGTAGCCTCGTGACAATGCCAGCTGCACAAGCAAATAGAGTTCAGAAGGCGTAGAAATTAGAACACACTAAACGTAGGAGATAGCCATATACGAGTTGGTGTCAACTGAAAAAGGGGACTATTTTAGTTTACAGATATACCTGAACAGTTGTATTGGGAAAGGACTGCCACACAATGACAAAGTCAGGTCAAGCCTCGACAGAGAAGAATAATTATATATAGTTACTGCAAAACTGATTAAATAAGATAGAAAGAGTGGGTCCATGTCCTTTTATAAAGTATGCTTCCAGAGGGAGGCCAAAACACTTATACTTTGCTTTTGGAATGCATTTTAATCGCATAATAAAGGGATCGTAGTTATAGACGTGCATATGATATCCAAAATATACAAACATTGCTGATCTCACATCATGAATAATAGGGAAACTTTCGGTGAAAGAATAGTGTGGCGTGTTTGACAGTGGATGAAAGCTTCTAGTTCAATCATTTGCTATTTCACGAACACTATATTAATTAGGTTCTCATGGTATCAAATGTTTTTTAGATTAATAAAAGCACCGACATCATGTTTTAACTGCCCTTAGTATTTGTGATTTCCTCAATCAATTCCAAACCAGCATTTGACGTGAACATATTACCACGGGATCCGTAGAAATGTGGATGTATTATGTGAACATAATATTTATTAGCACGGGATCCGCAGAAATGTGGATGTATTATGTGAACATATCAGCACAGGATCCGTAGAAATGTGGATAAATTGTGTGAACATATTAGCATGGGATCCATAGAAATGTGGATGTATTATGTGAAACATATTAGCAAGGGATTCTCAGAAATGTGGATGTATTGTGTTATTTGTATTTAAACACCTGTCTGAACATTTTCCCGAGAATTTGTAATTGCTATACGAGAACTACGAGAACAATTGGTCGGTAATTTGTAAAGTTGCGTTACTTATATATATATATATATATATATATATATATATATATATATATATATATATATATATATAATTAGGTATAATTATGGCAATGTTTTGGCGAGTTGGAAAACACCAGTTGTAAATTAACTAATTATTACGTATGAGAGATTTGCTTGCTTATTACGTTTTTTGACCTAAATGACAATGTCCAAACCTATGTCTTCTGCAGACTTTTTTTAATACATGCCTTCGCCGTAGTCGTGCATTCCTTATCGCCAGCGTATGAAATAACAATTTAACTAACGATACACTTAGTCACCACTAGGTGGCGCATCTCATGAGGTCTAGAGGTAGCCAAACGTTGCTAGTTCCCAGGAATTGCCATTCGCCTCGGGCGATGCTGCCAGCGCAAAGTTCAGTCTCTTCTTGTTGGCGTCGTCTCCTTCTCAAATGAACGTGTCGTGCCGTACGTCTTTAAGTGGTACACCAGATACTCGATGGCGTACATTTGGTACGGCTGCAACTTGTGGAGCGAGATTGTATAGTTGCTGAACCTATCAAGTTTCTGCAATAGGAAGGCAAGAAAACATCATATTGCATAAACAACAGAGAACGCCTATATATATTGATGTATTTGTCTGAAAAAGCCATGGCTAAATTGCAACATCATGAAGGGGAGTATGGGTGAATGTTTTTTCCTTAACAATTCAACTTATGTGTGGGCATAAAATGGATAAAGTTGAAAGTGAGACTTTTTCAAAATGCTCAGACATAATTATGGTGACGTTTTATGGTGACATTTTATTTCCTTGGAAATGGCAGCCATGTGTAATTTTTATATTGTTGATTTTTTTTTAAACACTCATATGTCAGTTTTCTTTATTAAATTGTATTTAATAAAAAAAAGTACGACGGATCCGTTGTATCACAATAGCAAATTATTAGTTATCACATATAGCAACAGCAGTAACAGTTCCACATGCGTATACCAGTAACAAGCCATTTTATTTAACAAACGTCATAACTTACGCGAAGGGCGCTATTCTTTCCAATGGTTCCATCTTCAAACAAGCGGGGCGAGAGCATAACTGGGGAATGGTGGAATCGACTACGACGCATTGGGTCCGTGGTTTTCCCCAATTTCACACCTAACATTGCCATGCATCTTCCGAACTTGATGTCTTCATCGCCGAGATCGTCATCGCATAAACCTTTTTCTCTGGCGGCGAACCTTCGTAGCGCTTCCCGACTGACCACGTATCCTGGTCCACCGCCGTGGTACCCCGGTTGCACGTAATGCATGATCGTGTTTCCGAAATACACCGGCTCGGAAGCGTTTTGTGACGACAGGAAGTATCGGAGATTCTCAACGAAAACGTATGTGTCGTCATCTGCCTTCATGAACCAATCAGCGTCGTTATAATGGTGTTTATAGACGTAATCGAACGTGGTCATCGTTTTCATTGTCAGGTGCCCTCTGCCCTTTTTCACGTTGATGTCGATCGTTGGAAATCTGGCGTCTTTGTGCTCGCTCGCGAACAACACTTTGTTGCAACGACGCGTCCACGTGGCGCGCACGTGCACAGCCTTCGTGTAGAGGTTCTTCTCTGACGTCATCACCCAGCACAGCACGCGGACCCGATTGTAGAGGTCCGGTTCCGACGAGGCTTCGTCTGAAATGTCGACGAGATAACTGTTAATGACAGCAGATGTGTCGACATGATTCCGTGAGTGATTCTCGTCTCAGTGAGTGCGTGAACAGTTACAATACCACCCGTGTCACAATTTATATTTTTACGTCCATTTTTTACATATCTGCAAAACCTCGAAAACCCGTAATATTCGTTAATAAATGTCACTAATAACCTGCGTGCAGTCAACTGCCTGCACTTTGAAAGTTGACAACATACGTGATAATGTATCCCTTTCAATATTGATAACCATCATGTTCCAAGTTAGCCTCGATTAACCAGACTCCGTGAGGTGGCAGCACTTTTCACCCCCTCAACTCAATCTGGTATAGTTATGGGCTGCCGATGTGCCCGGCAGGGTGGCCATACCCCCATAATGGCGTAGAGACGCTGATTGGCTTTCAGACCGAATTTGAAATAACAAATTAAATAAGGATACCTTTTTATCAGATAATACTACATTACATGACATTACACCAACATAGTGGACAGTGGCATTAGCACAAATAGGGAATCAGGTGATGCGCCGTTAATGAAGCAAGAAGCCTAAACAATGGCCGACAGAATGAACCCAATCCCTCACAATACCCATCCCTAAGAAAGGAAACCTGAGACTATGTCAGAACTACAGAACTATCAGTGAACTAAGTCACTCCAGCAAAGTGATGCTGAGGGTTCTTCTGAACTGAATCAAAGGGAAGGCCGAGGTAATCCTAGCAGAAGAACAGGCAGGATTTCGACCGAAAAGGAATAGAGTAGAACTAATTTTCAAAAAAGACGGCTGATAGAGAAACATCTGCAACACCAACGTGACCTCTACCATAACGTCATCGACTTCTGAATGCATACGATCGTGTATTGCACGAGGGTCTGTGGTAAGTCATGAAGAACTTCAACTTCGACATTAACATCGCTGAGGTCATCAAAGCACCGTATGAAGACGCGAGCAACACAGTGTTCCTAGATAACATCAACGAAGACTTCTTCCACACCTCAGTTGCAGTTCGTCAAGGATGTCTCCTCGTGCTCTCCAATTTTGTTTAACATCTATCTGGATAACATCATGCAGCAGACCTTCCATTACATCCACACCTCCATTTCCATCGGAGAACGGCCGCTATTCATTCTACGTTTTGCAGATGACATTGACCTCATGGTAGACAGCGAAACAGAACTCCAGGATTTCACCGTCAGATTGGAAAGGACAGTCGGAACATACGGAATGGAGTTACACACACATATATATTACATATATATATATATATATATATATATATATATATATATACATACATACATATACAAACACACACACATATATAATTTATATATATATATATATATATATATATATATATATATATATATATATATATATATATGTATATATATATATATATATGTGTGTGTATATATATATATATATATATATATATATATATATATATATATATATATATATATATATATATATATGTGTGTGTGTGTGTATATATATATATATATATATATATATATATATATATATATATATATATATATATATATATATACATATATATTATGTGTGTGTAACTCTAATTGATACATTTAGTCACCAGAGAGCAATGACGTATAATGTCATGCCCATCTGGTCAAGCTGGGCCAGTGAACTGTCAACACCTAGTATCCGGGACCCAGTAGTAAATTATTACAAGCGGCCTGGTAAGATTGATTTGTTGCATTTATACATTCCTTTTATGTATGCATTACGTGTCTTGTATTACAGGATGCTGCATGTTATTATATGTGTATAGATCATTCAGCTGTAACTATTTATTATACTTAATACGTTGGTAAGATGGGCGTGTCAATGTGTAGCCTATAGGGTGTTGCACATCAGTGCTGAAGTTAATGATACACTGAGACTGGTAGTCAGTTCTCGTACAGGAGATATGCATGATTGAACATTTCTAAATATTAAAATGCAGCTGCCAAGTTGCTTCGTCCGCTCGATCATCCTCTTCATGTCATATTGGAAGTGTTCTTCGTCATTGCTGTTGTTGCCATATTTATACAGAATATAATCGTCGGCACAAAGCCGGATGTTAGAGGTTAAATAGTATTGTATACTTACGTGTACTATCATTAATATATATATATATATATATATATATATATATATATATATATATATATATATATATATATATATATATATATATATATAAGAACTGGGTCAAGTATTGCGTCAAGGCTCGTGCCATGAGTCATACTTCCCTTTGAAAAATGTATATATTGTGCAAATATTTACGTTGATTTTTTTATTAAGATTTGTCAATGCAAGAGTGCCCGACCCGAAGCTCGCAAAGGGTATTCGGTTCATTAATGTTAGTTAAAGTGGCGGCCATCTTAAAACGTGGCGGTCATCTTATAAAGTGGCGGCTATCTTGATAAGTGGCGGCCGTCTTAATACGTGGCGGAAATCGTTGTTCACACAAGGAACCTGTTTAATGTGTCGTAATAACAAGTACGTTTGATTGTTGGTATTTGCGTCTTGAAATGGGCAAGTTGTCGTAAGAAACACTAAACATGAACATTAAATATGTCTCCGTTTTGTTCTCGCACCTTTACGGCACGATGTAGCAAAACGTATCAAAAATAGTACTTTATATTCCCGAAATTTATTAACAACCATCTTGAAAATACAACATCCACCGATGATGTTCAGATGTATTTGGAATGCGAAAAGAACGACTTTAAATTGCGTAAAACAATATTTATATACCATCATAAATAATGTTTTAACTCGGCCATTTAGAAAAAAATGGTCGCCATGGTCAGCAGAAATATTTGATGTGGAGTTTCATTGAAACCGTTCTGAGTCTAAGTAGATGATATCTATTGTCTACCCACTTAGTAATATATTCAAAAGAAACATTCTTGCTAATATTCTCGCATTTAGAAACCCGGGCCATGGTGAGATAGATTTATCCAGTTATGTTGAACAAACCATTCTACCATAATATGATCCTTAGAGAGTCTTTTTAATAATTTACACATCACTTATGTTAAACCCACTGATCTGTAGTCTGACTTATTGTTAATGTTTTAATTTCATACAAAAAACTTTATGATGTTTAATCCTTTCCATTACAAGAGATGCAATCTTGACATTTAACAATGATAAAAACGTACCTTTGGCGGATATTCTTCCATCTTCTAGATCGTTGTGTAAATCACGCTGCGGATGTTGAGAAGTTTCCAAAGCTAAAGCAGTTTGATTTTTCGATATAGCTTGTGCATCGACCGAACGGGCGTTCCTTCCGTCGTAATTTTTACCATCGTAGAAGCAACGTTCCATTGACTCTATGAAATGCAATATCGTTAATCCAGTCAATAGCCCTGCGATGAAACTGCACACATTCCTATTCAGCAACATCGTTCTGCACGCCATAGTTCTGGCTATACAGCGAGCAACATTAGTTTACTAACCGTGCGAGACTGAAAAGCACCTTGTGATGGTCTCACGGTTTGCGTAGTGTGCATACCCGCACACGAGCAAATCACTAAATGTGCAATACACGCGTCCTCTGTCAACCAGAAAAACTAGGCCAATACATTTTCTGTGGCGGCAATGATACCTGGTAGTTAGTAAAAATAGTTGTGTTAACGTATACATCTAAGATGCATGCAAGTGCTATGATGATTGGCTGGCTGGCTGGCTGGCTGGCTGGCTGGCTGGCTGGCTGGCTGGCTGGCTGGCTGGCTGGCTGGCTGGCTGGCTGGCTGGCTGGCTGGCTGGCTGGCTGGCTGGCTGGCTGGCTGGCTGGCTGGCTGGCTGGCTGGCTGGCTGGCTGGCTGGCTGGCTGGCTGGCTGGCTGGCTGGCTGGCTGGCTGGCTGGCTGGCTGGCTGGCTGGTGGTTGGTTGGTTTGTTGGTTTGTTGGTTTGTTGGTTGGTTTGTTGGTTTGTTGGTTTGTTGGTTTGTTGGTTTGTTGGTTTGTTTGTTGGTTTGTTGGTTTGTTGGTTTGTTGGTTTGTTGGTTTGTTGGTTTGTTGGTTTGTTGGTTTGTTGGTTTGTTGGTTTGTTTGTTTGTTTGTTTGTTTGTTTGTTTGTTTGTTTCTTGGTTGGTTGGTTGGTTTGTTGGTTTGTTGGTTTGTTGGTTTGTTGGTTTGTTGGTTTGTTTGTTTGTTTGTTTGTTTGTTTGTTTGTTTGTTTGTTTGTTTGTTTGTTTGTTTGTTTGTTTGTTTCTTGGTTGGTTGGTTGGTTGGTTGGTTGTTTGGTTGGTTGGTTGGTTGGTTGGTTGGTTGGTTGGTTGGTTGGTTGGTTGGTTGGTGGGTTGGTTTAGTGAAACATTTATTTTCACTTGGTGACATATACCGTTTTCACTACTTCAAACATTTTTGTCAATTATATAACGTGTGATGATGATGATGATGATGATGATATATATATATATATATATATATATATATATATATATATATATATATATATATATATATATATATATATATATATACACACAAAAGATACAAGCTAGAAATTATGACAATAGATAAATAGATGTAGAGGTGTAGAATTATAATAGTGGTACCGGCTCCCAAAGGGGTCAATTGACCAGTAATCAAAGCCTGTTTGCGGCAGAGGGTGACTCCAGCTTCCCACTGGTCAATGATTCACCCCACCAGGTAACATTAGTCCTTCTTAGTAGGGAAGCCAAGCAACAGTAGGGAGTGTTGCGGTTATATGGAGGATGAGGGAGTAGCGCGTCCAAAAGGTGTCATCCGTTGGGCCAGACGTTAAAGCCGGCCCGCGGTTGATCGACGCACATAAACAGCGGGCGCCGACAGCGGCCAGTCAACTTGTTTCGAAGTTGACAAGTCTACAGCGTGTTTAGGAGAGAACCACTAGGTATGTTGTGGAGCCAAAGTTGTGAATTTAATTAGTTTGATCGATGTTATAGTTATTAGTTGTATTTGTATTAGTCTTTGTAAACGGTGTGTTTAATATATCATGCGTTTCTTGAAAACTACTTTGGTCTATAACTTCCTTGTATCACGGTTTGTATTACTACTCCTCATAACTATTGTTTCTTGACGGCTTATGTTGCGAATGAGAGAAATGATATACCATTGATACCATGGGTTCGTGTAACAATTACCTACTATGTCAATATATATGGCTCGGTCGCTCAGTGTAATATCAGTTTTATTGTTACACCATGTAGGTGTGAATTATATCTCACTAAGTTTGGTGTTGATATTACGCGTTTGCGAACACTTACAATTGGTGGCAGCGGTGAGATGCGTTGAACAGTGAGTCGTAATTGACACCTAGTGGTAGCTGGAAGACACCTGTTGATCAGCAATGCGTCCCGCATCCGGCTAGAATCGCCCTGAATGTAGACTCGGTTACCCAGGCTCCGTGAGGTGGCAGCACTGTTAAGCCCCTCAACTCTGCCAGAGGAAAGTAACGCTCTGCATTTGTTACCCACCAGGGCGGCCTTACCCCAGATTAGGGTAGAGACGCTGATTGGCTCTCAGGGCAACTATGAAATAAAAATTAAAGTAACGATATACTTTTACAAGATAATGATATCCTATGAAAAGTATTCAACATTAAAGTTATATTAACACAAAAATAAGTAAAAATTCAAATTTACAGTGGTTGATAAAATAAGAATTGCCGATGAACCAGTATCCGTAAGGTGGTTGCATTGTTTAGCCCCACACGAATAACACACAAATTAAATAAGGATACCTTTTTATCAAATAATGCTGTATTATAAAAACTATTCAAAATTAAACTTATATTAACACAAAATGAATAGAAATACAAATTTGCAGTTATTTATAAAAATTAAAATTACGGCAGGATTAACCAGTGTCCGTGAGGTGGCAGCATTGCATATATCACGCGGATAAACATTCAAAGGCCGGGACACTCACCAGACTGTCTTCTCGGCGTAATTCCGCAGCCGACCGACAGTCGGTTAAGGAGGCTACCCTGAATGAAGCGGGCAGAGGGTCGTCTGGGACAAGGGGTTGCGTCGCGCGTCGGGCAGTCGGGTC
>OZ024861.1:30623475-30658475 GCA_964017155.1 Oasisia sp. SBJ-2009 | reverse complement strand
ACTGGTGGCGTAGCTTTATTGATATTGCCAACAATGTCTTTTGTTTCTTTTTAAACAAGCTGTCCGTGCGCCGGTTCAACGGTTTGATGCTCGCTTTGTAATTACGCTACTTACCTTGATATGGTACTTCATCTGGCGACACTCGTTTAGCAATTGCCGTAAAGCTGTGAGTTATTACACGCGTCAGTGTTTTATGGAGAAACTAACAGTCGTAGATCTCTTCTAAAGCTCGCGTATCAATTAAGGTGGTGTAAGTTATGGCACGCCAGAATAAGTTACACTCGGCGGGTGATTGCCTGTAACTCTGCTCTCAGAAGAAAAAGAAAAATATACTACCAACGTTCGATGTCGATGAGTAGACAAAGCTCGTAGCTTTTCACGATACAACATAATTAATGCGAGTCGAGTCGCAATGGTAATCAGATTACCAGATTACTCATCTCTGCTACGGAGGAACGTATCAGAGCAGACGAGTAGTTAAATTCCTTGCAAGCAACATCATCTTTTTCCCCGAACAATAGCCCAGTGGAACAGGCGTCCAGCTAATGTATTTACCCACAACAGTCTCGACGCCTTCAAGGGTGCATTTCAGGACATTAACCTGACAACTGCTCCCTTCAGGCACCTCCAATAGACAACATGCACCACCCATCCTAATCCCGTATTCCCAAGTACAAATACTCTTATTCCACTTCCAGATAACACGAAGCCAGCCATCCTGAAACCGACCATCCATACTAGTGTGTAATGCCCCAGTAGCGGTCTTGCACTATAACAAATCAGAATCAGAATCAGGTGTCGATATTACAAACATCTTACATATCGGTGAAACTTAACGGTCGCCATTACCGTCACCTGACGTTGTGACCCTGACCCTGCACCGGATATCGTCGTCGCTGACGTCATGGCTTTAATCAAAATGCTAAAACTGCTACTATAATTATAACATAAAATTAGCTCGTAGACAATATAAAACGCCTTTCCAACCATTGTTGCTGGTGACACATGCGCTGAAACGACATAATCAGGCAAAGACAAGACCACAGACGTTATAATGATACATTATGGCTCGAAATTACCACCGATTGCTTGATTGGTCACCGGACAAGAGAAATTGCTAATACTTATTATCCGTGGAACAACGTAGTTGTTTGCTGCTAGGAAGGGTAGATATCACTACTTAGGTGTCCGTTGTCAAAAACATTCATCGCGCAGATAGTGTCTTCAGTAAATGTTGTTTTCCAGTTAGATTAAATGTTGTTTTTCAGTGAGATTAAACAAGCGTAAAATATATATTATAAAGTATATTTAAAATATAATATATACCAAACGGGATCGGTGACTCCTAGTTAGACAAGGAATATACGTGTCTCGTGTAACCGTCCCTCGCTCAGCTACTTGACTCAACCGGTACATATTATGATTTTGTTCATATACTTGCTCAATTATGTGAAGACTAGTGTTACAGCATATATTCGATATCGCTATCTATCACTGCGCTGCATCCTGTGAAAACACTCTGGAACTTCAAAACATACTTTCATTTCACTGCACAAGGCATAGAGCAGTACTGTTCTTTTCTACTAAATATACACAGTATAGCATTGTCTTTGAAAGGGTCACCATCAACACTAAATTCAACCATATATATATATATATATATATATATATATATATATATATATATATATATATATATATATATATATATATATATATATATATATATATATATATATATATACATATACATTAGCTACATGTGGATAAAATCTGTAATGTGTCTTCGCGTAATAGATGTCCGCCAAAAGTGAAGGTAAATACGTGGTCATCGAAAGAAACCCACAAAATAGTCCCTTATTTTCGATGATACACACACAAATATATATATATATATATAAACAAAATGTTGTACATACATATTATACGTACGTGCATACGTATACACGTACACACATACACACATACATACATACATACGTACATACGTACATACTTACATACATACATACATACATACATACATACATACATACATACATACATACATACATGCATACATACATACATACACATACATACACATACATACATGCATACATGCATACATGCATACATGCATACATGCATACATGCACACAAACACACAAACACACAAACACACATACACACATACACACATACACACATACACACATACACACATACACACATACACACATACACACATACACACATACACACATACACACATACACACATACACACATACACACATACACACATACACACATACACACATACACACATACACACATACACACATACACACATACACACATACACACATACAAACATCCGTCCGTTCGTCCGTCCGTCCGTCCGTTCGTCCGTTCGTCCGTTCGTCCGTTCGTCCGTTCGTCCGTTCGTCCGTTCGTCCGTTCGTCCGTTCGTCCGTTCGTTCGTTCGTCCGTTCGTCCGTTCGTTCGTTCGTTCGTTCGTTCGTTCGTTCGTTCGTTCGTTCGTTCGTTCGTTCGTTCGTTCGTTCGTTCGTTCGTTCGTTCGTTCGTTCGTTCGTTCGTTCGTTCGTTCGTTCGTTCGTTCGTTCGTTCGTTCGTTCGTTCGTTCGTTCGTTCGTTCGTTCGTTCGTTCGTTCGTTCGTTCGTTCGTTCGTTCGTTCGTTCGTTCGTTCGTTCGTTCGTTCGTTCGTTCGTTCGTTCGTTCGTTCGTTCGTTCGTTCGTTCGTTTGTTTGTTTGTTTGTTTGTGGACCCTTTGCATGTACCAAGCTGACATGTTGTATGTGATCTAGCGGGCGCACTCGGATGGTTCGTGGATTTAGACTTTTTCAAAGTTCGTCCGGGGCTCGAGGTTTTAGAAAACTATGCGTGGAGTAGGCCACACTTTAACATTTTAGTAGATATATCCTAGGATAGAACCTATAGATTTATATTTGTAAATTTAGGACTACCTAAACTGACTTACATCTGCGCTTGCAGATTATAGTAGACATTATATAACTTATCCAAGACCCCTGTCAGTGTCGTAACTAGTAGAACTACTTCGTAGGTTTACAACGTAATATCGCCGAATAAAAAGCTAAACACGGCTTCACTCGTTGCCGATTTAGGTGCCCACGTCATAGTTGCTGTTTTCGGTCGGCGCTTGAAATGGCCGCAATTCTGTGGTCCAATAAAAAGCATCGCTTGACAAGCAGCTAGACAGTTTGGCGGGAAGATTGTCCTGCCAGCCAATCGAAACCTCGCGTTAGCTGTGCGCGCGACGAAGACGTAGACGCCCACCGTACGCTGGCGTCTGAATGACGTCACGCCGCCGGTAAGCGCGGGAGTAACAGTTAAGCAGACGACACTAGCCGCGCGAAACTCGACTGCGTTGGACGTCGCGCGCAGGCAACATGCACGTCGAACTGGCGTTTCCCGGGCTCGCGTTCGTCGCTGTCGTCTGTCACATCTGGAGAACGGGTGAGTGCTGAATATGTACTCTTCACAACTCAAAAAGTCGACAAAATGTCATCAGTTAGTTGCGACATTTGTTGTTGTCATAGGCGTTCCTTGTGTCGCGGTTGTTTGTTTGCGAAGTTTACGTAATTAGTTTTAGTTTCGCTACTGAAAATGTGTTCAAACTACGAGCCACGATTGTAGCATACCGAATGCTAATGGTAAAAAGAAAAAGAAAATAGCAACTAAACAACAAGTTCACATTCATAAAGTTGTGCAGTTTGACGTGATAAGGATGGTTAGCGTGTGGGTACCTTTCATCGACAGGGTCCCTAATGATAAATGCAATAAATGTGGTGTTGACTGTTACTATTCTAACGTAATTGTATATGTGTAAACAAACACGCAAACTGATGACATGGGCGAATAAAATAATTGTTGATACATCATTACTCAAGTTTATTTGCTGAACGCTCGATCATTAGGGACCCCCCTGTGACCTATTGGGTGAGAAGGTAATCACTGCTGGTATTTTGTCACCAAATTGTATCAAACAATTTTTTTATGTTTGTAGAAATCGTCAATGAATATGCTTTGAATAGAGAATAATTTAAATTGCGTAACTTTACATCAAAGGCGAATAAAACGCGGAAAACTACGCAAAAACGATCGATCATAGGTCCCCCGACGCTATAGCAATTAATATCTCAATTTACAATTGAAAGACGTGACTTCAAACTGAACATCTTCCGGTGGCAAATTAACTCTTCCTTGTAGTTTTTGTTATTTACCTGTACCGTGGGTTTCAACATATTGGATCAGTTTAAGTAACACTACATATGCAATATATAACTATTAAGAGCTAAGTTAAGTCTCTTGAAAATCGATCCTAACTGAACCCTAGGCGTGGGAAGAGGCGCAAATGCCACCTAGTATTTAACTGTATGGTTAGACATTCGGTTCTGCCGCTTAGTGCATCCGAGCCTTGATGTTTAAATAATGTTTTTCGACATAAATCGTGTTCTCCCTTCAAATACCATTCCAAGTGACGATGTATTTTATGGGTTTTTCATAACCATCCTAAGTAATATAACGATATCAACTTTTTTTGTAGCAACGCCTGGTATTCAAAATAGTATAACAGAATTCGCACTGTAATACTTAACATGACATTCATTGAGTTACTGACAAACAGCATACAAAGACGACAGTGATATATATTTATATTATACTCTTTTGCTGGTTAAATGTGTTGGTTCCCGTCGTGTCATATTGTTTAATCTAATTCTGGCTACAATTGCTTGCAACAATTATTACAGACTTAACCAGATTTACCAGATTGCCACCTAGAGAATTAACTCTAACTGTGTGTATGTATGTATGTATGTATGTACGTATGTATGTATGTATGTATGTATGTATGTATGTATGTATGTATGTATGTATGTATGTATGTATGTATGTATGTATGTATGTATGTATGTATGTATGTATGTATGTATGTATGTATGTATGTATGTATGTATGTATGTATGTATGTATGTATGTATGTATGTATGTATGTATGTATGTATGTATGTATGTATGTATGTATGTATGTATGTATGTATGTATGTATGTATGTATGTATGTATGTATGTATGTATGTATACGTAATATATATATATATATATGTGTGTGTGTTTGTGTGTGTGTGTTTGTGTGTGTGTGTGCGTGCGTACGTGCGTGCGTGCGTGCGTGCGTGCGTGTGTGTATTATACACTATACATTTGTATTTGCATTGTATAATATATTTATGCAAATCAGAAACACAAATCAAGTAGCACATCCTCTCATGTTTGGTTGTTAAACAAACATAATCTTGTCACACAATTGTTTCCTATGTATACATCGCGGAGATTACGTGACCAAAAGCATCTCCGAACAACGTTTTTTGTAGTGTATGCGTGTGCGTGTGCGTGTGCGTGTGCGTGTGCGTGTGCGTGTGCGTGTGCGTGTGCGTGTGCGTGTGCGTGTGCGTGTGCGTGTGCGTGTGCGTGTGCGTGTGCGTGTGCGTGTGCGTGTGCGTGTGCGTGTGCGTGTGCGTGTGCGTGTGCGTGTGCGTGTGCGTGTGCGTGTGCGTGTGCGTGTGCGTGTGCGTGTGCGTGTGCGTGTGCGTGTGCGTGTGCGTGTGCGTGTGCGTGTGCGTGTGCGTGTGCGTGTGCGTGTGCGTGTGCGTGTGCGTGTGCGTGTGCGTGTGCGTGTGCGTGTGCGTGTGCGTGTGCGTGTGCGTGTGCGTGTGCGTGTGCGTGTGCGTGTGCGTGTGCGTGTGCGTGTGCGTGTGCGTGTGCGTGTGCGTGTGCGTGTGCGTGTGCGTGTGCGTGTGCGTGTGCGTGTGCGTGTGCGTGTGCGTGTGCGTGTGCGTGTGCGTGTGCGTGTGCGTGTGCGTGTGCGTGTGCGTGTGCGTGTGCGTGTGCGTGTGCGTGTGCGTGTGCGTGTGCGTGTGCGTGTGCGTGTGCGTGTGCGTGTGCGTGCGCGTGCGCGTGCGCGTGCGCGTGCGCGTGCGCTTGCGCTTGCGCGTGCGCGTGTGCGAGCGTATGTGTGTCCGTACGCGTGAGAGTGCGCGTGCTGGTGTGCGTGTGCGTGTGCGCGTGAGTGCATGCGTGAGTGCGTGTGTGTCAGTAATATGATCAAATATGCTCATATTACCAATAGGGCATGCCCATATTACCAACACTTGACTTAGTATGAGCCATTTTGGGAAAATTTTCTTCCCGTTCTCATTACAAATGTAAACAACATACGCATGCAATAATGCACACAACAATAGTCTATAATGACCCTTTTCACGTCGTAGTTACAGAGCACATAGCTAGTCATGCGACTCCAGAATATCACTGTAAAAAAGTAACTCATATTGCCGGACTTTCCACTAATAAAAGCATTTGAATATCATTGAATAATCAATATACAGTGCAATATGTATAGATCGAACCATCAAGGACACATGGATATATACTTCTACAAATCATGATCAATGTTTTGTTTGTGTGCTTTATTTGGTTTGGTTTGGTTTGGTTTGGTTTGGTTTGGTTTGGTTAGGTTAGGTTAGGCTTGGCTTGGCTTGGCTTGGCTTGGCATGGCTTGGCTTGGCTTGGCTTGGCTTGGCTTGGCTTGGCCTGGCCTGGCCTGGCCTGGCCTGGCCTGGCCTGGCCTGGCCTGGCCTGGCCTGGCCTGGCCTGGCCTGGCCTGGCCTGGCCTGGCCTGGCCTGGCCTGGCCTGGCCTGGCCTGGCCTGGCCTGGCCTGGCCTGGCCTGGCCTGGCCTGGCCTGGCCTGGCCTGGCCTGGCCTGGCCTGGCCTGGCCTGGCTTGGTTTGGTCATCGGTTAACTTTGTGCGAAGTCTGCCCTTTATCGGTCCTCGCATAAAATCCAATGTGATACCCAAAACATCATAGAGTAAAAAATAATACATTCCTTACGTCACCAATACGGTAATAACGTTTTTATACGTCTGTGCGGAGGAATTTCAATGTTGAATAGCTGAGATTTAAAAATCAGTCGCCAGTATAAAAGAAATGTCAGCTACGCGGTGAAATCGAATTAACCGAGTACGCTTTAAGTGCAGGGCACTAATTGTAAGATGGGTTTGCTTTGTTATGCTATTATTTGTCAGCGAGAGTGGTAATACTTGACAGGAAGGTAGACTGAGTTTCCTAGAATGGTTAATCCGCTGAACAACGAAACGTCTTCCTGTTAATCCGTCGAGTTCTCAGTGTAATGCCTACGTACTTAATGTACTTAAAAGGTTTATGCAAATTGCTTCCACGAACATATTAATACACAGAACTTGCTGTAATAATGAAATGATTTAACGTTTACATAGAAACGGCTGTTCTAAAAATACATAATCCATATCACAACATTCAACAATGATCCCCTTACTAGAATGTCTATATATTTTGTATGTGTAATTGATCATGCCATCTATTTAAAATGTCTTCTCTGACATTTTGAGATTTCTGACGTAACGATAGTCGACAGCGATAGTCGCAAACAAAGTTCGGCGATGACACCTAGAGACTATAGTATTTATCACAATGTTGCTGTATTTGCGATTTTAACAAAGTTATTTTATTAAAAGATTGATGTAATACACACACACACACACACACACACACACACACACACACACACACACACACACACACACACACACACACACACACACACACACACACACACACACACACACACACACACACACACACACACACACACACACACACACACACACACACACACACACACACACACACACACACACACACACACACACACACACACACACACACACACACACACACACACACACACACACACACACACACACACACACACACACACATATATATGGCTGCTAATGTGTTTGTTGCATAGTCACTAAGTCCCTTAGTCGAGTTATTATCAGTAAGTCCCTTAGTCGAGTTATTATCAGTAATAACATCAATAATTGTCGGAATACAAAAGACACAAAGGTTTATACGTCACTCTCGCAACCGAGATGCACAGGGATTTCAGTCAAATTTAAATGTCTCACAAACATTATGTTGTGGTGGACTCAACTAAATTGAGGATGAATGCTGCTAAAGCATACCTATTTATTATTATCAAGACACTGCGTTTTGTTTTATTTTAAACTACTTTATTGTGATATATTACTGAAAGATAATGCTCCTAACCAGGTAGCTACTTAGATGTCTGTCTCAGTGATATCAAATGTCTTCAATATGTTTCACACATGTACAAGTAGCTCACTTTAACGAAAACTGCACAAAGACGAGGGTATATTGAAATTCAAATAAATAGCTATTGAAAAACTGTATATTTGTATTACTTACACATGCTTATACTGGAAATGCTCATAGAATCTCTGAACTACGTTTATGTGGGTGGGTGTAGCATTAGTTTTGTGCTTCGAATGGTTTTCGTTCTAAAATGATTGTGATGTGACATGCAGTTACGTCTGCATTGGAAATCGCCAATACTACATAAATTACGCAAAAATAATGCAGCTAAAAGAAGCCGACATGCAGGAAGCATATTTGAGACATTGCGTGAACATGTGCATTGTTGTCGCTTATCAAGAATGGACCAAGCAACTGCGTTGGTGTCCTGAAATTTCGACAACCGTTGAACAGTGTGTCTAGGCAAAACGAGGTGGCGTCCGAAAAATGTGTTACGTGTTAAGTGCGAACAAACATGGGACGTACGAATACAGAGTTTCGAGATAAAGTGAACCCTTCACCGATCAGTTTGGGTCGCTTTACGTAACTTCCGCTACGTGAAACTCCTAAAGGTGACGTGTGTGTGCGTGCGTGCGTGCGTGCGTGCGTGTGTGTGTGTGTGTGTGTGTGTGTGTGTGTGGGCGCGCACATGTGTAAATGTTTGCGTGTGTGTGTGGGTGTGTGGATGTAACGTCATGTACGATCTGCTACGTGTTGCAACGTATCTACTCACGTCGACCTACTTTTAATTAAGCTCTATCGCAATTTATGGATGGTTATATTCGTTACAAAGATTTCAACCGACACTACCAGCTGTCACGCAGATAGTCAACCACAGCGTAACACCGAGTTGGAATCCACGTGACCCTGACGCCTCTCACGCTGTCACCTGTCACGTAGACGTCTACCCGTCACGTCACACAGACATCGGCCTGGAAACCAACGTCCTTTTTTTCATTTGAGACATCACCCCACAAGTGTGTGAGGGGAGTGGCAGAGAAACATAAATCTCGTGGGTGGGAAACATATCTCCGCGCAATTATTGATGATAAAGATATCGTGACGGAGAAAACATATAATTCGTTTGGACAGTTTTTTCTGCCCGCGCTACCAACGCAAAGTTCACGGCAATTAATGAAGCTGATTGTTGCGCGGGTGCTCCATCACTTCGTCTGGGAGCACGAACCGGTCGACGTGCCGACTGACAACATGCAGGACATGTCCGCTGTCACGGTCTAAACAACTCCGCTGGTTAAAGGTCATATATACCTTCGCGGTGTATTTCGGTAGCAAGACATTGGACGTTTTAAATATGGCAATGGTTTTTGGTTTATGAACGTCGTTCTAGCTTGAGAAGTTGGCAAAGGTTGTGAAAGGTAGTTTTCGAGTTGGTGTTGCGTCAACACTTCATTGATTGTGTTATCCGACGATGGTTCGCTTTATATAAATACTGATTCAGTGTACGGCACCATCATTCATAGTTCATTTCACAAAAGCACTGGTTTATTTCATGGCAACATTGTTTCTCTTCCGTCAACGCTGATTCATGTATTCATTAGCTCACGACATCTCTGGTTGATTTCAAGACAAAACCTGTTCACTTGACGACAACACAACTGTTGTTCACTATAAAACACTTTCACGTCACGATAATATTTCGTAGTAACGTTGGTCCATTCTCCGTAACACTGGTTCACTTCAAGAAAAATATAAAACAGACAGCGAATGCAACATTGAATATGTATATGTATACACATTCGTATATACATAATATATGCCTATGCGTACATATACATATACACACAATTGTTTGTTCGTTCTCGTGATTTCCGTGTAACATATGAGGCTAAGTTTCTGTCCCGTAACATCCAAATGGGCAACATTGTAATGCACAGAACTAATTAAATCAATATTTATACATACAATGATTGCTGTATACTCATTGCCAGGATAAGCTCAAATCAGCTGGTGGAACTCGATATTTTACGACATGCAAGTGCATCAGCGGACGTCGACTGCAAGACGTTGCAAACGTCACGGGGTATATATTGGTGGCGTGTAGCACACTACTACAAATGTCTTCGTGCCGTCCGTGAGCAAAGCCGAGGTCACATGCACACTGCATTAATCCGCACTGGATATAGTGTTCTATTTATGTCACTGTGACCTGGGAAAGCGTCGCATTGCAGATTTATGTCATTTAAAAAATATCCGCCGGTAGATACACAAAATTTTTATCGGCGTAGATTCTGCACGCACAGGGATGGACCCCTTTCGAACTCGAAGACGTCCAATTACAGTTGTCGGGATGCTCACCGGATGTACAACTGCGCATAACGGCATATTCCCCATTCATGATTACGTTTATTGGTTTTTAAATTGCGTGTTTACCGTGAAGAGAAATACTGTCGAGTTGTGGTAAATGAATATATATATATATATATATATATATATATATATATATATATATATATATATATATATATATATATATATATATATATATATATATATATATATATATGTATATATATGTATATATATATATATATGTAAGATAAGATAAGATAAGATAAGATCAGTTTTTATTGCAGTTACAAGAAAACATTGGAATATGTTGTATTCAACAGATGTACACAACAGATGGAAGAAAAATCACTTTTGTTTTGACACGGCTTGTATGGCTAGGGAGAAAGCTGCTACTAGGTATGTTGGTCCTGGTTTTAATGGATCTGAACTGGCGATTAGATTAGAAGGGGATCAAATAGGTCATGGGCAGGATGGGATGAATCGTGAGAGATTGGAATGGCTCTTCATAACAAGCCCTGTTGATACAACGGTTCAATACTGTATTTCGCAATATAAAAACAATTACAGGTAATCATGAATGGGGAATATGCGCAGTTATACATCCGGTGAGCATCCCAAAACTCTGATTGGGCATACTCGAGTTCGAGAGGTATCCATCCCTGTGCGTCCGGGGTCTACGCCGATAACATTCGACGAACATTTTTGTGTATCTACCGTCGGATGTTTTTTAAATGAAATAAATCTGCAAGGCGACGTTTCCCCAGGGAACACTAACAGAAATAGAAAAATATAAATAGCGAGTGCGGATTAATGCAGTATGCATGGGACCGCGGCTTTGCTCACGGACGGCACGAAGACATGTGTAGTAGTGTGGTACACGCCATCAATAAATAGTCCGTGACGTTTACAACGTCTTGCAGTCGATGTCCGCTGATGCACTTGCATGTCGTAAAATATTGAGTTTCGCCAGCTGATTTCACGTTATCCTGGCAATGACTATACAGCAATCATTGTTTGTGTAAATATTGTTTTGAATAATTCTGTGCATTAAAATGTTGCACATTTGGATGTTACAGGGCAGAAACTTAGCGTCATCTGTTTAAAATATATTCACGAGATCGAACTAACATTTGTGTATATATGTGTATGTATATATTTAATGTTGCATCCGCTGTCTGTTTTATATTTGTGTTTTCTTGTTTTGCGAAAAGGAAAGTATAAGCCACATAAGAACCACGCTGACAACCATTTTACGTTGTGCTATATTAAAGCACAAATCTACACGATGTTGTTTTCAGTAATTAGGCTCAAATCATCATACACTTGGTAAGTTTGGTAATTCCTTTCTTCTTCAAAATATCAAGCCAAAAATGGCTTGTAGCTTTTGTAAATAAATATCAAATTCAGAAACTATGGACGCCGATATTGACGTTACTACTATAGACATAGACACGGTTAACCGTGTGTAATTATATTCATGAATCAGCCTACAATAAGTAGTCAACTATATTATGAATAAATAGTATCTCATACAATTAATAAGGGAATGTTTTTTATAA
This sequence comes from Oasisia sp. SBJ-2009, assembly GCA_964017155.1. NCBI lineage: Eukaryota > Metazoa > Annelida > Polychaeta > Sabellida > Siboglinidae > Oasisia > Oasisia sp. SBJ-2009. The sequence continues at coordinate 30,646,386 of OZ024861.1, read as the reverse complement.
TACTTCTAAAAAGATTAGAAACATATTCTTTATAAACGCACAAACATGCCTTTCATACTTGTACTTGCCTATAAATGGTTAATGTATGGTAGCGAAATAATAAAAAATATATAATAAGGCCATTGAAGATATAATATTTAGTTAAATGCAGCTTAAATATAAATAAGTATTTGTATTTTATCAGTTGTTAAAGACCTTGAAAAGTGTTAAATGTATTACAAAGCAAGTTTGTTATTTTCATACAAATCAACTTTCAAAACAACAAGATAACAAACAACAAACAAAACACGAAGTGGGTAGCATTCAGGTAACAAACGACGTTAACTTTTGACATTTCCCTACTTTCAACACCAGACTTTCTGCACGTCTAATGTTACTGCGTTAAAACACCTATCCCCTAGCACTCTAGTTCACTGCGCGGAGGAATACGCCAAGAACAATGGTGCGCAGTCACTGCAGTGACACGTGTGACGACAAAGAGTCCGGATCACTGCGTCGTCGGTTTATAGACAGTGATCTACACCGACGCACCAACGTATTACAACAATAGTATTTATTATGCATGCGTCGACGTGAATGCCCCACGCACGAGAAAGACACTTTCGATCAGCACTAACCATAAACGACTATTACCGACCGCGCTGGCTATTACAGATATAATTAGACGCCGACCTCGGGCGACTGGTCGAAATAGACTCGTTATAACAACATCCAATTTATTTCGGCGACAAATATAGTAAGGCCGCGCGCACGGACAGGTGCAATAACTGACGTGCTCAACGGAAATGGACAGTGATTTACAATTACACTTGCGATGACCACAGCAGATAGTGTGCACAATGTGCACGTCAGCATACCAAGGTGTACATCTCTGCAAGGTCATACCAATGTGTACATCTCTACATCGACATACCAATGTTTACACCAATGTGTACATCTCTACACCGACATACCAATGCGTACATCTATACACCGACATACCATTGTGTACATCTCTACAACTATATACCAATGCGTACACCTCTACACCGACATACCAATGCGTACATCTCTACACCGACATATGAATGCGTACATCTCTACACCGACATACTAATGCGTTCATCTCTACACCGACATACCAGTGCTTACATCTCTACACCGACATATCAATGCTTACATCTCTACACCGACATACCAATACGTACATCTCTACACCGACATTCCAATGCGTACATCTCTTCACCGACATACCAATGTGTACATCTTTACACCGACATACCAATGTGTACATCTGTACACCGACGTACCAATGTGTGCATCTTTACACCGACATACAAATGTGTATATCTCTATACCGACATACCAATGCGTACATCTCTATACCGACATACCAATGTGTACATCTCTATACCGACATACCAGCACGTACATCTCCACACAGACATACAAATGCGTACATCTCTACACCGACATACCAGCACGTACATCTCCACACAGACATACCAATGTGTACATCTCTACACCGACATACCAATGCGTACATCTCTACATAGACACACCAACGCGTACATCTCTATACCAACATACCAATGCGTACGACGTATACATGTGCACATCGCAACCATCATCGCGCTGCTGGTTACGTCAGTACCAGCCTTTACTATATCTCTCTACCCCTTTAAAAAATTCCTCTGTTAACGCCAGCCAATGAATTCGTTCACGAGGAGTGTGGACGACCTCCGGTTATGTGATATAATTTTGCGTGATTTCAGCCACAAGTTGCTTGTGTTACGTTCAATGCTTACAACTTGAATGGGTCGTTACATATCGGGAGGGGAATCTGCACTGTTCCGTGGCTGACGTAGTAGCGACTGACGGAGACAATTGCTATAATTGTATAGGTCACTCCCAATGTTTCGGACATGATCAGCCAGGGGTGCATTAACGCTTGCGAGGATGACCGCAACGCCAGAATACAAATCTGTACACACCCAATCCACAGCAGAATACGAACATGCATATCGCCACACCGCCATACACATTTGTATATACTCCTCCGGCACACCATCATACACAAGTAAATATCGTTATACTAGCATACAAATATGTACGTAGGCTCCTACCTACCTATCCTCTTCGAGTCTTGTGTCCCGTGAAGCTACGTCGCCATCTCGTCCAATCAACGGCTACGTTTCTTGCATCGGTTCACGTTGTCCAGCCCTGTGGTTTCAGGTCTTTCTCTTCTCTCAGATACTGGACGGGGCCCTTTGCAGGGCGTTTAAAGCCAACGAGAATTTGTGAGTCCACTACAGGTTTAACATTTACCCCCTGTGTTGGGATATTTTACTTCCCCTGGCATAGACCACCGATAGAAGGGACGACCGGCTTTTAGTATTTCTTCCGAAAGACACAGACAAGTGTGAGGTGAACGAAATTGCCTAAGTTTCGAAACGGCGGCAGGTGATATTGAACCACCGTCCCCTCGATTGACAGTCCGGTCCATGACTGTACTGTCAGGCCGTGGTTGTTGCCCTTCTTTGTTAGCACACGTAATATCCAAGTCCACCTTCTCCGTCCTACTGTACTGATCTTTACCTCTGCTGTTATATTCTCAGTGTTTTTGTAAGAGAATGCCACACCCGTATATCGATATGTTCACAGTTGTACAAATGTCATCTTTAAAGCTCCTGCGCCCAGAATTTGCAGAGCAGTAATTTGTAACGGGAAGTGGACCGTTGGAGAGTTAAACATCAAAGAATATTGCGGTTAAATATGTTCGTCTCGGCATAACTATATGTTTTTCTTAATTGGAAGTTTGTTTACTATTTGAACATGTTGCGGGTGGAATCATTCAAATTGCGAACATTATTCCGAGCTTATAATAAATAAACTAAACATTATTATTTAGCAGATAGTAAATTGTCAACATACATGTTGTAGTCATAAGAACATAGTATTAAGTGAAACACATTCCACCGTTTTAAATTAGCATAATCTCAACCACGATCCACACGTAAGCACAAACTGTTCTCGTCAAATTGCACTTAAAAATAAGCCTGAGAACAATTTTGTAAGCGAAATAAAGAAATAGTTGTAAATAAAGCATTCAATATACTGAGCCTAACCTAACTGATACTACACTCAACTAATTGGGCAAACATCCAGCTAACAATTCGAGATCCATCAAAAGAAACAGACAACTGGCTTTAAAGTAAAGGTTAACGCGGTGTGCAAATATAGAACATTTCCATCAACAAGCCTAAAACGTAACGCTGGCCATCAATTATGTATACAGTGTTTCGAAACAAACAAATGTTGCTACGGAAGGAGTTGGCTTGTCTGTGTACTCAAAAGCGTATGTCAGTGCGTGTTTTCTACATGGTGTACGATTGTCTTTCTGTAAGACATGTTTGTTCATATGTTAGGGCTTGTCTGTGTACAAAACGTCAGTGCGTGTTTGTCTACATGGTGAACGATTGTCTTTCTGTAAGATCTGTTTGTGTATTATGTTCATGCGTGAATGCGTGTGCATAATATGTTCTATGTGAGCTTGCATCTATGTGCGTGTGCGTGTGCGTGTGCGTGTGCGTGTGCGTGTGCGTGTGCGTGTGCGTGTGCGTGTGCGTGTGCGTGTGCGTGTGCGTGTGCGTGTGCGTGTGCGTGTGCGTGTGCGTGTGCGTGTGCGTGTGCGTGTGCGTGTGCGTGTGCGTGTGCGTGTGCGTGTGCGTGTGCGTGTGCGTGTGCGTGTGCGTGTGCGTGTGCGTGTGCGCGCGTGTGTTTGTAATGGTAATATAAAATACCTACAACATCCGTTGGATCATGGCTTGTTTAACCTTTCGAAGGCACACAAAATTCAACGCGAGCTCATTTGACGTTAATTAATCACCTGTAAACCGATTTACCATCGGACAACCGTCTATCGAAAGGCAACTGACGAACGCCGTGAAATTCGATATGATCACTAATCGGGAAAAAATGAATCAGCGAGACAAAGAAAATGGAAACACGAAATTAATTCAACCTCTCGCGAAATTACCTCAACCGCACCAGGAGTTCCTGGCTTCACTAGTTGACATTTAAAAGAGATCCTCATATACACCTGTGGGATACATGTGACGTCACGTTGTCGTTTAAAACCACCATTGTTAAGGCGATGCTAATTGCGAGCACGACTAATCTAGTCCCCTTTGCTGGTTGTTTAGAAGTGACATCGATATCGTTGCACAGTGATCACTGACCAAATCACGACAAAGTTAGTGTGACGGTCTGGAACGTCAATCGGCCCAGAACGTCGTTCCATTTCCGTTTTTCATCGGTTTATACATACTGCGCATGACTCTTACATGTCAAAGGTTAGCGTGACATTTCGGACCGCAGCTTACCAGTCTGGAATGTATATCCGGTCCAGGATGTCGTTCCACCTCGTTTTTAGTGTTGTTTATGGACTTCGTACATGCATGTCAAAGGTTAACGTCTAGTTTGACCAGTCGAACCTATGCGTGACCCATACATATTATAGTTTATGTCATTGATTTGTTGATGCGCTTAGTTTCTTGCAATTATTATTAATGAACATAACAAAACCATAATTAGCTTTAATTGTAATTATTTATAAACAGTGTTTTAATGTCCTTATTTCAGAGCGTTGTGCATCTTACGGCTTCGTTATAGCCACGGGTTTCAGGGCAGTTTATAGTGTCTCGCCGTTTATAGCACGTAAAACGTGTATATACATACAAATCTCCGCGTTTTCGTGACATATTGATAGATATCACTGGCAGTTTGTGATGTACATAACTGTCTATTAGCTAACACATTTGTATTGGATGTAACGTGCCGAATTGGTATAGTTTGTAGACAGGCTGTGTAGTTATAATGCCAAAGCAGTCTATTTTCAGGTATGCGGTGTAAATTGTGTATGTAATGTAGAGAGCCCATTGGGGTATATTGTAAAATAAATTCGTCAGGGGTGGGTGCGAATAATAGTATAATATTAAAATACATATATACCGCCTGATCACACAAAATGTACTCGGACGCTCTACAAACATTATGCGCATGCACATATAACACCATACTAAAAATAAACGCTTAAAATATACCTAAACAGTTTTATAATGGCATATCTTTGCGCCTATTTTGCACGTATGGGACATACTTTTTATAGTGGTCTAGCTGACCTATTGGAATGTTTTAATAGATTTATGTATTCTGTTTTCGTTGAAAAGGCTCTTTTCTCCACCAGTTTTGCAAATATGGGCTTGACATTGCAGTAGAGATTAAAGTCCCATTGCCGTGCTTCAACGTCCGTACAAAGAGTGGGAATCGAGATGTCATCATAGCCAAATAGTTTTTTTTACCAACGCAACTCGGCAATGATGTAATAATACATTGTGATAAATGAGTCATGCATTCAAGACTCTTTATTATTATGTCAACTTGTATAAATATGTGACACTTAACAGATCAAATAGTAGTGGTAAATAGAATGCAAACGATATCATTCACAACAAAAGAAGCTGTTTGTATAATACCGTTGCATTTAAAACCAATGTCATGGCATTACTTTCCAAGATTTACCAAATTATACAACAGCGCCTGACGAAAACCAACAATGTCAGCCTGCTGTATTCTGCTCGTTTCTCATTCATTGTAGATGGCCTTTGCGTACATAGATACACATTATTGTTAATATTTCCCCGTATTAACAATAAATTCATCTGAATACATATGTATGGTCCCGTAGTAATATTGCAAGCCACAACGTTTCTTTGATTATTCGGTTAAATATAGCAACACGTCACACAGTAGTAAACTAATATAAATGACAAAAGATGTGTATGTTAAGGTTTTAGCAGAGCACAATGAATCATGTCTTCAATGTTAATGTATCCATGCTGGTAATCAGTGTATGTATTTCATATATTGTTTTATTTCCTACATCAGTAACGGATGTTCTTCTGTGTTTATAGCACCATGCAGAGGACTGACGCTTTTTAAATGGTTATAGTCTGTATAATTGTATTATAATTTCTAAATAATGGCAAGACGTAACTGCTGCTCAAACGACACTCATCATCAACGTGAAGACGCCGTAATTGTGGTTGTCCTGGTGCTGGCCACATGTGATGTCTATCGGTGTCCACTTGTGCATTGGCAGGCATAACATTCTATATCGCACGTCTGTGTACTTCCTGGAAAAAGAACTGAACAATATTGTTCACATTTATCAGACATCTCTTTAAAACAAGCAAATATATGAATGCAGAAACATACCCATACTAATCCAGACAAAAGTGTATTGAAAATAACGCCACTTATTGGTCAAATGATTGATTAAGGGCCAAAAACATAATCACTATACCAACAACAGACATGGCTGAAAGGCATTTATATTATTTTATTACAATATGAAGTATTGCTATATTTAACCGAATAACCAAAGAAACGTTGTGACTTACAATATTACAACATGACCATACAGAGGTGTTCATGAAACCTAAAACAATCCAACAATTCAGGTCTTCCCTGTTTTACTATACCAATGAGAACATGGACATGTATAAGAAACAAAAAACATTAATTACTCAATAAGCAGCGATATGGCATTTATTAACCAAGCTTAGGCTAGACGCTATAAGAAACTGGTTATATTGCCTACATCATCGAGAATCCGAACTCAGAGATGCAACGTACAACATCATTAAGCATTGTGTTAAACATGAATGGGCAAGAGTCATCATTGGTGTAGGCAACCGCATAAAGTTTAGGCTGGTAATTCAATTTCAAACAAATATGATGTCTTGATTTTTCAAAAGGTGAATAGTGATAATGAGTTGATTATATGCAAGCAGTAGGAATGCTTGGACTGGATCAGTTAAAGGCAATGCACTTACTGCCATAGCGTCACAAGTTAACACTAGCACTGCCATTGTGTGGTCAAGAACCAATGTTTTTGGTGGCAATACCCAGTGATATTTGTTAAAGCACACCTACCAAAAATAGAGAATAAACATATAAAGTTTTTGCAGTGTGGGCGACTTGATTTGCTGCAGGATTCATAATAGTTGTTACATAATAAACGTTCGTTTAGTTTCAATATAGCTGGTAAAAAGATTACTCTTTAGTGCCATTTTAAATTAAGAAATGGTTTTAATTTACATTAATTAAAAATAATTTCAATTAAATTAGGATAAGCTAGTGCAAGACGACTACTGGTGTTATACAGCCCCATAATATCTGCCAAACCTTATGCATCTATTTATGCATATATATGCCTTATGCATATATATGCCTTATGCCTTATTTCTATCTGTTCTATGCTCTGCTGATGAGACTTGTTAAATATACGTGAATTAGATCAAACCTTTTTTTTGGCATTGGATTGAATATTTACCAGAAGGCACATCGATTAATGCCATGTGTCTTCACCTGTACAGAGCGATAGTAGGGAACCTCTCAGGCACGGCGTTGTACTCGTATCAAACTTATAACGTGTATTAACAATAGGTCAAATAGATCCCCATAGTCCAGGCAACACAATACTTGATTGAATTAAGCCCTGCTATTGTCCGTGAACTTGACTTACTGAAGGGATTATCGACCTATCACGCTGACCGGTTATTTTGGTCGGTTTGATGTACGATCGTTTAGCCTTTTGGCAATTTCAACGGAGGTGGGCAGGAGATAATGTAGTTATGTACTGCTGATAACGTCACTAATAACAAATAAACCAACATTTCGCCAATTTGGCGAAGAGGTTTTATAAGTTGCAAACTGTTTCGCATATGGCGCAATTGGAGATCGGCAGCGGAAACCTAGCAGTTTTCAGAACTAAAATTTACGTGCGCGCCATCTTCTGCACGCTACAATAAACTAATCGGTGATTTAGTTCGTTCGTTCGTTTCGAATCGATTCACTTGGTCATTACAAATAAACGATTATTCCATTATTCTGTATAGCTTTGTGAAGGATGCAAGGACATAATGTGGTTAAACATAATTTCTTCATCAATTTAGCTAAAATCTGTATCAGAATGGAATACGGCCGTATCGCTTTAAAAACCGCCAAATTCCCTATCGGATACGGGTAACCCGTATCATGTGGCAGGTCTGAAGGTGCAGCCATAAACTGTAATACACTGTTATGTTTACTCACCATCTACTTGGCAATGACCCGTCTTCGCCGCTCTTACGGCAACATTTGACATACTCTTGTCATTTGTTAAGTGCATTTTGGTCGTGAGATACTGCTTTATGCAGTCCATGTAGATTTTGAATTCAATATCGACACGTTTATTTCGCTGCATCGTGTTATCCGTGGTCATGGAACGAAATGTCGTGAACACGTGCGCTCACACAACTGTAGTGTGCAACGTAGGGGAAAAGGAGGTCGTCGCTAGGTTCCCTACTATCGCACCATATAGGAATTAACTCTTAATTAATCAGTTACTGAGCAGACAAATAATATTTAACAAATGTTAAAGATTATTTATGTAACACAAAATCTGAAACGACATCCTAGACCGGATGTACGTTCCAGACCGTCACACCGCTACAAGTGTGTTCAAATGCCCTGGTTGTTGTATACAAGCGTCCAATGTTTAGTTACACCTAAAGGGCATTATCCTATCGCATAGCATCGGTGTTTGTATATATTCAGAATTACAGTAACTTCCGTAAAGCAACCTTCAGATACAGTTATCTTCTAGCAATGCCCTCAAATCTTTTCTGCTAGTCTTACGTCTTGTAATTCCACGATTCTTCATTTATCCACGTAATATCTACTAGATCTGCATTTGTGTCTTGTTTCAAATTTCGCCGTTTTCTGGTTACCAAGCAATACCCACTAGAGTTATTATTGTCTTCTTTCTAACCCCGCAATTATCTATTTACAGTCTGTGACATAATCTGCTTGCCTGCCATGCAGGTGCCACACGCGATCTGCCAGACTTCCTAGCATCTAGCAGGTGTAGTAACACGTGGTGACCCAGGCGTGGGTGTGGACACATCAATTTCGCGAGTCTCTGTCACATCATTGTCATTCTCGACACCAGTCGTCTCTGGTGTCACACTCGCCATAGGGGCATCTGGTGTCGACGCAACCAATGCTGTCTCTCTGTTCGGTAGGACTAGACTGAATGGTCTGTAGGAGTTCTGCGGTGCGATATCAGTGTCACTATCCACTTGTCCTGTCTGGGACACAGGAGTCATTGAATCGCTATCAGCACGACGCGTTCAAAGATGATCTACGTGTCTTTGACATTCTCTTCTGTCATAAAGTGCTACCGCGTATGACATAGGACCGGACGCTCAAATCTTGTCTGCTTGCTTTACGTCACGATTCTTTATTTATCCACATAATATCTACTAGAGGTGCATTTGTGTCTTATTTCAAATGTTGCCGTTTTCTGATTACCTTCCGATACCCACTCGTCTTTCTAACTCCGTCATACTCTAATTACCTATGAAGAACCAATTATATTAATTATAAGTCTTCTAACTCCGTCATACTCTAATTACCTATGAAGAACCCACTAGAGTTGTCATTGTGTCGTCTTTCTTACTTCATCATTCTCTACTTACCTATGAAAAACCCACTAGATTTATTATAAATCTTCTAACTCCGCCATTCTCTATTTACCTATGAAATACTCATCTTATACCTTGCCGAGAAAAGTAATGACATTCTTGGTGTCTAATATAACACCTTTATTAAACATGGCAGGTCGGCAGACGACTATGCGCGACCTTGCTCAGTTCCGGTGAGAGGTATACAAAAGATGAAATCGATCTACGACACATTATCACAACTCCCTAAAAATTGTATTATGTCTTCTAACTCCGCCATTCTCTATTTATCTATGAAATACTCACTAAAGTTGTTATTGTGCCTTCTAACTCTAGTAATCTCTTTGTTTTCCAATTATGTTCTGTCCCCTTCTGTTCGTACTATATACTTGCTATTTTCCTGATGCTATGGTCCTTCAAGAGATACAGAGACAGTTCGCTTTCTCAGGTATGCGATATTTGACGAAGTATGCCGGTCGAATCCATCAATTGCGTTATGGACCTGACGTCTTCTCTGCTGAAAAATAACACATCTGTTCATGTCTTCTTATTCTCTCATTCTGGTTACCTTTATGACTTCCTCATGTCTTTCGATGACATAAATCTATATTTACTGCCAACAACATCCGCTCTCTACTTCGTTGTAATTTCCATCATTAAGTATTTACGTCTCTGCTATATCTGATCCTCCTCGAGCAATTGACTATTTCGTTTGTGTTGCGTCAACGTTTTGTAACTAGTTTATTTCTTTTCCCAGCTTCTATCCTAGTCAGGCTGTACGATCTCTGTGTACAGCAGTTTATTATTAGTCTGTGGAAGATGCACACACACACACACACACACACACACACACACACACACACACACACACACACACACACACACACACACACACACACACACACACACACACACATGTATATACTCTCTCCGTCTCCGTCTCCGTCTCCGTCTCCGTCTCCGTCTCCGTCTCCGTCTCCGTCTCCGTCTCCGTCTCCGTCTCCGTCTCCGTCTCCGTCTCCGTCTCCGTCTCCGTCTCCGTCTCCGTCTCCGTCTCCGCCCCCGTCCCCGCCCCCGCCCCCGTCCCCGTCCCCGTCCCCGTCCCCGTCCCCGTCCCCGTCCCCGTCCCCGTCCCCGTCCCCGTCCCCGTCCCCGTCCCCGTCCCCGTCCCCGTCCCCGTCCCCGTCCCCGTCCCCGTCCCCGTCCCCGTCCCCGTCCCCGTCCCCGTCCCCGTCCCCGTCCCCGTCCCCGTCCCCGTCCCCGTCCCCGTCCCCGTCCCCGTCCCCGTCCCCGTCCCCGTCCCCGTCCCCGTCCCCGTCCCCGTCCCCGTCCCCGTCCCCGTCCCCGTCCCCGTCCCCGTCCCCGTCCCCGTCCCCGTCCCCGTCCCCGTCCCCGTCCCCGTCCCCGTCCCCGTCCCCGTCCCCGTCCCCGTCCCCGTCCCCGTCCCCGTCCCCGTCCCCGTCCCCGTCCCCGTCCCCGTCCCCGTCCCCGTCCCCGTCCCCGTCCCCGTCTCCGTCTACATTAATGTTGGTAATGTACCGATCCGATTTCAAAAAGTTCGTAAATAGAATGCTACTGTCGCATACAAATTGATTCGAACGCAATTGGTGTGCGAATTAATTGTTTATCTTCGTGCTAGTCTCTTGTACGATTTCTCGGCCCTCGATTCGATTTGTCAAGCATTCGCCAATAAAAGCTGCCCGCACCATTTGAAGTTAATACTCCAGATGTGTACGATGCTGTCATATGATGCCCTTTTACGATGTTCGCGTCCAATTGATGCCTCCCAGTGATAAACGACAGACAACTGCCGACAACACCGCCGTAATCGGTTCGAACAAGCTGCGCCGATTAATTGTGGCTATTTGTAACAGTTAACAATAAAACGGGAATTAATTGCTATCCGCGTAAATCGGCGGTTCACAAACAAAAGCGCCGCGGTCACTTTGCGCGTCCACACTGGATGGTTATTGGCCCAGCTAGCAAACGCTGTTTGATAACTCTGCCAGTGGATGTAATAATTAGTCAGTGAGCAGATTCCTTATTGTACAGGTCCAGATTCGTAGTCATAATTATGCTATTTTTAAATACCTATGCAATACGTAATGAGATCTACCGCCATGCATACACGCATGGTTGCACGCTAGTATGCACTTGTACACGCACACACATATATACACATACGCGCACATGCACGCACGCACATACAGATACATGCACGCACGCACGCACACACGCACGCACACACACACACATATATATATGCGCAAACGCACGCGCGTGCACACACACATACGCACGCGGGTATACTATATTAGTAAGTATTGATATATATATATATATATATATATATATATATATATATATATATATATATATATATATATATATTATTAGTAAGTATGTATGTAAGCCTTTTTTGACATTTTTATTTCCTTGCCCAAGCCAGCAATAATAATGCATACGTGCAAAGGTCCTTGCACGGCAGATCAGCTTATCAGTTGTTTCTTCTCATAAGGGAACACGTGCAAACAGCCGTGGGCGGCAGATCAGCTAATTAATTACCTGTCACTCATCGACACATGAACGTATGCAAAGATCCGCTAATTACTTGTCAGTTCTCGAGTCAGGAACCAGTGCAAAGGTTCGTCCAAAGCAGATCAGCTATTCCCTTGTCATTTATCCACACAGGAACACATGCAATTGCCCGTGCACGACAGACCAGCTTTAGATTATGTGCAGCGTCTTCCGAATGTCACCCACAGTTGGAAGTTACCTGTAGTCGTTGTTAAATTGATTAATAATCCAACGAAGATGACGATAACGTTAGTGTCTACAGTGCGCACTACAACTATCTGCGCCCTTTGCTGAAGAGCATTTAATTAGTGGTATACTATATGCGTGTCTGCCTCCTCATCGGAACAAAATTCTTTCATGACTGTCCCATGAATTCCTACATCATCACTAATTGTCATGCACACCACCTAGTCTTTTGGCCATTGCAGCATTTGGATTGCTTCTCCGAGAAACATGAAAAGATCGTCTATTTCTTCGGGACCTTGACTTGTCTTGTAACTTGCATTCTTACACAGTCTCCGCGCTTTTCCCTGGCTTCTAATTTCAAGCTGGTATCAACATAGTTATTCCACACAAAATCCAACATCGATCTCGATTCAAGTTTCCTCTTGATTAATTGTATTAATACTAGATCGGCGAAATCCTAGTACGTTGTGCAGTTTGTGGGGGCAACTTGTCAGTTAGGACAAGTTCGTCAAAAAGCGTTGTGTTCTGAAATGGCGGAGCCTCGGTTTGGTCGGGAACTCCAAGACACGACAGCAGGTCCAACTTTGTACCAAACCTCATTTCCCCAGATTGTGATAGAGAGGGCGAGAAAGGTTGGTTCTCGTGTGCAAAATACACGCGAGGTCACCATCACGGACTTGGTTTGAAGTGTACAACTTGGCAAAGAGTGGTGCGTCTGACTTGATGTTCGACAGCTGCGTGGGCTTTGATTTTCTCCAAGTTCGGTCTTCTTAGCATGGGAAAGCAGTTTCTACTGGTCGTTGTGCTGAATGGTGTGATTCGTTCTTGTAAAATATTCAAACGGAACGCTTCTTATTGTGCCTGGCCCACATTCTCCGGCTGTGATATGTCCTCCTTGACTGTGGAGCACAACCAGACGGCTACACACAAGGCCGGGTGGATTTCCGTGTTGCCGAGTTACACCAACGAGTGCAAACTCATCGGAATGGAACTTTTTCTCTGAGTAGTCAAGGTTTCTTCGTGGTGCCTCGCACTAGTTGATACTTCTGCTGTGGATGTGGATGCAGGAATCGTACAAACTCTGGTCCCGCGAAGAGCCATCTTTGAAGAGCTGCTGCATCTTCATTGAGACCGTTGCGGTCTCCTTTCCCCTGTACACCTTCACCAAAGGGCATTGCTGCGAATCGGCGATTCGTTCTGGATACTACTCAATCACGTTGTGTGAACATCGTCAATGCAGCTCGTTCTTCAGGAATCTTTTGAAACTGGTTTTAGTCAAGGCGTTTTTAAAATAAATAAATGAATTTTTCGGCACACATTGGGGGCTGCAATCAGGAGGTTCCACCCCAAAGTTGCTGTTATTGGTCATTCCGTATTCGAGGAACACTAGGGAACCTATTGAAACTGGTTTTAGCGTAGGCACGTTTAAAGTAGGTCGACATTATTTTCGAAAATGAAAACAAAACATAAGAAGGGTTTTCATGATGATATGACATCACAAAGGCTTTGCATATGAAAAAGGCTGCTTCTAATATAAAGTAAGTTGTTTTGTAGTAAAACAATCTCGTTTCGTTGTTTTGCCGAGTTCCGTTTTTGCTGCGAATACATAACGTTGTCGCGATTCGCCGTGAAATTGTACATGTGGTCCAATTTGCTTGCTTTTATCCGGTAAATAACGATTTAGCCAAATATTGGCCTTAACAAACCAGACTATTGTCACTTACCCGCGATAGCGTTTTTGTCAAACAATGCCTTCTTCAATTTGTTTCACCCAAAAAACAAAAATACGTCATACGCTGTCCGCCAGGAGTCGCACAAATTACCCGGATTCTTTCTCCGCACAGAGAAGATCCGGAATATGTCTCAACGAGTCAATCGCCTGGAACTATGAAATTTCATTACTGTGAGAACATAGTTTGAGTAAACTACGTGTGATAATGTTGGTTATGTCTTAGTTTAGGTAATAACTCGTTTAGGTTTGCATAGACTAAACATCTCGTGTCTCTAGTGTTTACTTCCATGTCACATGACATTCTATGTGGTACCTTCTTCGTTCGCCAGGTGACGCCCTCATAGACCTTCCGTCCCTGTGGAATCACAGTCGAGCAAAGTCGTTAATTCTTACAGGTAAGTTGGCAACACGTAAACTTGTAAACACACGTAGATGTATAAGTATCACAATGTTGTGAAATTTACATCGATCGTAGTTCGACGGCCGTAGAGATCTGCTTTCCTCAAATGCTAATGTAATCCCACACAGAGCAGATGCTCCCAGCGGATAGTTCAGGAGTATACGTCACTTCACATAGCAAGTTTGCAGGATTTACAATACATTTTAAACGATTCAAAGGTTAGTTGCGTCACAGTAGCAGTAAACAGGCGACAGTGCACCGTTTGTGACGACTGGCGTAAATAGTTCACACTACGTAGCTGGTACATAAATAGGTAAATATGTCACTACCCCATGATACATAGGTAAATACGTCACAGTAAACAGTTGGTAGCGCAGGCATAAACGTGTCTCAGTATACAGTTGCTGGGAGAGTGTAAATATGTCATAGTGCAGAGCTCGTGAGTGCAGGCGTAAATGTGTCACAGTGCAGAGGTGATTTGATTAGACGTAAATACGTCATAGTACACAGTTGGTGGGGATACACGTAACTACGTCACAGTACACTGTCAAAAGGGTAAATATATCACAGTACACTGATTGCGGGGACAAACGCAAATGTCATACGCTTCAGGAAAAGTGCATTAAAAAACAGTTATTAATTAAAAATCCTCAAACAAATAAGTAATTTTCCCCTTTGTTTGCACATAACGCAACAAAATGCTAATGTCTGACAGGCTATATCTGGTACATGTTAAAACACAGTACCTCCTTCAGACGTACGGAGACTCCGTTATTTCGACAGCACTCAAAACCTCCTGTGCGGAGACTAAAATCTCCATCATTTGACGTGAAGAAAACAAAAATATCGAAACTAAAGAAAATGTCTTTCCGCTTTTCTACATTTAAAGGTAAACATCCGGAAAGGCATTTTCGTTCCGTCTCGACGTTATTTTTCTTTTCCGAACGCGTGACCGACATGACCATCTCACGGCAAAGTGAGCGCTCATTCTCGGTCTCATTTCTGCACGATGATAGAAGCGTAGATCTACAACATGTCAGCCGGGCGGAATGAGCATCAGATCCGACCAAAACGAAATACATCACACAGTTCCATGACTGCTTTGTTAAAGAATGGCCAAGCAAGATAGCCAAGTCGTTGTCAGAACCCATACACCTGGAGGAACACTCTGATAGCCTTCGGATTGTATTCGTGGAGTTCGCCATGAATACAGATGAAGAGCTGCCACTGTTGGGTGTAGTTGCTGGTACGCCAAAGTGCAATACACCATTGGACGGGGAGATCTTTTTTTCGCCACCCACGCGAGTCGTGAAGAATTGTTTACTGATGTCACACAGCAACGCCGACTCAGAACTGGCCTTGTCGATGGCCAAGAAGGTCGACACAGAACACCGCTCGGAGATGGCTCAGGACACTATCGCTGCCCGTCTGTTAGTGAATGTAAACTAATATGCATGAAAGCTACAGTGAAGTATACCTTGCTTCATAAGCACACACGTCTTGTTTGTCATGTCACTATTAACAAACATATTCTGTATACTGATGTAGGCAACAACCGTATGTGCAACCGTAGGTGCAATCGTATTTTGCCATTTTTAATAAAAAGAAACCTGACCCAATTTTTCCATGAGATGTCTACGGGGTGAATATCTAACACATATTCCTTACAAACTGTTACAAGGATTGTTTTGAGTGATGTACTTATAAAAATAGTTTGACCTGCCCCGAATGTCCCGGACATGGGTATGTATAAATGTGCATCAGTTGTTTAGATGACTCTTGTTTGTGACAGAGTGTCACACGAGTGTTCTGTTTGGAGTGTGCGAGCACAACGTACGTTGGTGCCACGGTGCCGTGTGTGAGCGTCGTCGAGTGGAAACAGTCTCCGTCATTTGGGTCCTCACAGGTTGAAATGTATGAAAGAGGCTAGGTTTATTTTAACTAAGCCAATGTCCAGTTAAAATTTATCAACGCTGTTCGGCTGGAAAGATTGGGGTTGAGTTTGCGGTGGGATTCAAATGTTGCGCATTTCCGGTTTGGTCTAGTTCCAGTGTTCATAATTATGACAACAGTTTATTTGTAAAATTTCAATTATAATTATTTTCATTTGTTTTCCCAAAATATTTCCAAACACACACTTATTATACGAGGTGTGTTTGATTAGCTTAATAAACTGTACTATGGGAAAGTGTGAAATGACAACTCTAGCTACACTACGCAAGACGTCGAATAGTGTGTCACAGAGGCGCAATGTATGTCAAGTATCTGCTAAACGTCTGTACCTTCGTCGACATCCACCTGGAACGGGCTTTAAAATAAGAGCAGTTGCGAGTTCCGCGATATATAAATACTCGTCTCAGCATCTCAGGAACTGCCTTTCTTGGTGTTTTTTTTACATGAGTATACACGTATTGGATGTTCCGCAGTTGTGCCCTACAATAGCAAATTGAGGATGAAACTGAAAGCGAAAACAAACTGGAAGAAACACAATCGCGCAGAGTTCTTTGATTAAGAAATTGTCGTCCACGTATTGAGACACACACACACACACACACACACACATATATATATATATATGTATATATATGTATATATATATATATATTGTTTATATACAATATATATATATATATATATATATATATATATATATATATATATATATTAATATACAATATGAATATATAATATATTTATATATATTTATATAATAATATATGTTATATATATTATATATATAAATATATATATATATTATGTATATACATATTGTATATATATATATATATATATATATATATATATATATATATTATATATATACATATTGTATATATATATAAATATATTATATCTACATATTGTGTGTATATATATATATATATACAATATATATAATATATATATATATATATATATATATATATATATATGTCTCAATCTGTGGACAATTTCTTAATTGGCCAAAGTTACAATTTGCTACCTTCAAAATTATCTTTACCTTCAAAATCCATATATTTTTCCAACCTTTATCTCTGGCATGAATTCCTGCTGTTAATAAAATGCTTTGGGAATATACTTTGACAATATAATATCTAGTCTACTAATACTCTTCTGCTCTCTAGCGAAAGCAAAGGGATTAGAAGTCGCAAAACATCCTTCAGGCAAATCTGATATCACTCAATCAATTGCTACCGAAAAATATCAACCAATTCGTCACTTGGGAAGCAGTACCGAAAATAGACATTCTTATTACTAAAATTGGATGTTGAACTCACTAGTATGAAAACAATAAGGTATTTCAATCATAGGTCCATGACAATAATTCTGAATGAATATAATATCTACTAGCAACTGTTATTGCAATCAATTATGACGTATCAGGAGTCTATGTAGAATTCCTTGTGTCTGCATCTATTTATTATACAACTATCATATATTAATAATGACTAGTGAACTTTGAGTTGTACACTAGTTGAAAAATATTATATTATATTTTTTCGTTTCATATACGTGTAGGAATCATGGAAGAGTGCAATATATATACATATCTAATCATTTCTTATATACGGTTGTGAATTATTTTGGGAAATATATTACTAAAGGTTTTAGCTTATTATGTAATCCCTCCAAACAACATCATGTGTATAGCATGTTGCGATGTTCGTAAACTGTAACGTTTGTTGAATGCTGTCTGTATAAACTGTATTTAAAACGCAAAGCGATCTTTCATACTAGGACTTTTCTCTGACAAATTGAGCTATTCAGGTGATGCCTACGCCCTCATCCAGGTAGATATTCTGCCCAGCAATAATCGACGCCTAGGCTGACGTGTGTAGGTGTTAGCGAACGAAGCGACCTGGCCTACGGTCGTGGAACGAGACACGAAATGCTATCAGACACCACCGAGTCATCTCTCATGTGGCCATTGGTCACGTTCCTGTCAAAACTATTGATTAACACTCAGCGGCCAGCCGATCGAGGCCAGACGCTCCTACACTAAACAACACCTCAGTCCTTACCCGTGGGCTCAGTCCGAGCACCCACGTACGCTGTGTGACAGTCGTCGTGATGCCAAAGCCCTGGAATAGTTTCCCCAGATCAGACGGTGTCCCATATTCCAGTTTACCTTACCTTGGCTTGACGCGTTTAGAGCGATGTCAAGAGTAACGCGCTATCGCGCTTACATTTTTCCGGTCGTTAACAACGGTCCGATTGACGGTTCTGCGCATGCGCAATAAATGTAAAATCATCAATGTCCAGCGAAACAACAAAGCATGTTCAGTATAAATGCCACGGGCTGTTCGCTAACTCTCCTGTGATGATTACTGTGAAGAGTTTCTTAAAATGTCGTTCAATGCAATAAAATATTACTTTTTGTTAAATAACTGTTATGGATTATGGCGCATTACAGTCACGTGATTTATGTTTGCTATCAAAATATGCCTCAAAAGTTGTTTACCTCGTATTAATTTGCGATAAATAACTTCGCTGAGAAATTATATACATCCTAACGAACAACCCATAGTATTTAGCCACAAATGCGTTATCCTTTCGCTGCACATTGATGAGTTTACATTTATTGCGCAGAAACGTCAATCGGAACGTTTTTAACGCCGGAAAAATGTAAGCGCTACAGCGTCACAAACCACAAAAACCGTGACGTCATCGGTGGCAGAAAAGTCACGTGAGACTAGATATGAATACGAGATGACGTGTTATCAGTGTATGCCTGTTCTAATGAGTATAAAAAACACTTATCGAATTATTTCAGGCGAGAAGAATAGTGCAGAAACGTCCAAAATGCTGGTTTTTGTAGAAACTACTACGTTGTTGTCTTTCACATTCGCGTGTAATCCATGAAGAAAGGGAGAGATGTTTTCTCATTGCAATTTATGGTTTAAATGTACCGTTAATTTAATATTACATTTTGTTAATTTGTGTTGCCTTTATTTATTATGTATTCTTTCGTGCTACATGTAATGTAAACATACGTAAATGAGATTCAAATTATTAAACGTAAAACTGGTTATTACACAATCACAATTTCGCAGGATTGGTACGACACATCAAATTAGTTTACAAAAATTATGACTGCCATGAAATGGGGTAAAATGCATCATAAAGAGTACTAAAATAAATAAATAACAGATAAATAAATTACACGCACTGTAGATGTTATCATGCGACCTTTGTCGCCAGACCTGTTATATAGAGCGCAGTGTTTCAGAGGTAGAGCTTCGGACGCTCGACTAAGAAAGTCCGGGTTCGAATCCTGTGCTGTCGTGAGAAATCATGGGTACGCTTTTCACTCTGCTCCAGTCCACCATGCTGTATATGTGAGCATCTGGCTATAGACAGTGGTGGATATTTTATTACGAACAGCTTTCGCGCATTAATTGCAGCGTAGCTGGATGCTTCCCAGAGAAGTCGAGATGGTGTTTAATTGAGCATACCTGTTTTACTTTACTTTACAACTATGGATATACGACCTTTCTTCCTCCAAGGAAAATGTCAGGAAACAGTGTCTCCGCTGGCTTGGCCATGCGTATTGGGCAGGCGGTAGAAGTCTCCCAGATGTCATACTTCGTCGACAGCTAGTCACTGAAAGGAGAGCCACTGGATGTCATTGTCATTCAAGGACGTATGTCCAGACTTGAATGCACCAGACATGGATTTTGACAACTTTTAGAAGCTTGCGGGAGATCGATCCACGTGGACACAGAAAAGCAGCAGGGGATTCTACAGAGGAGAGGAAAGGGAAAGCCTGCAAGTTGAACAAAAAGGCAGCCGCACAGGAAAAACCAGTCACTCTGAAAGTAGGGCATTACATAGCGTCAAGTGCTGCATACGCCATGTACTAATAACAAGGAGAGACGATCGCGAATCAGGAAAAAAATCAAAGACAATTTGAAAATGCGCTTCCACCCTAAACGTTCGGCGGTGTCATTCTCCGATAACGACCTTTGCAGGCTTCGTGATGTGTTTATGTTACGCCTCTTAGTTCGGATAACCGAGGATAAAGGCAGTATAGAAGTGTTACTATAATATTATAATTATGTAATATGATATCATAATAATACGATGCAATTACAGTGAATAAAGCATCAAGTTGTTATTGGACATTACATGTTGCTTAGTCGCGCAATGGTGCAGTGGGTATAATAATAATAATAAAACTTTATTTTAACACCATCAAATCCGGGACGTCTAGCCCGTTCACGGGTGGGTACATACATGTAAATAACTACACGTTGTGATAATAAATCTGCGTATACTGATTAAATAATGATGCAAGTAATAAAATATTAAGTAGTAATACGCTGTGATAAAAACCGTGTAGAATATGCTATGTATAAATTAAGTCATATGTGTATTTACACATTAATTATATTCTTTAAAATGATTACAAGATATATGAAATTAGTAACAAAGCACTAATACTAGCAATACTGCAGTGATAGTAATAAACATAAATAAATATATATATATATATATAATATATATATATATAATATATATATATATATAATGTGTGTGTGTGTGTGTGTGTGTGTGTGTGTGTGTGTGTGTGTGTGTGTGTGTGTGTGTGTGTGTGTGTGTGTGTGTGTGTGTGTGTGTGTGTGTGTGTGTGTGTGTGTGTGTGTGTGTGTGTGTGTGTGTGTGTGTGTGTGTGTGTGTGTGTAATAATAATATGTTAAGCAAAAATATAATGTAGACAATATAAATATTTTAATTGTTCCTTAAATTGTACTAGATTGCCGTTGTCGCGCATATTCCTAGGGAGTTTGTTCCACAGAGTGGGTCCTGCAGTCGACGGAACCATGTCAATAATAAACAGATCGGGAATAATGGTTTATTGGTATGACGGTATTATTTTCAGCCGATTTATTGCCATGAAGCGTTCTGTCAGTAACTTTGGCTCTGGTTTATAGTTCATTAATTTGTTTTAACACACATCTGCGTCAAAACACATTACGAGTTACATTGGTATTCATATATCAAGAGATCCCTTCAAGAAATTTCGGTTCCACCACAGTATCTCTTACTCAAAATTATGACATCTATGTCCTGTTCCATGTGATAACTGTGATCAATTCCATTTAAGTCGGCATTATTCCCAGAAACCCCTTTCTTGTGTAGACACCCGTCAAAACTTGGATAATACCAGATGTAAATCATACCTGGTGATTGAACAGTAATGAACACACTATGCGTCGCAGCCGTACCCTAGAGGTGCACCGAAGGTAGATAATGAAGCAGGTTCGTTTCATCTCCATTATTTTGTGCTATCCATAGTCAAGAGTGCGTGGGGTCGCTGTGGCTGATTAGGCTAGTATCAGCCTTCTCATCCCTGTGCAAAACACCTCTTTTAACCTCAGCCAGTGAAACCGCTCACGAAGAGTTTGGTCGGCCTTCAGTCATGTGATATAATGTTTGGTGATTTCAGCCACCCGGTGCTTGTTATATGCAATGTTCAGGATGCGAATGGGTCATTATATTGGGATTCCCAACAGTCGTGTATCCGTCTGCAATTTGGGGCGGTTAAGTTGCACTGTTCTCACAGCTGACGCAGTTGCGACTAGCGAAGTCAATTGCTATAAATGTATAATCCGCTCACTTTCATTGTTTACGGAGACGATCAGCAACGGGTACTGTAGCGCAGCGCAATGGCTCCCCAGCTTGCGAGGATGGTGTTGTATAATTTCGCAGTCGCAAACTAATCAAAGCATTTCGAATTGTCCATACGCATAGTGCTGGTGGCGCCACCTAGCGAATGAAACATGTGTTTATGCGGTTGTGAATTGCACAAATTGCAACTTGCATATCACGCATTGCCATCTAACTCGCAGTTTCGATAAATATCAAACATGATTGCATGAGTATGTGTGTACGTCCTCGTATATGTGTGGAACGGTCTTGAAATTAAGCTAGACACTATATGATGACATTGTGTTCTTGTCACACTAGTGAGAATTTGTAGTTAGACCAACGCAACGCAAATCGCGTGGAACACACAGTTTTATACTTTTCTTCGTAACTACACATTCCCACACAAATATTGTAAGAACACAGTAGCAATGTATCATCGAATGGTACTCCGGTTACTTTCAGGAACATTCCACACACACGCACGCACGCACGCACGCACGCACGCACGCACGCGCGCGCGCACACACACACACACACACACACACACACACACACACACACACACACACACATATATATATTTTCGTACATACACATATTTTGACAATCACTTTGAATGAATTCTCCATGGACTGTGAATGCACTTTCACTTTGTCCTTTCAGCCATGTCGATCAAGCCGCCACAACTGCAGGGGTCGGTGGAGAGACAGCGGCTACAACACTGGAGCCAACTAATACATTTTTACGCGAGATCTGTCCGCTCTCAAGACTTCGAGCCAGAAACTTCGTTTAGAAGATCAAACCGACGTAGT
>OZ024861.1:30463475-30620975 GCA_964017155.1 Oasisia sp. SBJ-2009 | reverse complement strand
TCATGGCCCTAGTGCGACGTCCGTGGGAGCTTGTCTTCGACTGGAGCTGGATACAACTGGAGACGTCGTGCGACTGCGCAGTCAAGTCGAACATTTACAGGCGTTTCCGGTGACGCTAGCCTAACGAATGTACGCGGTCAGATGCTGCATGTGTGCCGTTACTGTGACCGGAAAGAAAGGCATTACTACTGGAAATGTGTGGTTTTAGGAAAGCAATAATTGTGGAGTGTTTCCATAAGTTCTTTCTATAGGATTGGGAGCTACCGGACTGACATAACGACAACATCATGACACAAAAGAACGAACGACAACACGACAGATCATACACAGATGTTAAGGCGATATTTAGGTCCTAATGCTGTAACAATTCAACAAAAACTATATTTGATGGGGCAATGGAATGACGTCGCACAGAACGATTGAAGTCGCACGTATATTGCACTACGGTGTCCATTATGAGAAGGCAGTTTACATACAGGCACAAACAAAATGTAGGTCAAAGGTTTGAGTTTGTCCTTCAGAAACTGCGCAACAATAATGTAATACGCTGAGCGTCCGCCATGTTCCGATTTAACAATACCATCGGTCTATTGCTGCGTGTTGTTTATACATGTCAACTCGTCTTCGTAGTGTACAAGAAAATAATTCAGTTCTCTATATGCTAGTCATAACCACCGTATCAAGGTGTTGCACAATGAAAACACAACTCGACAAAGTCATAGTGTGCAAACCCAATCGACTAAAGTGTTCGTTGGTCTTTCACCTCTAAAAACAAATGAAAACCATTTTCATCACGGACAGAACTGTTGCTTTTGGTGTTAATGCACTGCTCACCAAAATTTAGTTTTGTGAAAGCAGTAGTATCGCAACATTGTTATCAAAGGCTTGAAATGGCCCACATAAAGCGGCGATTTCATAGACTATGTCGTTCATGCGTGATTTAGCAACAATTTGATGGCATTTCTCCAACAAATCTGCAACAGAAGAATAGATCCAATCAAGAACAATAGTATCGGAACTATTTGGGGCGGATGAGCCCGGAGCCGTAATTCCACGCTCCGCTAGTTCGGCCAGACATGATATCGGAGGACGAAGGAGCTGTTTACAATTTCGCGAAAACTGTCCAATCTATCGTTGTCTGGCCTCTCACTCAGTACTTCAGCGCCTGTCTGACATTGAAGAAGCGTAAGCTGTTGGAAGAAATTCCGCGATTACGTTCTATCCCCCATCTAAGTGTGTAATATTTATGTTCAATGTCGTCCGTATACATACACTGTTTACAGGAAACCGTTCTGTTCTTTGAAACTTGTATGACAGGTAGACTAACTTCCGGTTGTTGTACAAGTGTTTGTATTGTCATGTTTTCGGTTCTTGTTTTCAATAAATATAATTTGTGTTTATTGTTGGCAGTGTGGACTTTGTATCGAACATCACTGGGTCATAGTGGGTGATGTTATGTCATTGTAGATGGTCTACTGTTCGTCTGATTCCGTTCGTTGCGCAGACCCATGCAGAAACACCAGACATGAAAGACTCACTGAATGGTTTTAGCGTTTATTGTCGTTCACCCTGCACTAGCACACAACTTGCGCGACTAGTAAATACCCCAGGTGATAGACACACACTCAAAACTGTTAAAACACAATTTATTAGCATTCGTGATTATGCACTGCACATTAAAACACACAAATCGTACAAACTAAAGAGGCCCTAGACTATATTAGATACAACGTAGCCACAACTGAGCCGTTACCACTGGGGGCTTGCCTAATGCACTTATGCACTGTGTCATTTGTAACACCAGGTGTAACATGGGATGCTACCAATTAAACCATCAGAAAGAAACTCGATGAACTGTTTCGCGGCCATTGGTTCTCCTACCGAACCACGTGACTTACATTTGCATAATCTACCGATGACAGTGTGAACTCACTAATGCCCTGTTATAATAACGTAACAAGTACCACCGGCATATTGAATGCCACATTTATTACGCTATGCACCATGTACCGAGTTATCACATGCCATCGAGACAGTAAGCGAGCGTTTCAAAAATTGCGGCATCTGCGTCATAAAACCCATTGCAAATGGCGCGACGCTGTGTCCGTTGGAAAGTACATGGCAATGACTTATCACACTTCGCCTGATAATCAAACAATTATTTCAATGATTTACGTTTGCAGTTACGTGCTTAGAAGAGTAGCGTAGTTTAAATTGTCAAATTCAACTAATTAATACCACATGATACGCTAGATATGGAACTTGCTAAACCCGTAACATCACCTGCATTGGCCATCGTATCACACACATCAACACGCTATAGTTCACGTCTGCATTGATAGCACACACCAGTACAATATCACTCATACGTGTACTCACACTTGTTGAGTGTCTCGTACGAACACCCTGACATGTACCAACACCTTGGCAGATGCCAACACCGTGGTTTGTCTCAAACGTCTGTTCAAACAAATGATCGAAATGTGGAGACTCAACTCACCCACTAGATAACTGTGCTAACACGGAATATCGCCAGTGTAGAGTGGTGCGTTCATTGCAGACAAATAGCTCTGCCCATCGCAAGTGATGGACACACTCGAGTGTAATTTTGGCTACGAAAATCTCCCTCGTTTAGATACGAAAATGTTGTCATAATTACACTGGCTACGCACCACGCACGACATAATTATTCACCATTGCACACACGCAAGCACACACATGCACTCACTCACATTTACACCACGTGCAACGATGCTGAGTATCTTACACAAAATGACCTATCATCAGTCATACTTCAGGTCATGTTTTGGACAGCATCAATAGAAAGTCGTTGAGAAGACACGATAATAATAATAATGTATAACTAAAATGTTTCTACAGCAAATGGAACTATATCTGTACATGAAAAAGTGATAGAAACAAGAAGTGGGAATGTCAACGCTAGGAATCCATAACAATACAAGACACACCGGAAATCAACATTTAGCACTGGAATAATAGTTATTGTAACATGCAGTCTTTTGTCCAACGCTTGCATGTGCAAGTCCAAACTAGACACAAGTAATGATGGAACAAAATGTCGACAGTAAGATGTTGATAGACTGTTCTGAATCTTCACAATCTACTCGCTTTATCGAGAGTAAATGTTATTTGCAAAACAGACTCACGTCTTGTATTTATAATGGGTAGGGTGTAGCCTAGTGTTAGGATGAAGGGTAATCATAGGCTGTTGTCTATTTATTTACATTTAACTTACACACAACACCCCAAATACATGCAAAGTGAGATCTATTAATTTTCAATATCTATAAGTTTGACGCATCCATACATACCAATATTACCTACAAACGTTCAACACCAATAACTTATACACTGACATTACACTCCCTAATTCCAATTCTGTTACATCCATGTTGTTTGTCATCCTGCACCGAAATCATTGGCACTTTTTCACACAGTATACTATACACGGAACCATGTTACACATTAATAGCAAAACACCAATCCTCAAAGACAACCAAATTTAAGATCTAGACATAAAGATTGCTTCCCGTATCAAGTACGACTAAGATATTGATCACAGTTGTATAAAGGTCCTACTATGGTTCTGAGGGTCAGTTCATTTGGTTCATCAACACAATAGTGTCACGAGGTACATATACATGTAGCAATCAAAGATACACAACATTATTAAAGGTTACATATAACATTCCACATAGTGAAGCTTTCAAAATATACATGCAAGTAATTCAGTTGACATTCCCACTTCTAACTTGTGCTGTTGACCTCTGCATAATTGTAGGTTTCCGATATGCATTAAAGAAAAACATCACAAACAAAATGTTAGTATAACATTAAATCACCTACGTAATTTCCTACATATATACAAACACACAGACACGTTCATTCTTTCACCAAATGTCAGAGTAAAATCTGCCAAAACGTTTCTCTATAATCTTTGTCCACTTACACATCAACCATTAGTGAGTGACACATTGCACAATATACAACTGTAAAGCATAACCTGGTAACTGTGACATTGTCACTGTGACATTGTCGCTGTGACATTATTACTATGACATGATCGTTGTGTCAGTTGCAGTAAAGGCAAGACCAAAAAGATACGCCTTTCCTAGGTAAGTAGTAAAACAAAAATAATAAAACCTTAAAAACACAATTATTCTGTTAATTAAAAGACAACTTGTTTTTAATACTGCATGCAATCTATCAGCAATTGCACGCAACACGTTTAGTGTTTCCACTCAAGATTTTTTCCAAAGTTAGTGCAATGGTGAATTCCACTAAAACACATTTTAATCCAACCACCTCAACATAACTTAACACTGACACATGATGCATGATGACACTGGTGTATACAACACATCTTGACAATGGTCCAGGCAATGTACCACCGTGCTGACGCTGGCCCAGCCAACATATGTTGACAATGGTCCGCACGACACATGTTGACACTGGTCAATATAACACATGCTGACAATGGTCCATACACCACCGTGCTGACACTGGACCAGACAACATAATTTGACAATGGTCCGCACAACACATGTTAACAATGGTCCATACAACACATGTTAACAATGGCCCATACAACACATGTTAACAATGGTTCATACAACACTTCTTGACAATGACCCAGACAACACACATTGACACCAGCCATGACAACACACTTTAACAACGACCCAGATAACAGCCTCTCCATGTCTGGATGACACGAAAACTGCACTGTCATCTGCAGCCTGCAGGAATCTCAACAAAGGACCTTCCTCCCTGCCTCCAGCACAACCTACACCTCGTGGTGTGGTCCTGTGCATGGCCCCACGTGGTACTCTACATGTTGGTCCTGTCGACGTCACTACTTGGCAAAGAGACCCTTCATGTCTTCAAGAGCCTTGACGATCATTCTTCCGAACCGATTCGAATCCTGTCAACAGATACCAGATTTTCTCACCAGTGGCTCTCTCCAAAGTCATATATTATAACAAATACATCTTTGTCAGCATCATTTTATCATTGAAATGATGAATAGATTTTAAGGGAATGTTTTTATTTGTTAGATGAACTTAAATGGAAACAATGGGTCCTCTTTGGGGTTTATACACATTGAGGACTTAATACAAATTAACCAATTGCTGCTACATTCAACAATATCAGATAAAAAACACTGACATAATATTGTTGCACATATACATTTAAATATAATACACAGATTTATACAGCACCCTTTTCAGCCCAAAATTGCTCAAAGGCACTTTACAGGCTCAATCATTAAAACAAGTCACAAATAATAATACTAAAATATACAAGATCATTAAGGTGTGTATGTATATATATATATATATATATATATATATATTTAACAAGATTTAACAAGATTGCCACCTAGAGAATCAACTCTAGATGGCAGGTGGACAAGGAAGCCCTTTGGCTTATCGAGAGTCCAACCTATGTATCTAAATGTACCCAGCCCTTCTTAGGTACATGTCAATTTTATTTTTAAACATATTAACACTACTAGCACCTACACAATCAGCCGATAATATGTTCCATTCATTTACTGTTCTTTGTGAAAATGAAAATTTTCTAATATCTAGTCTACACTGCTTCTTTGTTAATGTAATTCCATGTCCTCTAGTCCTTCTCTCTTCCTTAACCGAGAAAAAAATATTTCTGTCAATATTTTCATACCCATTCAATATTTTAAAAACTTCTATCTGATCTCCTCTCAATCTCCTGGTTTCTAGTGTTGTCAATCCACATTCTTTTAGACGCATTTCATAACTAATATTCCTGAGTTTTTGTACCATTTTAGTTGCTCTTCTTTGTACTCTTTCTAGTATATAAATATCCTTCTTGCGATATGGCCTCCATGCTTGTATGCAATATTCTAAATGAGGCCTAACTATTGTTTTGTACAGCTGTATTATTAGTTCTTTTTCCTTGTACACTATATTTCGCCTAATTAATCCAAGGATTTGGTTTCCCTTTGCTGCTGCAAGTGCACACTGTTCTGATACCTTCATATCAGCACTAATTGTTAACCCTAAGTCCTTTTCCTTTACAGTGGTATTTAGTACAGTATCACCCATTGTATATTGTGCATCTTCATTTCCATGTTCTGTGTGGAGGCACTTGCGATATGGCCTCATACATATATATGTATGTGTGTACATATTCATATATATATATATATATATATGTATAATATATATACTTTTAATCAGCCAACATCAATGTTTTGATGATTATGCTGATTTTATGTGTGTATATATATATACACACACATATACATATATGTATATATACATATATACACACACACACATAAAATATATATATATATATAATATATATACATATATAATGTGTGTATATATATATTAGACATTATATATATATATACACAAACACATACATATACATATATATATAATATATATAACTATATATAGCCTCTGTTCCCGAGAGTTCTGGTCTGACACTTACAGTGGTGCTGCAACTCTTTTTGCTGGAGATGTGGAAGAAGATGATGTCTTCTCCAGCGATGATGTAAGACACACCGTAGCCGTCATCTGCCACCTGCAGCGACAACAACATGCATGTCAACAGTGGTGACATGACATAACATGAGAGATGACAGTTTGACATGAAGTAAGGGGTGACATTTTGAAACAAAGTAAGAGATGATATTTTGACACAAAGTAAGAGATGACATTTTGACATAAAGAAAGAGATGACATTTTGACATAAAGAAAGAGATGACATTTTGACAAAAAGTAAGAGATGACACAACGTAAGAGATGACATTTTGACACAAAGTAAGAGATGACACAAAGTAAGAGATTACATTTTGACACAAAGTAAGAGATGACACAAAGTAAGAGATGACATTTTGACACAAAGTAAGAGATGACACAAAGTAAGAGATGACATTTTGACATAAAGTAAGAGATGACACAACGTAAGAGATGACATTTTGACATAAAGTAAGAGATGACACAACGTAAGAGATGACATTTTGACACAAAGTAAGAGATGACACAAAGTAAGAGATGACATTTTGACACAAAGTAAGAGATGACACAAAGTAAGAGATGACATTTTGACACAAAGTAAGAGATGACACAAAGTAACAGATGACATTTTGACATAAAGTAAGAGATGACACAAAGTAACAGATTACATTTTGACATAAAGTAAGAGATGACACAAAGTAAGAGATAACATTTTGACACAAAGTAAGAGATGACACAAAGTAAGAGATGACATTTTGACACAAAGTAAGAGATGACACAAAGTAACAGATGACATTTTGACATAAAGTAAGAGATGACACAAAGTAACAGATTACATTTTGACATAAAGTAAGAGATGACACAAAGTAAGAGATAACATTTTGACACAAAGTAAGAGATGACACAAAGTAAGAGATGACATTTTGACACAAAGTAAGAGATGACACAAAGTAACAGATGACATTTTGACATAAAGAAAGAGATGACATTTTGACATAAAGTAAGAGATGACACAACGTAAGAGATGACATTTTGACACAAAGTAAGAGATGACACAAAGTAAGAGATGACACAAAGTAAGAGATGACACAAAGTAAGAGATGACACAAAGTAAGAGATAACATTTTGACACAAAGTAAGAGATGACATTTTGACACAAAGTAAGAGATGACACAAAGTAAGAGATGACATTTTGACACAAAGTAAGAGATGACATTTTGACACAAAGTAACAGATGACACAAAGTAACAGATGACATTTTGACATAAAGAAAGAGATGACATTTTGACATAAAGTAAGAGATGACACAACGTAAGAGATGACATTTTGACACAAAGTAAGAGATGACACAAAGTAAGAGATAACATTTTGACATAAAGTAAGAGATGACACAAAGTAAGAGATAACATTTTGACACAAAGTAAGAGATGACACAAAGTAAGAGATAACATTTTGACACAAAGTAAGAGATGACATTTTGACACAAAGTAAGAGATGACATTTTGACACAAAGTAAGAGATGACATTTTGACACAAAGTAAGAGATGACATTTTGACACAAAGTAAGAGATGACATTTTGACACAAAGTAAGAGATGACATTTTGACACAAAGTAAGAGATGACATGGTGACACAAAGTAAGAGATGACATGGTGACACAAAGTAAGAGATGACATGGTGACACAAAGTAAGAGATGACATGGTGACACAAAGTAAGAGATGACATTTTGACACAAAGTAAGAGATGACATGGTGACACAAAGTAAGAGATGACATGAGTGAAGACTTACAGGTCCAAAGCCACCTCCAGCTGAGATGAGTTCTGGGTGACTGCTCAGGTCCAACTTGTCTGTCTGCTGGTGCGGCGTCTGTCACCAACAACAACCACAGTCAGCAAGAGTCACTTTAGTTGTCACCAACAACAGCAGTCAACAAGAGTCACTTTAGTTGTCACCAACAACAACAGTCAACAAGAGTCACTTTAGTTGTCACCAACAACAACAACAGTCAGCAAGAGTCACTTTAGTTGTCACCAACAACAACAGTCAATAAGAGTAACCTTAGTTGTCACCAACAACAACAGTCAACAAGAGTCACTTTAGTTGTCAACAACAGTCAACAAGAGTCACTTTAGTTGTCACCAACAACAACAACAGTCAACAAGAGTCACTTTAGTTATCACCACCAACAACAACAACAGTCAGCAAGAGTCACTTTAGTTGTCACCGACAACAACAACAGTCAGCAAGAGTCACTTTAGTTGTCACCAACAACAACAGTCAACAAGAGTCACTTTAGTTGTCACCACCAACAACAACAACAGTCAACAACAGTCACCTTATTTGTCACCAACAACAACAACAGTCAACAAGAGTCACTTTAGTTGTCAACAACAGTCAACAAGAGTCACTTACAATACAATACAATACAATAAAACTTTATTGTCCCGAACCGGGAAATTCATTCATGTCACCAACAACAACAGTCATCAACTGTCCCTTTAGTTGTCACTAACAAAAACAGTCAGCAACTGTTGTCACTGACAACAACAGTCAGCAACAGCCCTTTTGTTTACACTGACAACAGTCAGCAACTGTCTCTTTCACAGTCAGCAACGATACCTTTACCAGTCAGAAATTATCACTTTGGTTTGTTTACCAACATATATTCATCACACTCAAAGGACATCAAAAGAAGCCATTTTAAAGTACACTTTGTTGGCTTATTAAACTGACTCAAACAAACTTATTTCTTTACAGATCTACACACAAGTTTCTCGGTCCAATGTTGTCATTTCCCTTGTTGTCAGTTAATGTCCTTATCCCATCTCTTCATTTACCCTTTCTGCTGTCATCAGTTATCCTTATCACATGCTACAACTTCTGCACACGGTTTCAAGTACGAATGCAAGGAGAGCCAACTGCAGCCACTGCAACCATGTGACTTATTTGCATACACAGTTTGGAACTGGCGGTTACTGACCTATTCTTCTAATGACCTGTTGCATTGCCTAGTGGTTGGATATTCAACATATCTTGTTGAAATCCTGGTAATACATATTTTCTTTGTGACAAGTTTTTAAAGGGACAAGTGAATGCAGGAATGTTTCATCAAGGGATATCCCACTGCCCTAGTAATGCAGCGCAGTGCAGTGCAGTGCAATGCAGTGCAGTGCAGTGCAGTGCAGTGCAGTGCAGTGCAATGCAATGCAATGCAAGGTATATGTATCAACATGATATGGATTAACTGAGATTATGCGCATGATAGATCCATAAATTAAAAGTGCAACCAAACTTAATTTAAATGCATCATAGTGGCATGCCACTTTAACACTATCCTAGCAAACACTAACTTTACAGTATCTGTCGTAGTCAGAGAGAATTAGTGCAAACAACTCGAGGATAGTGACACCAACAACACCAGCAAGACTGACAACACAAGTGAAACTGGGAACACTAATGACACATACAACACTAGTGACAATGACAACACCAGTGAAACGGACAACACAAGTGAAACAGACAAAACCAGTGACACTGATAACACCAGTGACAGTGACAACACAAGTGACAGACAACATCACTGACACAGACAAAACCAGTGACATCACCAACTCAATACAAATATAAGTGACAATAATAACACTAGTGACACTAACACCATCAATGACAACGATAATCTGACAACACAAATGACACAGACAACACCAATCACATTGACCAAAATGGTGACATGAACAACACAAGTGACATTAACAACACCGATGACACTGACAACACTAGTGACACAGAAAACACCAGTTACACCAACAACACCAAATACACCAGTGACACAGACAACACCAGTGACACTGAATGAGGTAAACACCAGTGCTGACACACATTAGTAACACAACACCAGGGGACTGTTCACTAAGATAGAGAGCTGTTAATGAAAATTCATCATTAATAAACATCCTTTATTAAACTAAATGAGCTTTTTTCAAAACACAAACATCCAATGCCGCATTACTGAGGACACTATTTCCATGACACAC
The DNA here is from genome assembly GCA_964017155.1 of Oasisia sp. SBJ-2009. Classification (NCBI taxonomy): domain Eukaryota; kingdom Metazoa; phylum Annelida; class Polychaeta; order Sabellida; family Siboglinidae; genus Oasisia; species Oasisia sp. SBJ-2009. The sequence goes on along the minus strand of OZ024861.1, from coordinate 30,610,403 downwards.
CCACAACACTCTCCCACTAACGAGTCATTGTGTTGACAGTTTTCGGGTATACAAAATCATTGTTAAGGAGCAGAATCAATTTTAAAAAGCAAAATAACTCGTAAGTGCTCTTAAAAACTTCAGTGAAATGGGCCCCTGAGACAACTAAGCAACACCAATAGCAACCTGTGCATTAGTCACATGTCATATCACATGACACCAACTGTGCCAACACTCCTACAGACGGTGTGTGAATAGCGCTTGCTCTAAGAACAGACACATGTCACAGATTATACACACCGACAACGAACGGACAAGCGAAACAGGCTAGGAAAGACCGACTAGCATTGAGGCTGTGCCACTGTACAATAGCATGATGTGAGTGCTACTGTACAACAAACACTGCCCTGGCTGCAGCTGGTGCAAAACTCTATCACATTTCACACAGAAATATTATCAATAAACGTTTTCCCTGCTGAGACTTGTCAGAAATGTTGCCAACAGATTACATTACACAAGTCATGCCATTCTGGTCAGAAGTGCGCCACCAATGATGATCGTTTCCCAGCCTGTCTGCGGGACATGCAACAGTGACAGAGACACTGACGGGTGGACTATGGACGGAGTCACAGTCTGCTGCCAGTTCCCTGGGCCACTTCACTTTCAGTTTCACTTTAAAACAAATTAAAACCACCAGGTTTACAGCTACCTAAGAGGTTCCCTGTCTCTCCCTGTGAACCCTGCCCCGAGGTAATCATTGGGTGTTGTGTAGTTTTAACATAGAATACGGATTTACAACATTCAACACTTAATTTAATTATAACGTTTTATTAGCAATGTAAAAAATTGTTGCTTATCTGAATAGAACGCAGTAACAAGATAAATAATAGTAATCTCTATTTTATATGTCCATGTTTTTATAGCATTTTACTTCCAACTTGATTTAAACATTTATTTATTTATTATTTTGTCTCTCGAACATCACAAGATAATTTCCCCATGAGGGACAAATAAAGGTATTTTGATTCCCTAAAACTATTATATATATATAGTATAAAATAACAAACTGGCATATATTAATATAATAAGTAAATAAATAAATTAATATGAAGGATGAGCTAGCTTTGTCACAGAGATGTAACATCTTTATGTAATCATTCTTCACCAAGATAGGTAGAGGATTTAAATATCTCTTGCCCTGGCTTGACTAAATAATATATATATATATATATACCCCTGCCATGCCACAAGTCTTGTTCAGCATAAAAAGGGCTCAGTGCTGATCATGTTTCAGAAACATAAGCAATGCTCAGTGCTGACCATGTTTCTGAAGCATAAACAGTGCTCAGTGCTGATCTGATCATGTTTCTGAACCATGAACAGTGCTCAGTGCTGACCATGTTTCTGAATCATAAACAGTGCTCAGTGCTGATCATGTTTCAGAACCATAAACAGTGCTCAGTGCTGATCATGTTTCAGAACCATAAACAGTGCTCAGTGCTGATCATGTTTCAGAACCATAAGCAGTGCTCAGTGCTGACCATGTTTCTGAATCATAAACAGTGCTCAGTGCTGATCATGTTTCAGAACCATAAGCAGTGCTCAGTGCTGACCATGTTTCTGAATCATAAACAGTGCTCAGTGCTGATCATGTTTCAGAACCACAAACATTGCTCAGTGCTGACCATGTTTCAGAACCATAAGCATTGCTCAGTGCTGACCATGTTTCAAAGCCATAAGCATTGCTCAGTGCTGACCATGTTTCAGAACCATAAACATTACTCAGTGCTGACCATGTTTCAAAGCCATAAGCATTGCTCAGTGCTGACCATGTTTCAGAACCATAAACATTGCTCAGTGCTGACCATGTTTCAAAGCCATAAGCAGTGCTCAGTGCTGACCATGTTTCAGAACCATAAGCATTGCTCAGTGCTGACCATGTTTCAAAGCCATAAGCAGTGCTCAGTGCTGACCATGTTTCAGAACCATAAGCATTGCTTAGTGCTGACCATGTTTCAAAGCCATAAGCAGTGCTCAGTGCTGACCATGTTTCAGAACCATAAACATTGCTCAGTGCTGACCATGTTTCAAAGCCATAAGCAGTGCTCAGTGCTGACCATGTTTCAGAACCATAAGCATTGCTTAGTGCTGACCATGTTTCAAAGCCATAAGCAGTGCTCAGTGCTGACCATGTTTCAGAACCATAAAAATTTCTCAGTGCTGATCATGTTTCAGAACCATAAACATTACTCAGTGCTGACCATGTTTCAAAGCCATAAGTTTTGCTCAGTGCTGATCATGTTTCAGAGCCATAAGCAGTGCTCAGTGCTGATCATGTTTCAGAACCATGAGCATTGCTCAGTGCTGACCATGTTTCAAAACCATAAGCAGTGCTCAGTGCTGACCATGTTTCTGAATCATAAGCAGTGCTCAGTGCTGATCATGTTTCTGAACCATGAGCATTGCTGACCATGTTTCAAAACCATAAGCAGTGCGCAGTGCTGACCAGACGTGACTGTAGTGCCATGCATTGGTGGTTGTCATGGCAACCATATCAGTGCAATCCAGTCAATCAATCACAAAATAATTTCCATTACGAAAATGTGCTTAATGAATGCTACAATGTTTCCTAATTTTTTTTACAAATATCATATTTTATAAATCATAAACATAATAGTCTGCCAATCACATATGAAAATTATAATGGCAAAATATAATTATGACAGCCCATTAGAAAATTGCCCATTAGATGTTTGCTGTTAGATAGCAGGCATTAGATGCTGAGCCAACTGATGGTGACCCATTAGATGGCGGCCCATTAGATGTTGGCCCATTGAATGGCGGCCCATTAGATGCAGCCCATTAGATGTTGGCCCAATACATGGCAGCCCATTAGACATAGCCCAATACACGCGGCCCAGGGAGACCGAAGCAGACACCCTAACAGACTGAACAAGTGAGCTGGCAGCATGACAACCACCAAGCGGTACCAGTACCGGCTGGTGGTACTTATACCACCCGGTGGTACCGATGGCACCTGGCGGCACGAAGGCCTACCTTGAAGGACATTAGACTATTCTGCACCATCTGAAGAAGAGAAAGGAAGCAATAAAGAAGTCGTCTTCCTTCTGCGGGAATGGGTCGAGACGCACTCGTGGAGCGGGATGTGACAATAAGCGAAGGTGATCTGATGATTATTGTTAAAGCGACATGGTCCGTTCGTGGCTTTTTATTTTTATTGCAAAATCATATTAATCAGTATAAGTTATAACTATTGTAACGTCCTGACCGCCAATATGTGTTTTATCGAAACAGAACTGACTTTGTAATTTTAAACGTCGAATGTTTATATACGCAGTCACTTAAATCGCCGCGAGTGACACCCACCCTTTAACCTTTACCAACTGGGAGCTGTGCACCTGGCTGGGTGTGGCGTTAGTGGCGTCAACTTGTGTTCACGTGATACTGCATCGCGTGATCATGCATTTCCTTCTCGGCTTTTAGCCACGCCTACAACGGTTTCGAAAACACCTCGTGGTCGATGTGTAAAGAGAGTTAAGCACCCCTTACTGCATCTATTTTCAACCCCTAAATGGTACATGAAAACATATGTTGACTGTCTTTACGCTATAATAGGGATAATTTATACCGTATAACATGATTTTGCAATAAAAATAAAAAGCCACAAAAGGACGCTGTGGCTTTAAGATTGACAGTTATGGAAAATGTTGCTGAGATTACCAGTGTTCTAGGTGTTATTTATAAGACACCGCCCGATTGTCGTGCACTAGATTTCACCCAAACCATGACTGACGTCATGCCAGAGCAACAAATCCAAACCAGACATCCTTGGGAGTTTCCGTAAAATGGCAAATTTAAAGGCTTTGTTTCATTGTGTACTCTTAAATATTTTGGCAGTATCATCATTTGAAAGAGCATCAACCACTTGTTATTAAGGGACAGAGTAGATTTTATCCCAGGATATGGCCTTTAAACAGTTCATTAGAAGTGTCTACCTCCTTCAGTGTTTCCAAAAGACCTAGTGAATGTCTAAGTCTGACAATTCTTGTTTTTGAAAGAGGTTTAGATATTGTCATGCTATGTGTGCAGTTTAACATTTGAAAGAGGTCTACTGAAAAAGGTGAACAAATGCAACATTTTCAATTACGTCTACTAACTTGACTGAGACTCTTCTTATAGGGCATAACTTCTGCTGGTGTTTTATTTGATGTATACTGAGGTTGCAACATGCATATATTGGTGTTATCATATCATTGGAATTACCATATTCATTCTATTAAACGTACATTTCCCATTAAGCACATTTTTCGCCAAGTTGGTGATCTCCGAGGCCAATCTTAATGTAGGAAGTTCAGTTTTGAATATGTGATTTACTGTAATTTAATGACTAGAAATGTCACGCTAGATTCAAAGCTCAGTGAACACAAAAGATCAACAGTATCAGTCGTTGCTCTGATCTAGTATTCTTTTGTTCCTATAATTATACAGACACATAAAATTCACTAACCACTAGTACCAGTTACTTTTCAAGTTGTTGTTTTGAGAACTGAGAAGGCTGTGTGCACCTGACATGTGTCATTTATGTTGCAGAAAATATAGGTGTATGCTTATTAATATAGTGCATATTCCGACATGTTTTGGCATCTCTAATATTTATTAAGCATACTGTACACTTAATAGAATGAATACAGTTTTTCCAACCATTCCTCCCCCCTTTCACATCCACCCACCAATCAGCTTCATGCTCATTGTTTGCTGCTGCAATGAAACTCCATCAAACTACTCTAACCACATGACAACAGTTCCCAAGTGTTCTGTGAAAATCACAAATTTCGCATTTTTACGCATGTTCCTAAATGCAAATTTGACTGACAGAGAAACTTGGGCAATAATACTTTACTAACATGCCTCTTACTGGGGAAAGCAGTATCATATTAATATGCTGCATGCATGTCAATGATAACAGTGTTTGGAATGTTTGAAAGATGTCTGAAAGATGCCTTTTCGGCCATGTTTGTCAGACAAGGATGCATGTGACTTTCATACTGTAATGCTGTTGGCAACAATTCCAAGTCAGATAATTTAACACAATCATCACCTCTGCTCTCTATTCAATGACATAGACACAGAAAGCAAAATACTTATTTCACAATGCTGTAATTACAGCTGCCTCATTCTAATATCATAGATTGTACAGTCATTCAAATATTAATAATGCATAGCGGGTAGTCTAATATATAGGGGATCAGGGCGTCCTAGTTCACAATTAACAGTGAAAAACGCTTTTTTCGCTTTTTTCACAGGGGAAATTTTGGGTTTTCACATTTCACACTGAAAAATAACATTTCTTGCTTAAATATTCTTCTTTTACAGTTTGGTTGTATAAATATATTTTGTGAGCTGAAATCGGTGAAGGGTAGGTTTTTTTTACTTCCCCTCCTAGTGTTAAACCTTAATGCAAAGGGTGCCAATGGATGTCAGTGTCTCTTCTAAAAGTACCAGGCACAATGGGGTGAAGTAAATTACCCTTCTCTCAGTGCAGTTCTGTATCCACTAAAGCCCGTGTAGCACTAATGTACATAGGTAGTTTTATAAGTGGACATCACTGACGTAAGGGGCGTGACTACAAGAATCTTAATCAAGACAGTAAATGTCTGAACAAGAACGCACATTATAACTGAACAAGTTATAATGATGGCTGATAAACTGAACCAAGATCCCCGTGATTGTTACGTTTTTGTATGAATGATCGAATGCATCAGGCTTGAAAGTATATCCTTTGAGTGAATCATCTCAGCTCAGTTTACAAACAAGGCACTGCTATCAAAAGCAAGTATTACTGACATAATGTTTCTCCAAATTTCTATGAATTTCAAGAACCTATTTTTGGATGAAGAACCAAAAAACATATTAACATATTTCTTAACAAAAACAATTTCTGGGTTCAAACCACACAACAGGGTAAAACGTTGTAAATTGGTCGTCCGAATCTTCACCAGTTCACTAGTCAAAAAGTCTACAAGTCTTGGTCACCTCCTGGTCAACGTTTGGTCAACTCTTAGTTAAACTCAGTCAACTCACAGAGTTTACCCCTGTCCAATGTGTGGTCAACTTGAGGTCAAGCACACCACATTGGGTCAACCCAGCAAGCAATGCATGCGACACAGATAATGCAGTGACAACGAAGCTACGAGTTTACACATTAAAAGACAACCGAAGTTGGTGAAGCGCGGAGAGGAGAGACGTACCTGGCTGGTGGAGAGTCGCCACGGTTCACTGAGCACCTCCTTGAGGAAGGGGGACTCGACCTCGAGGTACTTGGACACGACGTAGAGACAGAAGAGGTGGCGGTCAATGCCCTTGCCGGTCATCGCCGTCCGGTAGCCGTCCTGGTGGATCTCAGCCGCTTGGTGCAGGAGACGGATCCGCTCCTGGTTCTGGAACATTGTCAACATTGTCAACATTGTCAACATTGTCACATTGTGAACATCGTTGCATTGTGAACATTGTCGCATTGTGAACATTGTGAACATTGTTGCATTGTCAACATTGTCGCATTGTGAACACTGCACTGTGCTATATTGTGTTGTCGCATTGTGAACATTGTCGCATTGTGAACACTGCACTGTGCTATATTGTGAACACTGCAGTGTGCTGCATTGTGAACACTGCACTGTGCTATATTGTGAACACTGCACTGTGCTATATTGTGAACATTGCACTGTGCTATACTGTGAATACTGCACCATAATTTTGTGAAATGAAAATGTTCATCAAGTTGGAAGAATACTTTATTAAACCAAGATTCCTTATTACACAACTAATCAATGTCGACTCACATCGACGTTTCAACCATCATCGGTGGCCTACATCAGGAATCTTGTTTGAATACTGTACCATGATTTATTGTGAACTTTGCACCACTTAATTCTGAAATGTTACACCATGCGTCATTCTGAAACATTGTCTGTTTCATTTTGAACATTGCACGTTTCATTCTGAATCTTGCTCCTTGTTTCCTTCTGAACTTTGCACCATACCTCATTCTGAACATGGCACCATGCCTCTTAATGTGCTCTGCATCTTGTCTCATTCTAAACTATGCACCATGTTTCATTCTGAACTCTGCACATTGCCTCTTTATGAAGTTTGCATCATGCTTCATTCTGAACTTTGCACATTGCCTCATTCTGATAAAATGTTGAACTAGATTTTAAATATATGTGCTGGCAATGCCTGTGTTTCATTGTGAGCTAATATCACTATTGAGGTCACTGTATGCGAACAATGCTGGAGGAGGGGGATACAATGGGGGAAACAGTATGAACTGTGCAGTGTCTGTGATCATGACAACTACCGTTATTAACTAACATTATTATGTAAAGAAACTAATATCATTGTGTTAATGTCAATCTCTACCTGGGACCATTAAAGGTTATTGCATTGTACTGCATTGTGTTGTCAATTTCTACCATGTGAATTTCCCATTGGGGATCATTGAAAGTTATTGTATTATATTGAATCGTGATTGACGTGCTGTGAACTTACAGTCTTTGTCTTGTCCTCCATGGCACGTACGAAGGCACAGGACTGCTCCGTGCATGAGCGCACTGTCTCTGTCCTCCCCTCCCGGTACAGACGTGTCATCGACGCCTCGTACGTCAGTGAGAACTTCCCAGCATCCTGTGACACAAGACAGCAATGGCCGAATAAACAATTGAACTATAAATGTCATGTGTACAATGAAAATACCCTCATATAGGCCTGTGTGAAATTAGGCGAAAAACAACAGAACTTTTTTTTTTAATAGGAGAACTTAAAATGTATTACTTTTTAGGCACTAAAGGACACTTAGGAGGCCTAAAATGTGTTAATCAAATTTACATTTCTTATGCATAATTACAATACCCTAAGAAACGTCTATGGAAAATTTGAAAAATAGATCTCCAACAGTTTCTGAGATCTGAGAGCTAATGGAATATGGCGTGCGCAGAGTGACAATTACCATACAACATAAAACAATTTATAATTCACGCAGATTTAAGTAGAATTTGAAAAATATCTAAATGTATTCAAAGTAATTTCTAACAATTGAATGTGATAAGTCGTAAAAATGGAGTTAAGAATGTCTAAATGTATTCGCAGTAATTTCTGACAAATACTATGAGAAAAGTCGTGAAAATGGAGACAAAAATATCTAAATATATTCACAGTAATTTCTAACAAGTGACTGTAAAAATGTCATTAAAATACATGGAAAGTTTGCAAAGGAACCAAGACACACTCACCCGGTAGTAGGCGAGTTGAAGCGCCATCTGGATGTAGGCATCGGGACTAGTCCGGCACTTCTTCATGAAGCCCTTGCCGTAGGCGTCGTGTGTCAGGATGTGGAGGTCTACGTCGTTGAGCAGGTCCCGTGCCATCTCAAGGCTCTCTTCTATCACCTCTTGGCACTGGCACAGAAACAGCACAGCTACTGAACTTGTGAATGTTGTCATTTACTGTCACTGCACACAGTAGAGGTAATCTAATCTTACTTCCCAAGGAGTTTTACCCTACCAGGAGTCCTGTCTCATGAAGAATCTTACCTCGTGATAAATTTACCTTCTGACAGCACTTACCCCCGAGGACTCTTACCTCCTGAGGACTTACATCATCAAAACTCTTACCTCCTGAAGAATCTTACCTCCCAAGCACTCTTACCTCATGAGAATTCTTACCTCCCAAGCACTCTTACCCCATGAGGAATCTTACCTCCCAATCACTCTTACCTCCTGAGGAATCTTACCTCCCAAGCACTCTTACCTCATGAGGAATCTTACCTCCTGAGGAATCTTACCTCCTGATGACTCTTACCTCCTGATGGCTATTACGTTCTGAGGAATCTTACCTCCCAAGCATTCTTACTCCATGAAGGTTCTTACCTCCTGGGAAATCTCCCACTGCAGTTTGATGGGATTCGGAGGTGACATCAGCGGCTGCCCAGTTGTGTGACCCTCCTCTGTGTATCTACAGGACAGTGGACGTGATGTGTGAACATATAAACTACAAGATGTCAGACATGACAGGTGAACACATGAACTACAAGATGTCAGACATGACAGGTGAAATAATTTTGCACAAGATGCTTGCTTACACCAGCAATTTAGGAAAATTATTCTTAAGGCCCACTGGGATAAAGTTATCAAATATGCACATATTAATATTTTAACATATATAATCACACATGCAAGTACATAAACACTACTCAAAATATACACATTGTACAAATATTATATATGAAACCAGAACATAAAATAAAAAAACCTTAACTACAAGCAACTACCAGCAGATAGCATCACTAGTATTTTCACTATAGCGATTAGTCAAGGAAATAATACTTATATATTTTCACTATAGCGATTAGTCAAGGAAATAATACTTATATACTTCACTGAACAGGACTTGAAACATTTTAACTTCGGTTGTCTCACAAGAAACAGACAGGGAACGTATGATAGCGAGTGTGTGATAGGGACTGTGTGATAAGTCTGTTTGATAGGGAGTGTGTGACAGGGACTGTATGATAAGACTGTTTGATAGGGAGTGTGTGATAGGGACTGTATGATAAGACTGCTTGATAGGGAGTGTGTGACAGGGACTGTATGATAAGACTGCTTGATAGGGAATGTGTGACAGGGACTGTATGATAAGACTGATAGGGAGTGTGTGACAGGGACTCTACGATAAGACTGTTTGATGGGGAGTCTGCAATTGGTACTGTACTAGAGGCATCGCATGACAGGGCTTGTGTTATACAGACTGTGAGAGTACTGTGTGACAGGGCACATGTTAGTACTAGTAGCAGGCGTGTGTGGTGAGGACTGAGCCTGGTGTGAGTAGTCAAAGCGTTACCCCTGAATGAACTCGTCGTGCATGGCCGTCTCCCACGCATGGCCCATGATGGGAGCATCGGCCCTGTGAGAGAGAAAGTGCACAAGCCACGTGGCAGTAACTGCACAAGCAGAACACACGCAGAAACAAAACAAAACCATGCCGTCTCTGACAGTCATGCTGTCATTGGATTTGGGCACAAATTGCTGCAGCAATCTGTGACATTGGTGGATTTCGGGTACACATTGCTGCAGCAATATAGGACAGTGGTGGGTTTCGGGTACACATTGCTGCAGCAATATAGGACAGTGGTGGGTTTTGGGTACACATTGCTGCATTTGTTCCTTAACTCAAGCAGCAACACCCTACAACCATATGATAAGCTGAAAGGAATGGAAAATGCAGAGTTCATGGGTTATTTCAGCAACTAGTGGCATAAGTGGCTTAGTCGAAAGTGACCACAATATGCAACTAATGAAGCCCAATGCAACTTATAACACAGGACAACGAGAACTCAAAAGCAACATAACTGAGTTGTTACACAGGAAGGCAACTAGTAAATGCTTGTGCACATAAAAAGCTGAAAACAATGCTGAAATTGCCTGAGCAGTGTTTGATGTGCTATCTTGCATATCGCTGTTGTCTCAGGAAAATGTTTTATAACGTATTTTTGGAAGTATGTTTTCCAAAATAAGCAAATTTCAATTTAAAGAAAATTGCTCAATGGTACACATTATTGTCTTCAATCAAACAATTCTATAAGATGGTCACTTAAGTAAGAAAATCTTTTTATAAGCACAACTTGGAGAGGAAGTTTTGTCCTTCAAAACAAGCAAATCTAAATTTAAATAAAATTGCCCAACAGCATATAATATTGTCTTCACTCTAAACATAATTTTACACTTAAATAAGAAAATCATTAATAAATACAACCTGGAATTTTTTTTTTCTTCAAAATAACCAAGTGTCAACTTATATAAAATTCCCCAATTCCACACACTATCGTCTTGAATCACTACATCATTTGATAAGATTGGTAACTTGAACAAGAAACACTTTTATAAATACAACCTGTAATTTTCTTTCAAAATAAGCAAATCACAGTTTAAATAAAATTATCCAATGTACTATCATCATCAATCAAAACATAATTTTATAAGATTAGTCATTTAAATAAGATAATCTGGGTATTTTTTTCTAAATAATCAAATCTAAATTTCAATAAGATTGGTCACTTAAATACTTCAGGTCTGAGGTAGTTTGGGTAACAAAAGTGAGCCGTAATATTCCCACGCTGAAGTGATATGCTTAGGGGCCTTCAAACACTGCTCAGGATGAAGAAAATGAGTTGATCAGCGTAAAGTGCACTACGAAGCCGTGAATGGTCTGCTGAGGTAGCCTCTCTTCATACCCTAAAGTGTGGAAATCATAAGATATCGTGTATCTCCACATATGTGCCATGATTGGTGCGTCACCCCTGAAAGGTAACAGAAACCATCAAACAGTGCTCAGTGGCTAAACACACACCACCGGGGAAAACCTCCACTGTAATAATAAGTCATGGTTTGAGTTGGCTTTAAAAAAAACATTACATCACATTTTTATTTATTATTGTTGTTTTAATATTGTTACATTTGTCATATTGTGTCGATGTCTGTCATGTATTTGTCTGTATCTTATCTGTGTATTTGTCTGGGACCACAATGGAAATAAGTGGTTTCACTTTTTGGTGTCATCCTTTTATTTATTGTACTTTGTATTTATATTTTATGTATATCTGTACAATGTTTTATATTTTATATTAAATAAATCCATCCATCCACGGGTTGATGTCGTACGTTTTTTAAGAAACATTACAACTAAGGCATTGTCTCAAAAGACAACAAAGTAAAACAATTTTTTTTTGGCACCGATCCAATGTGAGCTTTCTGCCAACTGTGCATGCTGAATGCTTTGCAACTTCTATGACCCAACATTTCTGTTAGCCCCAATTTGCATCAAGATGTTTAACATGTTAAGTGATGCCACTCTTGTTAAGTGATGCCACTCAGGGTATTTTTTACACATTGTGATCCTTGACCACCAACGTATTGGTTTATGCATTTTGTGCCCTCCCTTAAGTGAAATGTTGGCAGTCAGGATTAGCCAAAGATGTGCCTCAATCTAAAGTTAGTTAAACTCATACTGACTTAGACAGCTGTTATTAAATTTTAACATGATTAAGTCAATCCGTATATACACGTCTGCATCAGCAATCAAGTATTTCACATTTTCCAAGGTACTTGTTTCTGAGTATGACAACGCTAGATATATCAAGGTTAGTTATACTGATTTAGACAACTGTTATTCAATTTCAACACAACTAAGTCAATCTGTACGTCTGGATCATCAATAAACAACTTCAAATTTCCCAAAACTAGTACTTATCTCTGAGTATGACAATGCAAAAAAATTCAAGGTTAGTATTTAGTCATAGGTGACATGACAAACAATGAAAATACAACGAAAACAATAGAAAAACATGACATTTGTGTCCATAATACACAATGACATTTGTACATGTATTATGAAGTGTCATGTTCTTTATGTACAACACAAGAAGCTGAACAATTTTTACACAACAACAAAGGAGAACAATTGCAACCACTGCAGAAGTTGGCTCATGACATGGGAAGAAGTTGCCTTCAAAAACGATACCAGAATACACTAATATTTCCAATATGGATATTTATCACACAAGGCACGGCATGGTTATTTACTATTGAACTGGCATGATTTAATTCAGTATTTTTACCAATAAAAACAGTTTATGCCAATATCTAACTTACCAGGAATGTTCAGCATTGAACCCAATCTACAAAGCAAAATACAACACAATTGTTAATTATTCATCAACGTTTTTGTGAGGGTCATAATTTCATGCAACACAGTATCTATGCTGCAGCATCAAATAAATAAGAACCTATTATATACATAAAATATGCTTCTTTTAATGGATAACTTTTTGTTTACATTTAGGTTATTTCCACTCTATGTTGTTCACTTTACTGTGACTGTGGAATAGTGAACTTCAAATACTAGAGGACAGTCACTTTCTGCCCTTGGTATCTGACATGATGAGAACTGAAAACTGAGAAGACATTATATACTTACGCTGCCATTTGAACACACAACCAGTGTGAAAGACTTGTCGAACCATCGGTCGCAACCCTTCCCATGAAGCATTGCACGCCCAAAGGAATCCATCTTTGATGGATCGTCCTGGCAAAATTAGTGTTCATATAAACATTTGTATGTATTGATAAAGCATACAACGATAACTTAGTGGAACTGCCAGGAACTCTCCCACTTGGAGACGATATCATAATGTTTTTTATATATTATATCATGTCACAAAATATTTGTCATTAGTTTAACATTGTATTAAAAACAATCACAGAACACTTTCAAAGTGATGAAATTGCTCAACAAACTGAACCTACACAAGCGTATTCCTGAGATTAAATTAGGTGTACTCGCTCTATTATATTCATGACTGAGTATAAACAAAGTTTACTCAATCTATCATACCATACTCAGGTCCAATATACTCTGTCTCTGTCTCTCTCTGTCTCTCTCTGTCTCTCTCTCTGTCTCTCTCTGTCTCTCTCTGTCTCTCTCTGTCTCAGGTTTGAGTTTTAAAAAGTGTACTCGCTCGATCATACCCAGGACTGTGGATAAACAAAATGTACCCTTTCTATTGTCTTCAGGACTGTGGATAAATAAACGAAGTACTCAATCTACATACTCAGGACTCAGTATAAACAAAGTAAACTCTCTCTATCGTACACAGGACTGAGGATAAAGTGTACTCACCCTGTCGTACTCCTGCGGATCGTCGTCCAAAGCTACCACAAATGCAGCCTGAAAACAGCAATAAAATTGTGAAGACCCAAAAGTCATGAATAACCATAAACATCCCAGCATTTTATTGGGTTACGTACATACCAAGACTGAAAAATAAAAACATTATTTATGCACACAATACAATAAAATGTCTTTTACATTAAAAAATTTAAGAAATCATGCCTTCTCGACAGAATCCAACCGCCAAATCCAACCGTCAGAGATAATTTACCTTTTCAATGGCTGCCAGTGAGTTCTTGTTGATGCCTTTTGCGAAGAACTTGGATCGGGTCTTCGCCCAGCGGATTCGGTCGGCAGCAGTGAGTGCAGCCAGGTGGCGCTCTCCATCCATCGGCTCCGTTGGGTCATCAAGGATTCGCTGCAGCATGCTGAAAAACGGGGGATTATTTGTGTCATGGTCCCCAGATAGCAGTAAGGTTAGGGGAGAGTCATTCAACATTTATTGGGCAGTCCAGTGAGTTAGGGGCAGTCATTCAACATTAATTGTGCATTCCATTGGGTTAGGGGGAGTCATACAACATTTATTGGGCAGTCCAATGGGTTAGGGGGTCATACAACATTTATTGGGCAGTCCAATGGGTTAGGGGAAGTCATTCAATATTTATTGTGCATTCCAATGGGTTAGGGGAGTCATTCAACACTTATTGGGCAGTTCAATGGGTTAGGGGAGTCATTCAACATTTATAGGGCAGCTCAAATCAGTTAGGGGGTCATTTAACATTCCTTGGACAACCCAATGGGTTATGGTGATACCTTAAGAATTCTTCAGACAGCCCAGAGAGTCGGGGTGATTTCTTTGGCATTTGTTGGGCTGCCCAATGGGTTAGGAGAGTCATTCAACATTCCTTGGACAGCCCAATGAACTATGGTGATTCCTTCAGAATTCATCAGACAGGCCAGAGTTGGGATGATTCTGTTGGCATTTATTGGGCAGCCCAATGGTTTAGGGGAGTCATTTGACATTTACTGGGCAGCCCAATGGATTGTGGTGATTCTTTCAGAATTCATCAGACAGCCCAAAGAGTCGGGGTGATTTTTTTTGGCATTTATTGGGCAGCCCAATGGTTTAGGGGAGTCATTAAAAATTCACTGGGCAGCCCAATGGATTACGGTGCTTCTTTCAGAACTCATCAGACAGCCCAAAGAGTCAGGCTGTTTCAGTCAGCATTCACAGTACAGGGAATCCTTATATTCATCACACAACATTTCATCATAAAACCAACAACCTACTGGACAGTGTCACACCTCAACCACCATTTGACATTCAAAACAACCCTTCTGTCCCTGCCTTCAAGAGAACCCTCCACAAATATGTTGAGTGCTAAACTACCTTATTAAATGCACATTGTTCTTATCTGTTTCATGTATGTTATAATAATTCTATTTGAACTTTACTTATTTTGTGGGTGTTTGTGTGTGTGTGTGTGTGTTTGTGTGTGTGTGTGTGTGTGCGCGCGCATGCGCGTGCGCGTGTGTTTATTTATTTATTGTCATCCTTTTAACTTGTATCCTTTGTAAATATGTTGTATGATTGATGTATGGATGACTCAGCTATCAAAAATAGTGAATGGTAAGTACATCAACAGGTGAAAATAAAATCAATCAATCAATCAATCAATCAATCAATCAATCAATCAATCAATCAATCAATCAATCAATCAATCAATCAATCAATCAACCAACCAACCAACCAACCAACCAACCAACCAATCAACAAGTAGCAATGGTTTTGTCCCTTATTAACAGACTAACATCATATTCAGCAGACAATCTCAATAATTCATGAATCATATCAAAGACCCATTTCAGGATCTGTGCATTACTAATATTTCACTTGTGTCTGAACTGTTGTGGGGGTAAGTAATACGTACATCTCAATTTCACACGGCTTGAAGATGTCTCCCTTGTGGTGTATATACACCTTGAAGTACCGGCCGCGGTGGATCACTATAAAGTGCTTACTGTCCATGCAGTGGACCAAGGTGTCTACAACACACAAACAACTCATGTAAAAGGTCAGTTCTTGCACAGCGCAGTATGTAATCCTCAGAATAGCTAAAAAAATCAAACAACATCTCGACTTCTCTGGGAAGCATCCAGGCACACTGCAGTTAAGGCATGCAGACTATTCATATAAAATGTCCACTACTGTCTATAGCTAATCATACAGATATGTGTAGCCCTAACTTTAATCTACATCTGTAGTCCGAGTTCAATTTGTTGCCCTACTTCTAATGTTACATTTGTAGAACTAACTAAGTATACATTAGCGTCACACAGTTCCTGACTGTCTGACATATGATGCCAAAAATAAACAGAATATAATATCTTTCCGTAAAATACAAATTTCCATTTGGAAATGTGGCTTTAAACATATTCCACTACTGCAAAGACCACCTGAATCGTTAGACCACGTGCTAGAAACACGACCCGTTTTCAAAGGCCACAGTGTAATGATAATCCCAGAAAGCTATTGCACCTATGCACCTAAGCCAAGTCCGTCTAGTGTGAGAGACGTACCTGTCTCTATGCCAGGAACCCGTGTCGTGTTAAACATCCTCTCGTACTGCCAAGAGCACAGTGGCACAGTCTTGTTGAGCATGATCTGAAGGACAGAACACCATGTTACCCACTGGACAGACAGACGTAAAGACATACAGGAGTCATAGGGTTACGGTAGACTGACAGGATTGACAGTGTCAAGGTGAACTTATGAGAATACTGGTAGACTATCAAGGTGAACATAGAGGATTAAGAAACTCTTAATACAATACAATACAATACAATACAATACAATACAATACAATACAATACAATACAATACAATACAATACAATACAATACAATACAATACAATACAATAAAACTTTATTGTCCCGAACCGGGAAATTCATGTTGCAGCGTTCGTCATCATAAAATATAAAATACAGAGTAGAGAAATAAAAATACAAATAAAATCATTATTAAAACAGTATGTGAACATTAATCATAATAAAATACAAAACAAATCTATAATATAATTTTAAAATTAAAGTTATAATTGTAATTGTGTAATAAAAAAATTAAAAAAAAAATAAAAAACATACACAATTACACACATAACGTCACAGGTGGATTATCGTTTAGAATTTAGAAGTCATACTGACATTGGCATGAATGAATCTCGCTTTCTATTTGTTTTGGATATTATAGTTCTGAACCTTCTGGACGAGGGCAGAAGGACGTACTCGTTATATAGGATGTGTGTGCTAATGTTGACTTATTAGACTGAGAGATTCTCCTGGTGGACGTACAGGAGTGGGACACACTCAAGGTGAATTTACAAGAGTGAAGAATTCTCAGTGACACCCGTGAAGACAAGATTGATACAATTTCAAGGTGGATTTACAAGGCTGACTAAAGGTGGACTTACAGGACCGAAAGACTCAAGTTGTACTTATAGGACCGCGAGACTCAAGGTGAATTTACAGAACTGAGAGACTGGAGGTGGAATTACAAGATTGAGTGATTCAAGTTGGACTTACAGAACTGAGAGGCTGGAGGTGGACTTACAGGATTGAGAGACCCAAGATGGACTTACAGAACTAAGAGACCCAAGATGGACTTACAGGTCTGAGATACCCAAGGTGGACTTACAGGTCTGAGATACCCAAGATGGACTTACAGGATTGAGATACCCAAGATGGACTTACAGGACTGAGATACCCAAGATGGACTTACGGGTCTGAGATACCCAAGATGGACTTACAGGTCTGAGATACTCAAGATGGACTTACAGGACTGAGATACCCAAGATGGACTTACAGGACTGAGAGACCCAAGATGGACTTACAGGACTGAGAGACACAAGATGGACTTACAGGTCTGAGATACCCAAGGTGGACTTACAGGTCTGAGATACCCAAGATGGACTTACAGGACTGAGAGACCCAAGATGGACTTACAGGTCTGAGATACCCAAGATGGACTTACAGGACTGAGAGACCCAAGATGGACTTACAGGTCTGAGAGACCCAAGATGGACTTACAGGTCTGAGATACCCAAGGTGGACTTACAGGATTGAGATACCCAAGATGGACTTACAGGTCTGAGATACCCAAGGTGGACTTACAGGTCTGAGATACCCAAGATGGACGGACTTACAGGTCTGAGATACCCAAGATGGACTTACAGGTCCGAGATACCCAAGATGGACTTACAGGTCCGAGATACCCAAGATGGACTTACAGGACTGAGAGACTCGCGGTCAATCATTCGGCGGAACTGTAGCAGTGAGTGAATGATGTTGGCAGCTCGCGCCACCTGCACATGTGTGGGTCGACTCATGACTGCGTCCTACAGCAGAGACTTTAAAATGTGATCAATCAATTAAACAACGAAGACTCAAAAGCACTGAACTGGACATTTAATTTAAAACATGTAACAGCAGTTAAATTAGATTAAATACAACTAATTACAAACAATTCTTAGGAAATTATCAATGACTGTGATGACTGACCGTGATTAAATCCAAACAATTGTTAACAGCAGTCACAATTCACAAAGGTGCAGTAACATGTGTAATGAAATAACAGAATTTAGGAAGACAATAACTTATGTAACATGCTAATATTCACACCTTGAAAGACAAAGTAACGTGTAACATAATACTCACAATTCAAGAAGACTATGTAAGGTGTGTAACATGTTAACACTGACAATTCAGGATGAAAAAATAATGGGCTAACAATCACAACACAAGTGATGCGTAAGTAATGTATGTATTATGCTAACACACACAGCTCAAGAAGACAAACTAATATGTGTAACGGCCAACATTGTTATAACACATGTAACAAGCTAACATCCACAATTCAAGTAAAACAAAGCAAACTATTTAGCAAGATAACTTTCAAAACTCAAGGCAACTAAGTAACGCGTGTAACACACTTAGATTCACAATTCAAGATGACAAAGTAAGGTATGTAACATTCACACACAAATCAAGAAGCAAAGAATTTCAAAATTCAACAGGACCAAGTAACAAGTTTAATAATGTTAACGTCTACAATTCAAGACAACAAAGTAAAACATGACATGTTAACAAAGTAACAAGTGTAATAATAATAATAATAGTTTATTTCTTATATAGCGCCCCATCCAAATAATTGTTCTGCAGCGCTTTACAATGATTATTCCTAAAATAATGATAATAAAAATACATACCAATAACATAATAATAATATATATATATATATATATATATACATATATATATATATATATATATATATATATATATATATATATATATATACATATACATATACATATACATATACATATACATATACATATACATATACATATACATATACATATACATATACATATATATATATATCTAAATAATAATAATACTAAAAAGTTAACACAATACTACTTTGATAAAATGTGGATATACTAATAAAACAAATATGATACTTTAAAATACCGACTTAAATTGGCACACAACTACACATTATATTAAAAATGAATAAATAAGTAAAATAGTATAAATATGTAGTAAATAAAAATAAAATAATATAAATATATACTAATTAAAATAATAAGTTAATTAAAATAAATGTATGAATCGTTGACTGATTAACTGTGATCACAGAGTGTCAAAATAATAATATGTAAACAGATGCGTCTTGAGTGCTACTTTGAATTGATTCACACTCGTACATTGTCGCACTGCAATGGGTAACGTGCTGATACTCACAATGCCGTAGAAGTTGCTGTTGACCATGATGGGGGAGCGGCCTCTCAGGTAGACGTAGTCCTCCCACCAGTCCGACACCTGCCACGGACAAGGTAAGCAGGTAAAAAAGGCAAAAAGGCAAGTTCTTATATAGCGCAGTATCCAGTCCTCAGGACCGTTCAAAGCGCCTTACACTTTACTTCCCTGACAGACCTGTTCACTCAGACTGTCAGACAACATCTCGGCTTCTCTGGGAAGCATCCAGCCATATGCTACAATTAATGCACGAAGGCTGCTCGTACACATATCCACCACTGTCTATAGTCAGGTACTCATTTAAACAGCTGAGTGAACTGGAGCAATGTAGAGTGAAAACCTTGCCCAAAGTTTTAACACCACAGAATTCGAACCCGGGTTCTCGTAGTCGAGAGTCCAAAGCTCTACCCCTGAACCATTGTGCTCTACATAGGTAGATAACTCTATATTTATACAGGACATACCGTATTCATGCTATCAAGCTTACATGCCCTAATTAGCATACACCCCCATTTCAGCAGTGTCTGCATTGGACCAAATCTTATGTGAATGGTATCAATATTATAAATCACACACGGGTGTCTCATCAGTATAATGCAGAAATACTCTCAAAAAGGTAGTAAGTAGAATACTAGTAATAGCTCAAATTTACACCTTACAAACCGATGCCAATTACTCCATATACAAGTTAGTCATATCTGTGAATAGCCTCATTCTGTAGTGAGCAATGATGTTGCTAAAATGACCAAGTTGATAAGCTATAAAGAACAATGGGCTTGACAGGCACAAGCAGTAATTCAATTCAATTCAATAACCTTATTCCGGAACATTACAGCCATATAAAAAACTAAAGTATGACTAATAACTATATACATAAAGCATTTTCCGCCAATGACGACACAGTGGTGAAGTATACAGAGCATCACTATTCATGATACTCTGTAGTATTGCATTGCCCGATCTAGCTATACATGTAATATTCCCGGATCACCAGTAACATTGTGATCGGTAATCCGTGCAAAAACGGGGTGCTCAGAGTAACGGAATACTTCTAAAACTGAACCCTTGGTATACTTACGTAGTTAGTGGCCCACCAGGACTTGAGGATGAGGTAGCGTTGTAGCCTCACTCCGAGGCCCGACTTAAACTCCTCCACCAGTTTCTCCATGCGCCTGTAGTCTTCGTCTCCCATAAGTGACTTCACCGACTTGAGGTACTGCAACAGACGACCAGCTAGAGCACCGCTGTCACATGACCACTGTCACATGACCACTGTCACGTGACCAGCATCAAATCATGACACAAATGGCTGCTGACTATTACGTGATCATAATTACAAACAATGTTTGTTGGTTTGTATATGTCATCATTATTCAGAATGGCAGACCATGACATTAGTGAATAAATTATAGATTATAGAACTAATGTAAGACCACAATACGGGTTTCGGCCACCATTGCCCGATGAAAGAGAATGTCACAAATTTTCCACGGCATGTCTACCAGTGGAGGTTAAATATGCCGTGAAATTTTCAATAACACATTAAAATTTGATAGGAAATGGAGGAAACATTATAATGGTGCCTATGGAAAAGCCAAATGTGGTCTTATGTCAACTGTGAATCAACATAAAAACACATTGTAACGACATTCAGTATTGTTATTTAAGGCCATATATAGTGATTGGCCCTTCATATACAGGGTTAAATGTTTTTTTACACAAGATTCAGTCAGAGAGGGTGGAGTACTTGTACCTCTCTGAAAGGATGGGGTAATTACCATGTGTGAGCTTGAGAGGGGTTGAGGGCACTTACCCTGGACATGGTGCCATCTAGGGTGGGCACTGGCAGGTTGGGTAATGACCCTTGGAAGCTGTACAGCAGTGGCTTTCGCCCCTCCAACAGTCTCACACTCACCTAAACAACAACAACAACAGGTCACATAAACAACAACATCAGCTCACACAAAAAGTTCAACAACTTTACAATAACGTGGTGGACTTACTGCCCAAATGTTGGTCTGGAGTGACGTCTATAATGAATGACTATCTGGTGGACTTACAGCCCAGATCTTGCTATGCAGTGACACCGATAATAAATGACTTTGTGGTGGACTTATTGCTCAGATCTTGGTCTGGAGTGATATATATATATATATATATATATATATATATATATATATAATGTATATATAATATATATATCTATAATAAATGAATGTCTGGCGGACGTACTGCCCAGATCTTGGTCTGGAGTGACGTCTATAATAAATGACTGTGATGGACTTACTGCCCAGATCTTGGTCTGGAATTATGTCTATAATAAATGACTGTGATGGACTTACTGCCAAGATCTTGGTCTGGAATTATGTCTATAATAAATGACTGTGATGGACTTACTGCCCAGATCTTGGTCTGGAATTATGTCTATAATAAATGACTGTGATGGACTTACTGCCCAGATCTTGGTCTGGAATTATGTCTATAATAAATGACTGTGATGGACTTACTGCCCAGATCTTGGTCTGGAATTATGTCTATAATAAATGACTGTGATGGACTTACTGCCCAGATCTTGGTCTGGAGTGAAGTCTTGCCACGTGGCTCAAACATCCAGCCCTTGTAGGTGAGCAGGAGTTTGAGGGAGGTGCGGAGAAAGAAGATCCCGGCCAGCCACACCAGGGTGGAGAAGATCAGGCAGCTCACGTAGGTGTTCTGTGGCTCATACAGACTGCGCACCCTGACCAACACACCTACAGGTTACACACTGACCAACACACGTACAGGTTACACATTGACCAACACACATACATCTGACCAACACATGTACAGGCTATACACTGACCAACACATGTACATGTTACACACTGACCAACATATGTACAAGTTACACACTGACCAACACACATACAAGTTACACACTGACCAACACACGTAGATAGTTTTATTATTTTATAGGAAATTAACTTACTTTGGAGCATAACTTTGTAAAGCGTACACAATTTCGACCCATCAACTATAGGTTTTGGTCACATACTGGTGTCATATGTGTGTTTGTGGGATAATTTGATGGAGGCCATATATCAGGCAGAGCCCCTACCATGAACAGAGACCAGGGATACCACCTGCCCACCATCTACAACCAAATTATCCCCCGAAACCTGAACCAACACGTAACACCAGTACGTGACCAACACCAAGCTGACAGGTCGAAACAGTGTACAAAGTCCTTAGATTGTTTTGGAAAGAACCCTAATTTCAGTCGAGGGACTTAATAATTTGTAATAAATTGAATCAGAATGTTTATTCATATTATGTCAAACAGTGTTTCAAATTAAATCCCTGTTTAGCATAAATGCCTAGCACTGAACTGTCAGTACCTGGCATGAGCACTCGGACACTAAATAAAACTTCAAACAGCTATACTAGAGACGCTTGGGATCCACATGAAATTGCCCAGTGACCCAAATTTAGGTTGTGACCCGGGGGTCAAGAACCACTGGGATACACACTGATCAATACACATACAAGTTAACACACTGACCAATACACATACAGGTTCGCACACTGACCAACACACATACAGATACACACTCGTGAACATATATTCAGGCTAAAACTAACAAACTAAAAAAATCTGCAGTTACACACTGACGAACACACACAGGAAAAACATACACTGTTACACACACATAATCCATTAATGACAAAAACGACTTATGATATTCCCTAGGAATATTTTATATATATATCCTAGGATCTTGTTTTTATATTTACATTCTGTGGTATTCACCTTTTTTCCCCCTATATTTACCCTGAGGTGATATTCGCCCCGGGGTGTTTTTTTTCTACTCACCCTGGGATGGTGCTCTGGAAGACCTTGACCAGTCCGAGAGACGGGTCAACGTTGGCAAGGAAGAGCCCCAGCACCATGGAGGCTGTAAGGAGCCAACTCGCGGGGGACGCGGGATACACCCCGTTGATGAAGTTATTCTACAGCACAGACACACAAGCCAATTTAAAAAAGTATATGTTTAGCATGGATTCATGTTACCTCATCCAAGCATTTATGTAAGATCCAATTTTTGCTAGCCCAAAAAGTCCCAGTAGGCCCAATATAAAAATATACAATAGTTCATAGATATCTTAATGATAATTCTAACACTTCTATCACTCTTATATCCTTGAAAATTCAAGGTCAGAGGCACAACAAACAAAATCATTTGGCTTAGTAATAAACAGGCACAGGCAACATATATCATTGAAGCACAGATGATGAAACTACTTAAAATGTATGGTGGAAAATCAATTTCAACTAAATATGTTTTTATTACGATAGGTGACTTTAGTTTCAGACGTTTTAATTGTAATAGAGAGTTGATTCAAGATTGTTAGCGCAGCTACACAGAAAGCACCTTCGCCAATTTTTAGCTGAGTTTTAGGAACAAAAAGTTGTTTGGAAACAGATGATCTAAAGGTCCTAGAAATATCAGAGAAATGTAGCAATAATATATTAATTAATTAATATATATGTGACATTAATTTTGAAGTATAGTTGACAACATATCAATGAAATATGCTGTTTGCTCCTTAAATGTTATCTGTCAAATCACAAACTTTACCATTGTGTGGTTGGATAGACTTCACTTGTCCAAATGATGGATGGACTGAACTCGACATGACTGTTCAATACAGTGTTTTCATTTTGACTTTTCTCATGGATAGTTTTACATGTTGGATGTTTTGGTTTGTCCCACCCACCCTCTCTACTATTTTTCAGTTTGGGACGTAAAAGAACCACTGAGGATGACAAGCACCCTGACAGTGACACCACAGAAAGATCGGCGTGGCGTAAATGTTCTGAAAAAGGCTGACTAGTTCAATGTAACCTCATAAGATCATAACATTGTAGGTAACCACACTATACTGATTCAGACAAGTCAGTCAATAGAACCCTGTCGAGTGCTGGAAACAACTAGAGAACAGACATTCTGTGATGATGTACCTACTCCAGGATGTACTGACCGATTACTACACAATGTCAATAACATATTTTTTGGATATTTAACAGAAAGACAGAAATTTATTCAAAACACAACGATGGGTACTTAGCACTCACCTTTACGTGACCGATTTTCTTTTTCCACGAGCGAACCCCGCTCTCCCAGACGGCCCACAATGCATCATGGTTGACGTTGATGTGCACGCCCTCATGGGACACCGCAAATGAGAATGCAACGGCACTGTGTGCCTCAGCCATTGCAAGTCTGTAACCATGGCAACGACATGAATGAACCATAGCAACAACACATCTAAACTCATGCATTGACATGCAACCATAGCGACAACCAGGGCTTTATGCAGGACCAAATTATTGCCAGTCACATATGTTTTGGTGGACACATGGATGTTAACTGTTAAGCCAGTTTACAAACTTTAAATGTGTCTGATGACCTGAAATGGACTACAAACACACATGTGACATTATTTACACTCACTTTTGAGGCATAACTGACTATATCTAGGGTTTTGGAAGATCTTGTTTGCTCCTTCGTTTTTTTTTACCCATCTACCCATATTTCTACCCGTCCAAATGGGTCTCTGCATAAAGCTCTGGGCCAACAATCCATTCACAAACCTACCAGCTCTGACCAAAGCGACATGTCCAAACTCCATCACAATTCAGTAACCATAGCAACAACAGTTCTATAACCATGACAACAACAGATGTTCTACAGGATGTTTGTTGTCACAAGAGATAGATTGAAAAGAAGTAACAAAAAGTTAAACAAACACATCAGATAAGCTACGTTGCAGTTAAGTGTAGACTAAGATGTCCCCATTCAGCATCCTTCACAATTTAAGCTTGCCAGCTCTGGCCAAAGCGACATGTCCAAACGCCATCATAATTCAGTAACCATAGCAACAACAGTTCTGTAACCATGGCAACAACACCTGTTCAATAGGATGTTTACTGTCACAAGAGATACATTGGAAAAGAAGTAACAAAAACTTAAATAAACAACAGATAAGCTACACTGCAGTAAGTGTAGACTAAGATGTCAAAACAACACACAAAATAACAGAACTTTGAAGCCTCCCATCAGGAGTAAGTTATTGACTTGTTATTCAGTTATTAAGTCACACTTACAAGTCTGTGCAAGCAAGTAACGACGGTGACTTCGCAGTACGGACACAGAGAATGAACTGACTCAGCCGTCCACTACAGCATGTTTAGTGTTTATGAAAGCGTGTAGTTTGAGGACACATGACTGCTGAGTCACACCAACAGTGTTTACCACACACCTGGCTACTCTGACCTTGACCCCTTCTCACACGTCCAGTCGTCCACTAATAATAACAACACCGCCATCTCTGACCCACCTGTGCCTCTGTCACAAGAGCCTAGTGAGTCATATCTAACATTTATGTGCTGAAAATACACGCAAAACAGCTGAGGTGTTGACAAACAAACTCCCCAGCCCTGGCTAACCACAAACGGGTCAGGTTTCGCATCCGTGTCCAATTGTGGCTCATTAATACACAGATTTTATTGTATCTCTTGCTGGATAATCACCCACCAACAGGGCTTTATGCAGGATTAACTTATTGCCAGTCACACGTTTTGGTGAACATGTGGGTGTTAACTGTTAAGCTAGTTCACAAACTTTAAATGTATTTTTTTTTACCTGAATAGGACCACAAACACACACGTGACACCATTTACGCTCACTTTCAAGGCATAACTAACAATGTCTATGGTTTTGGAAGACCCTTTTTTGCCGTCCAAATTTGTTTTTACCTGTCCAAATGACGGGTGGATGGGTCTCTGCGTAAAGCTATGGTAATCACCCACCAATTTCTTGACAGTGTGTTGAAGTCACCATAGTCATTAAAATTACATTTTTAATCAACATACTTTACACTATGATATCATAATACCGGTTGTCAAAACAGTTGGTGTTAAAACTGTCTGGGTAACCAGGAATTGTCATGTTTTAGAAATGTAAACATTTCTGTAATGATGTTTGTTTGACTGGCAACTTCCCAAGACACCGACACAGAAGAGACCACAATGACAGATGAAGTGTCTCTTTTCTCAAAAGCTTTCCGGATTGTTCCAGTTTGGTGACTGGTACAGGGTAATGAATTCTGAACCAAAACTCTCTTTATCTGCAGAATGGTGTGCGTGGAAACTTACTTTCGTGCAAAATAAGGGGAATAACGCAAACTACATTAAGGTATGCCTACATCATCATCCTTTATCAGACTGTGATATGTGGCCGCTGTTTTGTCATGCACTAACATGTTATCTTCAAGTTGTAAGAATTGGCCGGTCTACTAATTTCCCTTCTTCGCATCTGCCTCGATCTTCTTATATATAGTCGTAGATGCGGTGTTCTCATCTTGGGCAATATTCCCCCTCCGTACTGACCTCCTAGACAGTTAGCCATGACCTATACAGTTCAGCCACAGTGTTACTGTCTAATAGAAATCAATACTCACGGAGAGAGATTCTAATTACTCAATCATTTGCAGAAGACATTTCCAAGTGTTCGTTTCAAGAACTTTAATACAGACAGCATAATACAGAAGTCAATACAATTGTCTAATTGGCCTGGCTCCGTGGGCGCCAGACGTGAAGTTACATGGTGCGTGCTCTCCTCATCCTCTCTTGTCTGTCCTCCTGTCGCGCACGCTACTCTTCCTTAAATACGGGCTATTTCGCTCTCTAGCTATGTGCCTGGCTAGTGTACCTCTCACTAACTAATAAGGAGCTGGTATCTCTTACCTACGGCCAACTCAGTGGTCATGCTCCCACTCACCCAAAACTATACTTAGCGAACTAAGACAACCGGATATAACTGGTTTAACCAAGCTATGCTTCTAGCTTGACTATAGCATTAATATGACTTCATGTATAATAATTATAGTATTTCATGAAAAGTAATTACAAGGAATTTATGCAACCATAATTCCTTACAAAGTGAAACGAAAGAGGAACCAATCTGGATTTTGCTGTGACTGGTAAAAACCACACCTTGGCAGTTGTCAGGTGCTGTGATTTACAACTTACACAGGGTTTACAAACCATCTGATCTGGCACTGACTCATAGTAAGTATAATTAGGAACACAGACAGAGTAGCTCCATCTTAGTAAGTGTAACATCTCTGATGTGTTGTACCTGATACAGGAAATGAAAGCTAATCAACACTACGGGATTGTTCTGCAAACAAAAGTTGCCCCACCCTATAGAACTATCAGTACCCTCACCCCACCATACCCACCCCTTCATCCAAATGGAAGACAAAAGATTACTCCTACAAGTGAGAGCAGTGATTCTCTTTATCACAACTAGACTGGTCAGCTCTGGTCCAGCCTGTGGTCATCTGAGGACCAGCTAGATTGGTCACCAAGAGGAGTTACCTCAACTCACCTATCGGTCAAGCCAGGATGACTATCAGTGGACAGAGCACGTACAGGGTTGGTCAGGGAATTGGGGCAGTTAGGGCAACCCCATTCCAGGACAGCTGGGGCCCGCATAGACGTAAACACGCAACATTACCTCCGCTGACTTATGTCCATGCACCTAGTGTCAGCATCAAGACCAACAAACACCCATTTGTCATTGTCAATGTAGCTATGAATGCACAGCCAATAAATTCCCCTTTTATCAAAGTTGTCGTTGTGACAGTCAGGGCTTTATGCAGGATAAAATAATTGCCAGTCAAATGGGCTAGAAACACACATGTGACACAATTTACCCTCACTTTCAAGGCATAACTAACAAGATCTATGGTTTTGGAAGACCTTTTTTTGTTCCTTCATTTGTTTACCCGTCCACCACCCGTCCACCCATATTTCTACCCATCCATGTACGTTTTTACCTGTCCAAATGATGGGGGGACGGGTCTCTACATAAAGCTATTTCTACTGACAGTAGTAAATGGAACTTTCCAACCTCCTGAAATGTAACCTGATTGGAGTCTCCATCTACAGAATGGCTTGTTTTGCTACAAGTATGTCTGAATTTGAATTAAAAACCGCAACTTTATTGTGAGATGGGACAATACTAGTACACGTTGTCTATGTTACATACTGCCTTGCATTTTCATAGATTAAGCCTAAATATTCTGTTGGATTTTACTTTGAAAGAAATTGTGTGTAGCCATAAGACTCTTGGGTTATGTTAGCTTCTAGCTAGTGCCAATCTACCTCTATTATTATAGTTACCATTATACTAAACTGATATATATGTTACCTACTGCTCTCAACCAGCAAGGTAAATCTAATATCATTACATAAATGTGAACCCCACACTTTAACCGGCAGTGAGTTTAACGGAGTAGAACAAATGTCCTGCATATCTAATACATACATCTTGCTGATTCTCAATTTAAGTCAAATCAGGACGTCATGGTCATATTTACCTCAATTTGTGTTCTTATCTTACATATTAGCTTCATGATGTCATGTGTGTGTGTGTGTGTGTGTGTGTGTGTGTGTGTGTGTGTGTGTGTGTGTGTGTGTGTGTGTGTGTGTGTGTATTATATATATATATATATATATATATTTACACACACACATGTACACATTGGTCCCACTACATGACACTGCAAGAATGTGGACCTACCAGACCACTGCTATATAACAAATGAAGGTTAAATTATGAGTTATGTGGTGAAGAGAAATCAAGCAACCAACCGACCAATGCAGCAGTGACAAGCCTTGGGCTAGATGCTTCTGTCTATGATTATGCCCAATGCTGTCTCACTGCCAAACTGTGGCAATGAGATGTAAGCCAGCCGAGACCCACACACACATATAAGCACAGAAGTGGGGTAAACAGGGACCCGAGGTAAACTGACACAAAGCGTTCTCAGCCTGGGGACAAACTGTAGACAATAACATATTACATTAGGAACAGCTGACGAGAGGCAACAACATATTGCATTAGGAACTCTTCAGTAAGCAGAGTATAGCAGCTCAGTGTTCAGACTAGTGGTAATTGCAATTTGTGGATTAACACTGCCTTGGTTAGTAGGGGATTAGAGAGCAATCTCAAATTACTTGTAGTCAGACGGGAACCAATGTTGGTTTAACTCCGTTATTTGGGGTTTTGCTTTTTACAGATGCTCTAGCCTCTTCAAGATGTAATGTTTGACAGTTGTTACGCAAACTGTAGAATTTGTGCAAGTGAGTTATGCAAATTAACACTCACAGTCTCACATTCGTAGTGTCCCAGTCTCTCACAGACCAATTACAATCTATGATATGACTAATACACTGTACAAAATGGCAGTTAGCTTCTGGATGACAATACAATAATAAATAATAACTTTATTTATACATAAAAATTCAAAGTATCCTCTGTTGAGAAGTGTTTACAATGCATGCATTCATCAAATCTGTTTGTTGTGAGATAAATCTGACATTGTTTTCATAAGTTAAATAATAAATCCTCCAATTGCAGAAAAAAACGTAATGATTTAGATAAAACATATTACATATATATATATATATATATATATATATATATATATATATATATATATATACATTTGTCTAGCTTACAGTATAAACACTGTAGTCTGGTAGGAAAAAACTATAAATGTTTAACAAGAAAAAATATTTGTTTAACAAAGGAGTTACTCTACATGTGATGCAAACCGTCTATGTGGAAACTATTACCAAACCTGACAGAACTACACTGATAACAGTTAGACAATGTTTTTATGAAACTGAATTATATGCATGGCAAGACATCGGTTATTTACAAGTTGTTAGAGCAACACTATTTCCCCTATTCAACAGAACAGGAAAATGCATTCAAATAACCAACAATGTTCACTTCATTCAATGAAGTTATAGAAATGCAGTTGGTGGCATTCAGGCAGGCAGAAATCAACCACCCACATAGGCTTACAAACATTTCCTCACACACATGGATGATGTCATAGACACACTTATGGTTTCACTGTGGACTGACCACATCCTGGATCACTAGGCACATCCCTGGCTGACCTACTGACCTTGGCCAGGTATAAATACACCACGGCTGATATTCAGATACTGATGGCCCTAGACAGCACTGGCTGACCAGTGGTCATCTAGTTTGAGGGTCCGCCAGGTTGACCAGTGGTAACTCATATCAGACTGACCACTTTCCAGTTATCTCATACTGACCACTGTCCAATCACACAGGACTAGGACTGACCGCTACAAGACTGACCCCTGTATTGCTTGCTGCCTGTATTGATTAGTGCATTATTGTTGATCACAACAGGCCCAGATAATGAATGCTGTTAACACTACAAGTCATGTCTGTGCTCTCGTCTCCAATACCGGTCCACCATACTGACATGTACGCACAGGAATATATGAAAAATAACTAACATTAAAAGCTATTATACATATCCTATTAAAATATGGGTTATATTGTAACGGCACAAATGAATTAATCACGAAGATGGCACATTAAAAAAAAATCTTGTACACAGAATAAATTTTACAGCGTCCTTTATATACAGAATTTTGGAGTGAATACTAAACTGAAATTAAGAAGTAAATACACCACACCACATCACTCGGCTTTGGAGGATAGATTGGCCACTTCGGATTTTTGGCACTTGGGAACCTACATAGATATTATCCTGACTTTGAGCATCGTGTTATTATGACAGATCCGTAGATGACAGATAATAATGTTCCACCAAGACGTTAAACGGAGGTACCCAGCAAACAACAACCTTTGATTTAACATGTTCTGTAAGTGAATTCATGAGTTCAACTGGCTCAATTCACGTGTTTCCGTACATGAATTTACCGGATTCTGTGAACAAATTTGGTGTGTCGACATGTGCTTACCATGAAATCTCGAGTTTTTCACATGATGACACGTGCCAGTGAAAGTGTACCATTTCTTACCAAGTACGACTCTTGACAAACTTGTTAAAAACTCGTGACTAGAGGCAGAACACGTGTATTCACGTGTATACACATACTGGTGGAGCGGTACCAATTATGAACCAGTATGATACGCGCCAACTGGTTCAGAAATGGTTCCTAGTTTGCTGGGTAGTTACAAGGAAACTACAGGTACAAGGAGACAATGTGCGTAATTATGCAGACGATTGCTATGGTCAGCACTAGCAGCAGGATGAACAGAAGGCAGACTCTCAGAGAGAAGCTGGTAGCTAATCTCTTATGAAGCTTATGTAAGAAGCTTGTCATTCATTTTTTGTCGGTAGAGGACCCTGAATTTAACTCAAATTAATAAGGACATTTTTATTATCATTGAAAAATAATGGTACCCCTAAAGTATTACCAGCATCTGCTGGGTAGGTACTGCCAAGGTTGAAGCATATCCTTGGGACGTTGTGAAATCACTTGTGATTAGGGTCAGCACCCTTTATTTTTATCTTAGCCTTTGAAGTCAAGTCTAAAATTAACTATCAAAGAAATGATAAAATTATTAATATTGTGATTCTGTGACATTATCTGAACCTTATTAAATGATTAATAAAAGAACATAAATAGTCAACGGAAATGACTGCGATAAACTGCTTCTCGAAAGTTGGCCTTGGATCGGCAACGTTGGCTCATCGCAATCAACACAACAACATTGCGACTGTCATTGGCAGAGCTTGAAGTTGAGCCGCTAACCCCCGGGGTCCAGCCCAGTTAGTGTTAACGCCGGCCTCCCGTCCTGGCGCGCAAACCAATTCCTGCCGCTTTTAAATAACTTACGTGCAGCTAACCAAAACGACAGCAACAACGTGACAACGACTTCCTGTTATATTTTATGCGCAATATACAAAGACAGTGACTAGGAAGAATCTAAGAGAAATGCGCACTCACCTCGACTTGTTTACAACACCTTCGCAGTATCGGTTCTGACGTATATCTCCGGAATCACGTCCAACTCTCGTTCACAATCTTAGGGCACCGAAGGTCACCAGGGGGCGTGATGGTGGTCTCTCGCACCTGTCAATCCACCATGTGGCGCCACGTTTATGAAATGCTACAAATAGAAAGAGGACATTAATTGTTAGTCATTGGTTGTGTTTACTAAACAAAATACGCTTCTGTAATATTGCTAACAGTCATATGATGCCTTACTAAGTGACCACAATTGATAACATAAAAAGAAAAATTGGGTCATATTATTTGTCAGGCAGCTTTTGCGGTCGACCCATCTTTAAAATTAATTAAATTCCGCGATGTTCGCAATTTTACCAAGCACTCGACACTCTTAAAAACTTGATTTACTCTCTCCCTCGAAGATCACCAAAATACCCATCCACAGCCCACAGGACCTCTAAAATGACACTAAATGTATGCCCTTTCATAAATGGTATATGACTAATACTAACTTAGGTCTGTCCAAGGAATAAATAATAACTTTATTTGCCCACAGAAACGAGCAAAACATTTTGCATAATTAAACATTGTACCTAGAACATACTTGCAGTATACATGCACATTATAAAAATGAGCTATGCATACAGTTGCTAATTAGGAATACAGAGTGTAGTACATAGATGACAGTATTCCCTCATTAAATCATGACCTTTACATTTATGTTACCTATAATTAACAATTTGTGATTAAAAAAATTAGTATGTCTCTCTGTGTGCCGCCCGCCCGCCCGCCCGCCCGCCCGCCCGCCCGCACGCACGCACGCACGCACGCACGCACGCACGCACGCCAGTCTTTGAATGGCAACATGTTTGTACACTTCTTGACACATTATACAGTACGTGATCGTAGCAGACCAACATGAAATGAGCGCGCGTGCGTGCGTTCGTGCGTGCGTGCGTGCGTGTAGGTGTGAGTGTGTGAGCGCGCGCGCGTTTGTATATATGCGTGCTTGTGTGCGTGCATGCGTATTCGCATGCACATGTTCTGCATGACATCCATAAATGTGTGTTGTACGTATGTGCTGGATGAAGGCATTGCCTTTGCGTTGATGGCCATGACACGTCGACAGAGAACTACTTTAGTAGAATGAGAAACTTGATAATAATTATTATATCAAAAAACTGTCTCTCCTACTTAAATGTGCTTGCGTGACGTGACACCTTCACTGTAACCACACTGTTGTAGCGAGGCCAATGTAACGAAATCCAACAAGCCAACACAGTTCACATTCACAATACGTCAAATCCACGAATGTCCTTGATGCAATCATTCAACCGGGTAACTGCTGCTGTACGTTCTTCACGGTCACTATTCATGAAATAGACATATAATTGTGTGTCGTCGGCATAAAAGTGCACGTCTAATTTATGATGCCTTATAATGTTTCCGAGTGGTCGTGTGTAAAGTGAGTAAAGTTTTGGGCCGAGCACCGACCCCTGTGGGACGCCACAGCCGAAGCATCTTCACCAATGATGACTTGTTGGCATCGCAGGCGCAAATACGATGCCATCCATAACAGTGCATCGCCAGAAATGCCATGTGTTTCTTTCAGTCTCTCGGGGAGAATGGCGTGATCAATCGTGTCGAACGCTGCTGACAAAGCTAACAAAAACAAGCGCTGCAACACGTGATTTACACGTCCAATGTCCAGTGTCTGGATGATGTCATTTTGTATCTTGATTAAAGCTGTTTCGGTTGAGTGTTGTTTTCTGTAGGCAGATTGCAATGGGTCGTGAATATTGTTCTTTAGTATTTATCACGACATCCAGCGTACGGCCTTATATGAGTTGGTTCATTGATATGTTGCTTGAGTCCGCAGGTGGAGAGCGAATCTTTGAACCTTCTGGCGTCTGCGTTGGTGTCCGAGTCGAGATGAAAGTTGACATCCCCGACGATGCTGTCTGCGCATTCAACTGCCACATGCTCAACAAAAAATGACCACTCTTGGATGAAGACACTTATTCCGAATCCGTTCTGAATGGATGTCGGCGGACGGTACACGACAATAAAATGATTTGTTGCATCGTGATGTTCAACACGATCGTTTATATACTCAAAGTGTGCAGTGCAGGTATTTCACAAAACACACCTCATAAAATTATAAGTGTACGACGGTCACAACTTATAGAAAATCACAACAATATCCAGACCTTGCAAGGTGCAACCACACAGGCGCAACCCTCATATACATTATAGTTGGTGCTCGTCCCCGGTTCTGTTCTGCCGTCATGTACTGAATCTTCTGCAATGCTGCGTCCACCGTCATTGTCAACTCCACATTCTGTTGCGTGCTCCCATTCCCAACTACCGCCCAAATCCCGCTAAATCTCCACGCGTATTCATGATAATTATATTGTCCTCGCCAAATTTTATTAGCGGTTTTCATCGTCTCCCTTGGCATTTACCGAGCAGGCGTCGGAACCGGGAGGAAGGGATGTTTTTGGGGCTGAATCCTTCCAATATTTGTTGAGGGAAGACCTTTCTTGCTAACCACTCACGTACAAATGCATGTAAAACACATAATGTTACTCTTGTCAAATGTACCTTCAACCTAACCCTAACCCAAATATAAACCTTACCCTTATTCCACATAAGAGCAACTAAAAATGGCTGGTTAGCAAGAACCGTCTTTCGATTACAAACGCGTACGATGCTGGCAACGAAATAAGTCGCTTTGATTATCAAGGTACCGTCAGATGGCAGCACTTTATTACCACAAATCTATGTAATGGCCAATACTGGATCTAAGCCCAAACAGGCATGTACTGTAATAAAACATTAAATGAGAATAAACTAATTTCTCGTATTCTACCGATGTGCCCTGCCCAGGTCCACTTTTATCTTGTGATTTAATAAATCAAGTCTATGACCGTTCTCTTCTCTATTACCCAGATGTGTCCTTATCTGTCACGATATGTGACGTTTACATTACTCCTTTCCGTGTTTGCTTGTGCTTGCTCTGTGTCTGTTTGATCTGTGTCCATGTTTCCGCGAGTAGTAGACTTGTTCTTCAGGCATATTCAAAAATTACGAGGTGCTTGGTTTAGTCTTTGGTCTTTGATGATGCATCGATGTCTCATATCGACATAGCTTTCAATGTTCTCAGTCTCAGTGTGTGTGTGTGTGTGTGTGTGTGTGTGTGTGTGTGTGTGTGTGTGTGTGTGTGTGCGTGTGTGTGTGTGTGTGTGTGTGTGTGTTTGTGTGTGTGTGGGTGGGTGGGTGGGTGCGTGCGTGCGTGCGTGCGTGCGAGTGTGTGTCAATATGCAAGCAGACTGAGAACATTGAAAGCTATGATGTCGACATGAAACATATATATATATATATATATATATATATATATATATATATATATATATATATATATATATATATATATATATATATATATATATATATATATATATATATATATATATATATATATATTATGTATGTATATACATATATATATATACATATATATATATATATATATATATATATACATATATATATATATATATATATACATATATATATATATATATATATATGTATATATATATATATATATATATATATATATATATATATGTATATATATATGTATATATATATATATATATATATATATGTATATATATATATATATATATATATATATATATATATATATATATATATATATATATATATATATATATATATATATATATATATATATATATATATATATATATATATATATATATATATATATATATATGGGCGCGCGGTGGTGAGTGGTTAGAGTGATGAACTAGTGATGACTAGATGGATAGGGGTTCGAATCCTGGTGCCGGCAAGTCGGTGGTTTGGTATTGATAAAGCCACCGTGTCGAAACATAAAACTGGACGTAGAGGTGGAAAGGAAATCAGTGATGACCAAGAGGCCACCAAGTGTAAATGCCACACGAATAGAATCAAAGAATATCGAATTCCAACTCGAATTGAGCAACCGATTCTAGACGCTACAAGAACTAGACGACATCGACACCATGAGCGAAACCAACACAAACATGATCCAACAAAGCGCGTCAAGAATAGCTAAGGCAATTAACAAACCACAGAAATCGAGGATATAATCACCAAGACGAGATACGAAGTGAAATGGCGGGAAACGGCGACAATAAAAAACGAATAGAGTACGCAGAAATATGCAAGATCATCAAAAAGAAAGCAAGAGAGGACATCAGGATATACAACCAATATATCATACGAGAAACGATCATGGCATCAAACAGCCTGAAGAAAGTCCGACGAACGAAGAAGCTAGGCCAAGACAGACTGATCACACCCCTGGCAAGCAGAGTAGAGAAATCCATGATCAAGATAAGATCATAGAACGAATAGAGGAATTATACACCGAGCTATACGACAGAGAACAGAATACCATAATCCACACTGACCCAAAAGATGTACCAGAGATAACATCATGGGAGGTGGAAGCAGCACTACGAGATATGAAGAATACGACAGCAACAAGCAACGACCATAAACATCGAGACATTGAAAGCAGGAGAAGATACCATCTCGAAGACACTTGCCAAGCTGTACACTAAATGCTTGTCAGAAAGACGAATACCCACAGCGTGGAAGAACGATAAGATGATGATAATCTTCAAGAAGGGAAATCATAAAGACGTCAAGAATTACAGACCGATATGTCTACTATCAAACATCTATAAAGTACTCTCGAAAGCACTAACGAAAAGGTTAGAGAAAACACTCGACGAAAACCAGCCACGAGAGCTAGCTGGATTCAAAAGCGGATACTCAACGATAAACCACATCCACGTCGTAAGCCAACTGAATGAGAAGTGCAGAGAATATAATGTCACACTCTGCATAGCATTCATCGACTACGAGAAATCCTTCGACTCGGTGCAAACTCAAGCAGTACTGACCTCGCTTCAAGAACAGGGGATAGAAGGTGTGTACATCGAACTCCTGAAGGAAATCTACACCAATAGCTCGATGACAGTCCACCTAAACAAAGAAAGCAACAAGATCAACACCAGGAGAAGGGTACGACAGGAAGATACCATATCGCCAAACCTGTTCACGGCAGCACTCGAAAGCATATTCCGACGACTGATTAGGGAAACCAAGAAAGAGGCTTGGAAATAGTCGGTGAATATTTTAGTCATCTTCGCTTCGCCGACGACATACTCATATGCGCTAATACACCACATGAGCTACAACAAATGCTACAGGAATTAGCCGATGAAAGTGAAAACCAAGGTCTGAAGATGAGCAAGTCGAAGACCAAAGGTGAAGATGGAAAACGACACACCAATATATGTCAACAACACTCAGATCGAGAACGTTGAAAGCTATATCTACCAGAGACAAAAACTACGACAACGAGATTGAAATAAGAATTACGGCCGGATGGACACCATTCGCCAAGCACCGCGGCATTTTCAAAGGTAACAATGGAACATGCTTGAAGAGACAGGTCTACAACCCATGCATACTTCCAGCAATGACATACGGCGCGGAAACATGGGCACTCACCACCCAAGCAAAGAACAAGCTAGCAGCCGCACAAATAAAGATGGAAAGGAGTATGTTAAACATCACATACCGGGACAGAAAAACAAACATCTGAGTAAGAGAAAAGACAAAGGTCACAGACGTGATGGAACAAGTCACAAGACGGAAGTGGATACGTGAGCAGGATACGAGATAACCGATCGACACTGCGTGTCACCACTTGGAAACCCTACGAAAGGAAAATACTTAGAGCAAGGCCGGCGAGATGGTTGAGAGACGAACGAGATGATTACTGGAAGGGTACCATTTGGCAGAGGATAGCGCAAGATATGCAGATGTGGAAGCAGCATGGTGAGGCCTTCGCCCAACCACGGGACACTACACAGACCAGTCTTAGGAATATGTTTTAGATTGCTGCCTTAAACAGCTTGGGCGATATGGCGTCTCCCTGTCGTTCTTTCCTGATGCACATCTTGCTGGTTTCGTGTAGGTAGACTGTCATCGCGTTTATGGTATAACTGCTTTTCAGGAGTTCGACATATACGTCTTCCATCCCCTGTTACTGATTCTAGGACAGTACTGCTATGGTTTTCACTGATTCGAAAGTCTTCTCGTAGACGACAAATAAACGCCACGCAGAGCAGAATGGATTATGGTTTACTGCATTCACGGTCTTATAGCACGATGTAGAATCCTGTATCCGCTTTGCGATCTTACATTGAACTTGTATCTCTCTACTGTGCTTGTCTGGAAGTGTAATCAGTCTGTAGTCTGTACTAGCCAAGTTCTCCATCCTTCTGACTTTAGATCTGAGGTTCTTTGATGTCAGCCACGATTGTTTCTTCCTAATGTCCTCCTTTGCTTCTTCCTGGTGGTCTTCTGCTTATTCTATTCCTTTTTATGGCCGCCGTTTTCCAGATATTCTTCTCATTTCGTCATCACGGCTCGTGTTAATGACGATATCGTCAAAATTACTTGCTTGTTAATTGCTTTCGTTACGCTTGTCGCGCTTTGTTGGATCATATATACATGGCGTTTTCTCTCGTGATGTCGATGTCGTCTAGTTCTTTTAGTGTCTCAAATTTATTTCGCAGTTCTAGGTATAATTCCATCTTCTTTGATTCTATTTGTGTTGTATCTACTCTTGGTGGTCTTTTGCTCATCAACGTATTCCTGTCCACCTCTATGTCCAGTTTGATGTTGCTCATTACATTTCTGTGGTCACTTCCAATATTGACTTGGTCGATGACTGTTACATCTGTCTGGCCTATTGGTCTATATCGTTCCATGCTGACCGCTGCGGGCTGGAAGGAGGCAACGCCAGGTGAACGAAATTGCCCAAGTTTCGACACGGTGGCTGTATCGATAGCGATCCACTGATCGGTCAGCACCGCGATTGTTACAACATTCTTCAGGTCAACAGTCCTTCAGTCTAACCACTCGGCCACCGCGCCCCAAATACCTATCTACCATATCACCCGCTTTGTCAAGACGACGTATGGCGCAGTGACAATTTGTAATTTTCTACTTTTTATTTTGTTCTCAAACCCATTATATTATAGCAGCCATTTTGTAACTGAAAGGGGAGCTGAAACGCTTGAACCACCATTGCCATAACACAAGAGCATACCATTTAGAGATTATGTGACCATAATTTGATGAGCACGGAGCCACGGTATATTTGAAATAAATGTGTCAAACTTAGATATCATTGACCACTGGGCGTCGCCATATTGCACTCAAACGGCAGGTTGTTTGAGTCGTCCCTATCTATTAAATGTATAGTTTCGATATTTTCCGATTTACTTCACAAATAGACATTCCTGCGCGAAAACAACGCCGGTGAGTTGCCATATAAAAATGTAAGTCATTTTCAGAATATAAGGGAATAGCAGATACCAATTAACGAGCCGCTGCATTCGTATGCACTAGTCTTGATGAACAAAACTTGGAACTTCGCGCGTCACAGCCAAATTGCCAGCTCAACGTTTTGGTGGACGGGGTAGGGGCGGTGAACAATGCAAAACAGGTAACATTTTTACTCTGCAAACGTACACGACCGTCCTTTAAATTAAAGTGATTGAATTTTTAACGAGATGACATCATCGCGACGTAAAGAAATCGTTTTTTCCACACACACACACACACACACGCACGCACGCACGCACACAAACAAACAAACAAACGCACACACAAACGCACACGCGCACCCACACCCACACACACACACACACACACACACACACACACACACACACACACACACACACACACACACACACACACACACACATTATATATATTTATTTATTTATGTTTATTACTATCACTACAGTATTGCTAGTATTAGTGCTTTGTTACTAATTTCATATATCTTGTAATCATTTTAAAGAATATAATTAATGTGTAAATACACATATGACTTTATTTATACATAGCATATTCTACACGGTTTTTATCAAAGCGTATTACTACTTAATATTTTATTACTTGCATCATTATTTAATCAGTATACGCAGATTTATTATGACAACGTGTAGTTATTTACATGTATGTACCCACCCGTGAACGGGCTAGACGTCCCGGAT
This sequence comes from Oasisia sp. SBJ-2009, assembly GCA_964017155.1. Taxonomy (NCBI): domain Eukaryota; kingdom Metazoa; phylum Annelida; class Polychaeta; order Sabellida; family Siboglinidae; genus Oasisia; species Oasisia sp. SBJ-2009. Next base: position 30,569,835 of record OZ024861.1, on the reverse strand, counting down.
TTGATGGTGTTAAAATAAAGTTTTATTATTATTATTATACCCACTGCACCATTGCGTGTTTCGTGCGCTTCTATCCAGGGAATATTTTTGTTTTAGAGTACGGATAACGTTGTGTTGCATAACTCAAATTCAGGACGATAATCACTTGAATGGAAAGCGCCTGATCTGTTCTGCTCTCACAAAACAAATTCCGTGACCATTCCGAATGACTATGTAATCTTCTTGTGACAATTACGCATTGATATCGTATTGCATTCCTTATCTCACACGAGCTTCCAATGGACCAAGTATCCAGTGGGACAAATAAAAAACGATTGTTGCCTGTGCCTGGTTCGCATGATGAAAGGTAACAATCAATACTCGTTTGATGACAATCAACGCTGCAGCTTGATGTCGTCTGTCCCGGCAAGCCCAGTTTAGGTGGCATTGCACGGAGGAGTGCATCGCATGACTTAGTGGAAACGATGCTCTTGTAGGTAGTTGCAGACGAGGTTTCTGTAAACTACTGCACGAAACCCAATAATCGTGATTACTTTTGTCAGTGTAATTCCGCTATCTCATTTCGTTCACACGCAACACAGTGAAAATACACAACGTCGGTTTTGGACGAGGCAGTGCATATCACGAGCTGCAAAAACAGGCGTAATAATGTCTGCGAAATGAAGACCAGGACAACAGCACAGGAGATGGACGACACGCACATACAACATGAGAGAGAGAGGGGGGAGGGGCGGGAGAGAGAGAGAGAGAGAGAGAGAGAGAGAGAGAGAGAGAGAGAGGAAGAGAGATAGAGAGAGAGAGGAAGAGAGGGAGAGAGATGTCCAGAGTGAGGGAGAGTGTGAAGAAGTGAGAAAGAAACTTAGGAAGAGGGGGTGGAGGCAGAGAAGGAGGAAGTGTAGGAGGGGTGGGGGGGGGGAGAAAGCGAGAGTGAGAAAGCGAGGGAGATGGAGAGGGGTAGAGAGGGGGAGAGACAAAGGGAGAGAAGAGAGGGGGAACAGGGGGAAGGGAGAGAGAGGGGAGAGAGAGGTTTCGGATAACGCACGAGATACAGTGATATTTGGAACGACACGACTAGACAACGCACGAGATGCATGGAGTGATGTTTGAAATGACACGGACATACAACGAAGGAGATGGAGAGGTGAATAGGACGACATGATAATACGCCGAAGGAGATTCACGGAGTCATGTCTAAAATGACACGGACATACAGGCCTAAGACCACATTTGCATTTTCCATAGGCGACCATTATAACGTTTCCTTCATTTCCTATTAATCTTGATCAGCTCTCTTATTGACAATTTCACAGCATGTTTACCCTCCACAGACAGAGGTTCAGTGGAAAATTCGTGAACTTTTAATACCTCAGGCTCCCACAAAGTTCATTCAAACCTTACACCCCTCCATTTCTGCTTGAGCCACCCACGGATTGCCCCTGATTACATCACCAAGCAAAATGACAAATGTATTAATACGCAGAAATGCACCGAATGACAGCTGTCGTAATTTGACAGCTCTGATGTCACGCTGTACAAAAACGTCATTTATAATCACTCCACACTACATATGTGCTCACAGAAATCCAGACAACGTGCATAATGCTGCTTTTTTAAGGTACTCTGCGGTCGGGTAATGGCGGACGTGCACATTTTGGTGGTCTTACGTCAAATAGATTGGCCGAAAACGTCAAAAGTTCACAAAAATTAGTCATACATCAAGAATGACATATAGCTAGATTAACTGTCTAGGGAAATTGACACCATCTCGATAATAATTATAATATGCGTCTTCAAAAGTTGCACCCCTCCCAGATAAATAGCACCGTGCGTGGGTTGAAACACGTTTATTCAGAAACCGATAATAGATCAGACGTTTGCCTGAAACTAATGGCACTGTACACAACAAACAGTCCACCACAGTCTCTTAACGATCTGACAGTAACATATAGAGAATATTGAAGATATATATTTTTTGACAATTTTTTTTTTAAATGTTGTAAATTTCACCATAAAAATGCAAAAATCATATTTTTGAACAGCATTTTTTCGGACACGCAAAGTGCTAAATTTCACGAATTTCTGTATATCATAATGCTCACCAACTTTGCTTAATTGTATGATGCAATTATGAACTGTGCGTCGTATATATACGTCCCCAGGAGGGCTCAGAATCACAGGCCAGTTTCTCATAAATTGTCGCAGTATTGAAAGGCCAGGCAGCGTCTTTCGATGGTAATTTCAATTAAATTGTATGTAGAACGCTGAAATGTGGGACATACATTCAGGAATATACACGTTACATGATGGAAGCATATTCGTGATACACAGTAGAACGTATCTCTTGCGTCAAACAAATTATCACCCTACCCCCCTTGCAATAAGCCGCACTTTACTCGGGCGCAACCCATTATATTAGACAGAGACACTTCCATAACCATCACACGTCGTTTTTTATGCCACCAATTATTTCGCTGGTGTACATACACTATTGAACACATCAGATACAGCTGGTAGATTAGTTACTGTCAGAAACAAATGTTGGCCAGTGACACCATAGACATGTGGCAAATGTTGAATAGACAGTTGCGCCACCCTCTGCCGCAACTTGATCGCTGTAAACGCATTCATTGTGGTAATAATGTTGTTACTAAAACATATCCACATTGCTTTTAGTGCAATAAAGAGCATCTTAGATGTTGACAATTCGGATAGAACATACAAATTACCAGTGATTTATATAGTTTCTTATCACACTATATATCACTTATGTATGTGATTAGTTTAAGCTGACATGTCATATGCAAATATCTGTATAATTCGGTTATGTTACAGCTGAAAAGTGCAAGACTGTCGACAGGGATGGTGTGTTAGTTCTTGTAGACAATTGCAACATACTGACACTTCTGTTAGGTGCTCAATTTTAGTTTGTATGAGCATCAATGAACCTAATCGGATTACGGCAGTCGGGGCATGCTTGGATAAAATGCGCTGCTTTCTTATTCTCAGTCACATCTGGGGTATATTTAAATATATTCTCAATTGTGTTCGGTGTTTCAGTTAGGGTATATATGTCGCTAAAATGAGCAGGTGAAAGATAGTACATTTTTTAGACGCGCGTGGACAATCCGCTTCATTCGGCGACCAACAATTGACTAAAATAGAGGCTGCGTTTAAGGGGTGGGGGTGTAATCAAATGTCCTTTGCTCGCCCGTTGATGCTTATTTTGTGTTCTAAATACGACACAAGCAAGCATCACATAATTAGGATTAACAAATAGGAAGCTATCGGATGTTCATTTTAGTATTTGTTATTAAGAAACACGCATTTGTAGATGTCGCATACACAGTATAAGTAATGTAGTTGCAGCTAAACTCATCGTACTGGAAATATGTCGTTAATGTGGCGCATTTTTAAAAATACGAAACAAATTATTCGCGCTCTTGAACAGGGACATTTGAAGCACAAACTCATGCTGTCTTCAATATAGGATATTACGCATGGTGTGTAAAATGCAGCGTGTAACTTCCACATAACCAATATTATCAGTGTATTTTCCTTGCATATCACGCGGTAACTAGCTTGCTAATTGCTTCTAGTAACTCTCCTAGATGGAGCATTATCAGTAAATAATGACTCCATTGTATTACAGTCAATAGCAACTTCAAATGAAGCAAAACAACAACCTCACGCATCGCTCAAACTACGTTTTCGTGCCTCTTATGTCAAAACGGCCGTTTTTCAATTAGGCCTAAGACCACATTTGCATTTTCCATAGGCGACCATTATAACGTTTCCTTCATTTCCTATTAATCTTGATCAGCTCTCTTATTGACAATTTCACAGCATGTTTACCCTCCACAGACAGAGGTTCAGTGGAAAATTCGTGAACTTTTAATACCTCAGGCTCCCACAAAGTTCATTCAAACCTTACACCCCTCCATTTCTGCTTGAGCCACCCACGGATTGCCCCTGATTACATCACCAAGCAAAATGACAAATGTATTAATACGCAGAAATGCACCGAATGACAGCTGTCGTAATTTGACAGCTCTGATGTCACGCTGTACAAAAACGTCATTTATAATCACTCCACACTACATATGTGCTCACAGAAATCCAGACAACGTGCATAATGCTGCTTTTTTAAGGTACTCTGCGGTCGGGTAATGGCGGACGTGCACATTTTGGTGGTCTTACGTCTACAACGAAGGAGGTAGAGTGATATTTGGGAACACAAGAGCAGAAAACGAACGACATGGAGTGGTGTTTGAAACGATTGATTCAGGCATTCAGCAAAGGGACGATGCAAACAACGAATGAGTTGGAATGGTGTCGTCATCTCGTACTGGGCCTACTTAACTATTTTGGTTTGTTACTGAAGGTAGCTTTTCACCAATGTTAGCTGTCTAGGGTAGATTCTTTGACACGTCTAAGGAACTTCGGAGTGATAAGCACATGTGGAAATCTCGACTCCATTCCAAGTGCACTCCGTCCTTAATTAATTTCTACCGAATAATACCGAGACGCACTCACGACATTTGCACTTAGCCGATACACAATCTTTATAATAATTCTGGCAATTATAATTCTATAATGCTATGCTTATTATCACGCTGACGCCTTTCTGCGTTGCTCGTGCTTGACGTGGGTTCTATTGGCATTGCACGTCTGACGTTGGCGAACTAGAGAGAAGAGGCGTGAACTTCTTATCTGTTACCTAGCACCTTCTCTACAATAATTATAATGCCTCTTCGCAGAATCGAATCGTCAGGCCTCAATATAGCATACAGCGCAAATATCTAATCTTGTTTTAATTAGACGTTGATGACGTTTTTGACCAATCTCGGGCATAATTCCTTGCGGCTTAGACAAAAAGACATGCTTTGTCACCGTGTATATATAACTCATATTTGCACAGGGAAATTGATATGCTTTTGAGTTGGCCAAGATTGCAGCCAACGCGGCTGGAGGAACTATGAAGCCTAGTACGCTGATACATGTGCCTCGCGGGACCACGCTTGGATGCACAGCCGTTATTGCAATGCGGGAGATTAGGCCTAGCCACAACGCAGAGAGACGGATCTAGAAGTAACGGTAAGCTCAAATCGAATTTTGCATAAACAGACAGGTCCACGTGTTACATTTGCTGCGAGGCAAAACGCAATGATCGGTTTATGTAAGACATCCTATGATTGTCAAAATATTATAGTCTAATTAATAGACGACCAACTTCGTTATTCTACCAGGCTGCTATGTATCTGTCACACTGAACCAAATATACCTAAAACAGTAGCTGTTCAACATAAGACTAAGCCCATGCGGGTATAACAAGCCTCTGAGTTTGACTCTGCAGAATTTGTCAACCAGCATCGCTCACTGCTGCCAACTTTGGTCAACAAACTTTGGCATCTCAATAGACCAACATAATTATATAGTCATAATCTGAACGGCGTAATTAGGCTTACTGAAAACCGGTGTGTAGAATGTTTTCAAATCGCTTGCTCGTGTTGTTTTGTCGGAATTTGACATTCCATACGGTACGACGCCAACACGGCTTACTGTCTTATAGTACACGCTATCAATTGACATGTTTTTTAGTGGTTGGACAGATATATAACACATAGAAGACATGCATTCTCCAGTCCACGCAAGCCATTCAAACGTCTCATAAACAGTAGTAACAGCTTATTTGAACACTCTGTCATATCACATATCATGAATAATTGATTGGCGGTAATTAACAGACACAGTAGACAAAAGCGTGTCCTTCCGTCGCCGACTCTACACGACCTACTCGCGGCGTCTGGGGAATGCCAGGGAGTTGTCGTTTCACGACAAACAAATGTCGCCGCCGCGCGCTATGGATTAAGCGAGCGACTCTCCTACTTGCTGTTAAATCTAGCGACGCCCTCGTCGAGTGCAATTTCTACAGAGCTGCATAATGACGAAATTGTTTAGCTCGGCAATGGTGCTGCTAAATCGAAACGACTGACCGCTTTGTGTCTACTTAAATGACGGGTCCCTGGCAGCAAGCCTCGACTCGGCGCGCTGTGCGGAGCGGGCGGCCGTACGAATAGTATTCCATCGCGAAAACATGTCGTTGTTTGCTCGTAGGATGAGCCAGTCTTAATGTGGCGGTCATTTGTGGAAAGACATCCGCTGCGTGCGATATCGCAAAGTGCCGGCGGCGCGTATGGCTTACGACGGATGACTAAAGGTAAGTTTTCCCGCTGTCTCAGTGCTTGTCCGATTGTCGTCTGCGACCAATAATTCCGACCTGTCACCGGCGCTGTCAGTGCGCTGTCTTCGGGTTTCCTGGGACGCGCTCGTCGCAGTGTGCCATTTTTTGCGACTGACAAGTCACAAGACACCGCCGCATACCCATGGGAGCCGAATTGACTCAGCTTAGCGCAAGTTTAATGCACCACAGTTGTCGTTAGACGGGACGAATGTGTGTTAATTCTATTGCGGTGAGATATTTGCGAGTGATACGCAAGTGTGAAATGTTAGCTATCAGATCGGAACTACGGAAAGGGCACGGTCATTTGGTGCACCGCCGACAGTTGTCTGTAACTCACTAACTCTGAGACTGACTGAAGACAGAACACAGCCAATGTACTGTCTTCCGTTGTTAATATGACTATTTTGCTAACCATAATATAAAAGTTCGTAGAGCTGCAATACTATCACAGCAAGCCAGGGATATTATTTTTTGTTAGGAAATGTTTCATCTCTGAAAAACTTTCAGTCTATCATTATTGTAATGTAATTAGATAATGTATATATTTGTTGTAATATCACCCAGATATATTACATATCACATTGTCAATAATTAATATTAAATACTCAGAAAAAGAATTTTGTTAAAAGTAAGTTCATACATGAAGTAACAAGTTCTAGTTTGCTGCTAATAAAGGCTGCAAGATGCTGCTAACAGCAGTATACAGATCGAGAACAAACAGTTTCTTATGTGGTAAAAGATAGCATAATTTATTATATGAATAACACAAAAAATAGAATATCAGCATAGTCAAGGGTTTCTTCTAGTTTGTTTGTGAAAAAAGTATTTCAACAGAACCCTGTGTGTTTAACTTTAGGGACCATTATTACACAATACACATTGATCACACAAATGGATCTAGCAGATATTATGTGTATCTGCACACACATGGAGATCTATATGAGTTTACTACAGAGCATACCAGAAGAATATTTCCCTTGTAATATGTATAATTATATGATTTTATATAATATAATTTTGTATAACATTGTACTATTGAAATGTCTATCAAAGTTGATTACTACCTCTAAATTGTTAAAAATATTATAATGTGTATAATAACACATTTATAACCATTACATGTTAGAGCAAGAGATCTAATTAACATATTATTGTCTAAAAGGTTTCGCTTGCAAATAAAAAAACTTAAATGGGGATATAACTAGCCAAGCCAAGACTAGGTGCATATAACTGCTAACAGTACTTAAAATCTATGCAGTGGCTACACACAGAATTTTGTTAAAACTCTGTATATTGCGGAAACTGGCTGCTCCGAGTTCCAGGCCTCGAGTGAGTACTCATTGATTGACGAGGAAGACCTGAACCCACTATGGAGAGATTATGCTGAATTAGGCCACGCAGACCTGGGCAACTATGTTTTTTAAGATCTCATCAACATTTCACTGAATGCCCTCTAGTTTACTATTCATCTAGTCAGTTATGACTTTGTTTCAGCTAGACTAAGAAAAGTAAGGCAGGGAAATGATGCTTGTGTACCTGTCAGATCTGGTACCTGTTAACTATTAAAATACATGATGATCATGCTAAACATAAGCGAAGGTTCGAAGGATTGTATGCTCAGGTACATGTACACATCACATGAATATATATATAAATTATATATATATATATATATATATAAAATTATGTATGTGTTATATATATATATACATATACATATATATATATATATATATATATATATATATATATATATATATGTATATGTATATATATATGTATACATATATATATATATATGTATGTGTATATATATATATATATATATATATTGTATATATATATATATATATATATATATATATATATATATGTATATACCATATACCTATGTCACACTTGCTTAAATGCATCAATAAACAAGCAATACAACACTGCATCATTAGTCCCATGACATCTGTCTAACATTTCAATAACCACTTCAACCTGTAGACATTTTATTTTTAAGTTTATTCAGTGTACATATATAAAATATCACCATACACTGAAATGGCTGTTATTCCCATATGTGCACACAGGTGTGTGCATGCACACACACATGCACATATATGCACACACAAGCATACGCACACACACACAAACACACACAAACACACACACACACACACACACACACACACACACACACACACACACACACACACACACACACACACACACACACACACAAACACACACACACACACACACTGAAGCAAACATGCACACATATTCACATATATGCACACACATGCACCCGCACACACACACATGCACGCACGCACGCACGCACGCACGCACGCACACACACACACACACACACACATGCACTGAAACACATGCATGCTTGCATGCACACAAACACGCCATGCACACACAACTATACACACACCAAACACACAAACATACAGCCTCAATTATATAGACCAATTGAATCTTACTTTAAAATTACATCAACATTTTGAAAAACATACCATTATTTCAGTACTACTGTTCAACTGGTTCCCATACAAAGATAAGCTCTTCAGCATAAACACAATCACAGTTTAATTACTCAGCTAATTAGTGTACATTGTGAAGACATCTGTAACAAATCAATTTGTTTATTGTTCATCAATGAAACGACTAACGACCACTGAGCTGTGGACTGTCGGGGACATGTCCAATGTGAAAAACCTCCCACCTAGACACCTGCAGAAGGCTAGATAAAGCTGACTTGTCCAGCTATAACCACTGTTTACACTTGCTGCAACAGCAGGTGTGTGGGGTGATATGTGAGGACTTCATTGATTCCTCACTGCTGTGTTTTATCAGGTGAAAGTAACTTATGTCTTTGCCAAACAATGTCATTTATAAGGTAAGGTTGCTGATTTAGCAAACAATTAATAGTCCAGGAGGCAAATGGCTTATAGCTGCTCCATACGTTAGAGGTTTTTTTTGTAACTCACCTCTCAGACTAATTTTGCGAAAAAAAAGCAAACCTGCTTGATATTTATTACAAGTGTGTACAAAATGCTGAATATGTTTGTATCTTTTCTGTTTTGTTTTGGTGATATTAGAAGATACCATAGAATTAGTTACGAGTGGATCCATTTCAAAAATAATTATGTGACTGTTGAGTTATGAAAATATAACAACATTGTGAAACACATGGCTGCAGCCTAGTCGATGTGAGGCTGGGTTTTTTCATGACAAATCTGTTTTTTATGTGTGTGAGTTATGTCACTGAATCAGGCTAAACAGCTAGCTAGATCATGGTGCAGTTCATCAAATTCAGTAGTTTTGTGCAAAATGCTACAATGTTAATCTTAAATCAGCTGTAACAACTAATAATTTCTTTAGGGAATTAAACAGGTATGTATTTTTGTACAAGACCACATTTGATTCACAACAGAAAAACAACTTCAGACCCAAGAAATCAGCCTTAATTTTAACAAGTAATTTGACGTATGTTTACGAATACATTTCCTAGAACCTGTGAGACATGGTTATTTTAAATTAGTGATCTTATTCTCAGACATTTAGATTCTATTTGATAAATGTGCCCAGAAATAAGTGACAATGGTTAAGATTATAAGTTTGACAAGGTGGGGGATGTTACAATGTCACTGTGTGTCTATACACACGGTAAGCTAGAGAAGCTAGCATAACTCCTGTGTAGAACTGTTTTTTTTAAATGATGCTCTGCATCTAAGATATTGATTGATTGAGTGTTGTCAACAGTGTCATTCAGAATCAGTAATCATCTGCATCTAAGATATTAATTTCAAGAACATTAGAAGTGTCACTCAGAATCAGGGATGTTACAAATTTTTGATTTTACAGGTCGTTTATTATTACTATTTCTTTAGTCTGCTTCATTGTTTATATCAGAGATGGCCAGGGCTTTATGCAGGACCAAATTATTGCCAGTCACACATGTTTTGGTGGACACATGGATGTTAACTATTAAGCCAGTTTACAAACTTTCAAATGTGCCTGATGACCTGAAATGGACTACAAACAAACATAAGGCATAACTGACAATATCTATGGTTTTGGTTTTGAAAGATGTGCCTTTGGTTTTGGAGCACCTTTTTTTGCCTCATAAATTTTTTATCCGTCCACCACCCGTTCACACATGTCAACTGTGTTTGCCTGTCCAAATGACAGGTGGACGGGTTTCTGCATAAAGCTACATGGAGATAGCACCTGTTATCATTGGACATTTCTGAAAACAGTGTCTGAGTGCATGTGTGCTTGCATGCGTTCATGTCAACAGTGTGGACACCTGGACACTGGTCACTTGGACAGGTTATAAACCTATTTTGGACAGGAAGAAATGTATCACTGGACGGGTGGTGGATGGATAAAAAATAAGAGTAAAAAAGGGTCTTCCAAAATCATAGATACTGTCAATTATGCTTTGAAAATGGGTGTCACACGTGTGTTAGTATTCAATGTTATGTCGTAATCACATCTCGAGTGTATATGAGTTAACATGCATGTGTCTACTAAAACAGATGTTATCCTGCATAAAGTCCTGGCGACATACACTGCAGTGAAGCCCTCCATGCTGCACTGCCCTCGGTGCTGCACTGCACTGCCCTCGGTGCTGCACTGCCCTCGGTGCTGCACTGCCCTCGGTGCTGCACTGCCCTCGGTGCTGCAATGCTCTCGTTGCAGCGCTGCCCTCGGTGCTGCACTGCTCTTGGTGCTGGGCTGCTCTCGGTGCTGCGCTGCTCTCCGTGCTGCACTGCTCTCCGTGCTGCACTGCTCTCCGTGCTGCACTGCTCTCCGTGCTGCACTGCTCTCTCGGTGCCGCACTGCTCTCGGTGCCTCACTGCTCTCGGTGCCGCACTGCTCTCGGTGCCGCACTGCTCTCAGTGCCGTACTGCTCTCAGTGCTGTACTGCCCTCAGTATTGCACTGCTCTCAGTATTGCACTGCTCTCAGTGCACGCAGTCTATGAGTTGGTCACCATCTGTTGTCCTGCAAGACAAGGCTTATCTTGTCGCTCGCTCTCTCTGTGCATTGTCAGTGATTCACTGTCTACTTTAATTATAAGGTTATGTTCTAGTCCAATACTGCAGTCATCCCTAAAGATAACATCACTGGCGGCAGTTTTTAATGACACCAGATTGGCTTTATAGCATTGCAGTCTGTCTACAGAGTGGCACCCAGTGCAGTGTGATGGTATAGTGCTAGGTCTCTAGTCTACAGTGTGGCACTTAGTGCTCAGTAAGCTAAAGTCCTGGAATGCTAATCATGTCTATTGTCTATATGGTGGCAATCTGTGCTTTGTCAGCTGGTGTAGCATGAGGCTTTCTGCCTGCAGTGTGGCCCTCAGTGACAGTGCTCAGTGAACTGGTTTGAATCAGGCTTCCTGTCTGCAGAGTGGCACACTCAGTGAACAGGTGTAATGCCACTCCTCTGTCTATAGAGTAGCACTCGTTACGTAGTCAACTGGTATTGCATCAGGCCTCCTGTCTGTAGAGTGTGCTCAGTACTCAGTGAACTGCTGTAACACCAGACCTCCTGTCTACGGGGTGGCACTCAATACTCAGTGAGCTGATATAGTGTCAACATCATGTCTGTAGAGTGGCACACTCAGTGCTCTGAAAGCTAGTGTAGTGCCAGTCCTTCTGTTTCTATAGAGTGGCAATCAGTGCTGTGTCTGTAAGTAGGAGTAGCACCATGGATTTGTACACCAATGAGCTGGTATAGTGCCAGACATCACGTCTGTAGACTGGCACAGTCAATGTTGTTTCTCCATATTCTACAGACTTGACCTTTAATTTGTTTACTTCTCAGAAAACATTGGTTCTGGCCAGGTCTCACTGGTATTCAAACCAAACCCAATCATCACCTCTAGAGATGTGTTGCACACAGCCATCAACAGCATCCATAGCCTAGATGTGTTATATAGCAACACAACTATCACCTAGATGTAGGCTTGGGCAAGGATTTTTCACTCAAATTAACCATATCGCTGCATGACTTACACATAGAAATATTAACCGTTGTGGAATACAATTTATATCCATAAAAACGTCATTATGTTATCTCTTTGTACACCAAATTTCGTTCTTGTTCCTCAGATATAACGCGTTCAGTAGCATTTTAAAACGACACGCTGCCTGTGCTAAGATGCTATGTTGTTACGCTAGCGCGAGCGCCTCATCGCGTTTACCATCCGGGTGAAAATTTAAGCGTAAAATAGGCTTTCTTCTCAAACGTTGCGCTGTGTCAATCTTTGACCAATTCAATGAGAATAAAGCTTATTTTGAAGACAAATTATTGCTCTATCGATTGGTGATACACACTACGCTGAACTAATAAGAAATCGTCTGCTAAAACGCAACTAAACATGACAACTTATGTCATGGTCGTATTTCGTGAGCAATGTCGCCGTTCCGCATCAGATCGCGTAGTGTGTGGTACCATTCGATCCGGCGTGAAATTTGCTATCCAGTACATATCATTTTATGAATATAACATTTTATTTGTGGGGGCGCATGCCTTTGAAAGCTGGTGGTACTTTTTCCCCGAGTCGCGACACTTCGAGTCTTCGCCTTCGGCAGATCGCCGCACGCATTAGTAGTAAGTCGCTAATGTCGTATTCCATGCGTATGTTAGCAATTTCTAAACATCACGGCACATAACGGCTACCAATTGTCTCATGATCAACGTATTGCATTTTATTGATAATTTATAGCGAATAATTCGTCTAGTTGCCTGTTACTAAATCTAAGGGTTTGCCCTTGCAACGAAATAGGCTGACCTAGATATCAACATCACGGTGGGTGCCAGGACTAGTCGATCTTTGTTGTGAGGGGTGTCAAGGAAGCTGTCGAAACTCGCGGTTTACTTGAGAAACGATCTTTATAAACATATTTTTCACGTCGTGTTGTTTTACTCGTATTATAGATGACAACTATTACAACTGTATTGTCCACACAACAGTAATTGATACGAAATTCGGCATAATGCGCCGCTATTTCAGCTAGACCAACGACAAACATACGCGCCCCTGCAATGTCTGCGCCGTTGCGATAATGCCGACTTTCTACTTGTATTCGCGCAACACATCGATTATTACATTTACAATGCCTTTGAAATAGTATACAACTTTTTTTTTTAAATGCAGAGACAAGAAATAACAATTCTTGGAGACGAATTGATCGACCTAGCGTCGTAATTCCATAACATTAGTTTTATATCTTTTTGTGTTATTATTATAATTATGTATGTTGTCAAATCATTTTGAAATTCATTCACCCACATGATGGAATGTATTTCGGAATTTATCAATATTACATATAACAATATTTGTTATTAAACTTATTAGTAGTTCAATTTAACACCAATTATTTTATTAATCTATGTTATTATAATCTTGTAATACTTTTATTACATTTGGTCATATATGACAACATATGTAATCAAATAATATACATACATACATACATACATATATACATATATACATATATATATATATATATATATATATTTAATGGTTTCTAAATTATAGATTAGTTAATTATGTCAAAATGTTACACAAAATAGAGAATTTTAGAAGAACTTTCACGTAAACAACACAATTATATGATTTATGTGATAATCATGCAGTAGATATACATAAAAACAATACCTGTGCTAAATTAAAAGTTTGTAACTTTATAACATGTTTGGCTAGAGCATGGCCAAAATATACCTAATTTTCACTGTCATGGCGGCCATATTGGATACCTAATTTGCATAATTTATGCAAAAAATGATAAATAGCTCAATTCTATTGAAAACTAGTTACATGCCAAATTAGGTTGATCTGTGTTGAAAAGTAAAGATTTTTGGTTGAATCTATACTACCTACCTTGAAGTTTTGACATTTTCCCCCGAGGTAATCGGGGAAAAAAATAAAACGTCATATAAAACCCAAACGACATGACATGGCTGAATGAAACTTGTTTTACTATTCGAATATAATATGTATCTTTCACAAATTCTTATTTTTATCGCTTTTAGTTACTTTTTTCAATTTTGTGCTTGTCTTTTGCCAAGTGTCAATTTGCTAAAATAACATATTTCCACATTTTCAATTTGGCATATCTCTGGAAATATTAGTCATACCACTCTAATAATGTATGTACATGTTGACCATGTTGTTGTCCTTGGATGCATGTAATATTGAGTTATTCTAGTAATAAGTTAAAAAGTTGTGTTAAGTCAAAAATGGCATTTTATAATAAATTCCTTGCCCAGGCCTACTAGATGTGTTACACACACACGCACGCACGCACGCACGCACGCACGCACGCACGCACGCACGCACGCACGCACGCACGCACGCACGCACGCACGCACACACACACACACACACACACACACACACACACACACACAAACACACAACAATCAACCTTCACCTAGATGTGTTACACAGTTAGCAGTACCAGTCGTTGCGTAGATGTGTTACAGCTGTATTGGGTTTTCTTCAGATCCAGGCAATCATTTAAACATGTATTTTTCTAGCTCATGGCCATGCATACTTGCGTAATTTAAAACTCTGACTAAAATGAAAAATGTAATTCATTTTGCAGATGGCATTTTTATAGGATATGTGTGCCAATGTTGTAGACGGTACCATAAATAGCTTCTTGGAAAAAAGCTACAGTGGTCACTAACTAGTATTGATGTTGAGAGATGGCACATGTTTGATGCGGATAGATAAGGCCATCTAATTGACATCTATGATCAACAAGCAGTTTTATTGTGTCATTTCAAGCAGGGCTTTATGCAGAACCAGATTATTGCCAGTTACACATGTTTTGGTGGATACATGGATCTTAACTGTTAAGCCAGTTTACAAACTTTGAATGTGTCTGATGACTTAAAATGGACTACAAATACACATGTGACACCATTTACACTCACTTTCGAGGCATAACTGACAATATCTAAAGTTTTGGAAGAACTTTTTTGTTCCTTCATTTTTTATCCGACCACCACCCATCCACCCATATTTCTACCCATCCACAACGGTTTTTAACCGTCCATATGACGGGTGGACAGGTCTCTGCATAAAGTTATGATTTCAAGTCAGTTGCTGTCGCAAGTGAGCTCTTCACTGCAAGAGGTAAATAACCATCTTTCAGTTGTGTCGAGGTGACTCTTTCATGAGTCGTGTATAACACGTGTTATAAAAGTCAAGTACAGTAGTGCAAAGGGTACAGTGTATCTGTGTTTTGCCAGTAATTTCCAACCCAATGTGTAGTGTTGTGTATATTGTATCTGGCATAACATTAATGTACAACCCAAATGATGTAATATACTTGACATTCTCTCTTATGCCTGTTTGCTCGCTGGGAGCAAAGGCCAATTGGACCAAGGAACGCCACTGTTTTCTGTCCGAGGCCATCCTGTCCATCTCTCTCCTGATGTAACCCATCTCATTTGTTTCCCTTTCTCTGTCTCTTTGCGAGGTGTTTTGTGACAATCTTCTAGAGCTAAATGTGTGAGCACTATTATATGTCATGTCAGCCATGTACAGCGAATGTGTACATTGTAGCTACTTTGGTAGGTCATGTACATCAAATTTATAATGTAAGTATGCCACGTTGACAGCCATGTTTGTGCAGCCAATGTGCAGCCAACATAAGAACATACATGTACGCGTGACACAGGTTTACTTCCTATTTTGGTTAATTGTCCTACCAAATAGGTTCACATCTGAGCAATCTACATGAGTCGGCTTCCTTTCCACTCCAGAGGCCACAGACAAATAGGATTTGCTGCGCCATTACTTGACATTTGCATGCATTTGTTCAGTTGATACTGACACACACTGAAATTGTGTCGCGTCGCCTTCTTTAAGAAGTAATTCCATTCCTATCATGTCTCCTACATGAGAAGTACATAAATCCTTGGAAACCAAACTCAAAGGCACATCAATACAACAGAGTTAATTGATCCCAGAGTCGATAAACAATTCCTGTTGATTGAGATGACACGGAGGTATGGTCACTCTTGTGGATAGGCAAGATTGGAA
Organism: Oasisia sp. SBJ-2009; assembly: GCA_964017155.1. Lineage (NCBI taxonomy): Eukaryota > Metazoa > Annelida > Polychaeta > Sabellida > Siboglinidae > Oasisia > Oasisia sp. SBJ-2009. The sequence continues at coordinate 30,553,523 of OZ024861.1, read as the reverse complement.
AGGAATGTTATGAAATGACTGCAGAATTTAGCAATATTTTCAACTGATCTAACACTAAAAGGAAGCCTAGTCCAAAGAGTAGGTCAGTGACATAGAAAGCCTTAGTCCCAATATTCGTGGTATTGACTTAGGGACAAAAATAAATCAGAACTAGATGATTAAAGCTTGTTAGGTTTTCTTAAATGAGTAAGCAATGAATGTTAATACATACGATTGTTGCTTACAAGAAAGTGCCTGATCATCATAAGTAATAGTACAGATCTTAAAGATGATATGGTAATGGACAGGAAGCCAATGCAGTTCCGACCATGTTTCCTACTTGAAGAAGTATCAGGTCATAATATATGTCTCCAACATGGGGAAGACATCAGTTCTTATCAGTATTTAGATTTCCTACTCAGTACTTGAAGAAGTACATCAGTTCATATTGTGACTCCTTCAAAAGTGCATCAGTTCATATTGTGACTCCTTCAAAAGTGTATCAGTTCATATTGTGTCTCTTTCAAAAGTGCATCAGTTCATATTGTGTATCTTCAAAAGTGCATCAGTTCATATTGTGACTCCTTCAAAAGTGCATCAGTTCATATTGTGACTTCTTCAAAAGTGCATCAGTTCATATTGTGACTCCTTCAAAAGTGCATCAGTTCATATTGTGTCTCTTTCAAAAGTGCATCAGTTCATATTGTGTCTCTTCAAAAGTGCATCAGTTCATATTGTGACTCCTTCAAAACTGCATCAGTTCATATTGTGACTCCTTCAAAAGTGCATCAGTTCATATTGTGACTCCTTCAAAAGTGCATCAGTACCTATTGTGTCACCTTCAAAAGTGCATCAGTTCATATTGTGACTCCTTCAAAAGTGCATCAGTTCCTATTGTGTCACCTTCAAAAGTGCATCAGTTCCTATTGTGTCACCTTCAAAAGTGCATCAGTTCATATTGTGACTCCTTCAAAAGTGCATCAGTTCCTATTGTGTCACCTTCAAAAGTGCATCAGTTCCTATTGTGTCACCTTCAAAAGTGCATCAGTTCATATTGTGACTCCTTCAAAAGTGCATCAGTTCCTATTGTGTCACCTTCAAAAGTGCATCAGTTCCTATTGTGTCACCTTCAAAAGTGCATCAGTTCATATTGTGATTCCTCCAAAAGTGCCTCAGTTCTTATTGTAACTCGTTCAAAAGTGTCTCATACTTCAAAAAGTTTCAGCAAATATTTCTAAAGTAATTTATTTCTTCTTCTTGTAAATGTTATGTGTATCGAGGCATTGGTGATCTTGGCTCTCCAAAATGCACGACCATCTACATTTTACAGCAGTTCTGTTGTGATTATTTTTATTCTTCGGTGTCCTCTGGATCTTTCCTGTTGTTACTTTATACTCAAGCTTTCCATTTATTCCTATAAATCTTGCATGTTGTGTTGTATTTTTTAATGATCTTTTCTTACTGATGTTGATGTCCTAAGGATGTCTATCTTTATTTCTATCTATTTCATGGACTATGCAAGGTCTCAGGCACATTGGCTATAGCCTCTGTCAACCTGTGTGTTCAATCTCGTCTGGTCACACACATTGATTGAGTGAGGAAGGCTGTAGTTCCCGCTGTTAGGCTGTCATATCCTAGCAGGGATCACAGGTTAGTGGAGCATTTATTTCGGATTACATCGAAAATCATTGACTTTCTACTTGCATCGAATTAGCTGCATTGATCATGTTTGCAATTTAGTCTCTCAATGGCATGAACCAGCCAACGCTGTCCACTGGACGTTTCATGTCTTATTGCATGAATGTTGTCAATGCCGCTGTTTCAAAACATACAGTTAGGCAGTTTCGTACACCCGTGTCTTTCAGAAGAGACTGGGCTGTGGGTTCCTTCTATCTGGTGTCTAGGCCAGGGGAGGTAAAAGATCCCACACAGGGGGTAAATGTGTAACCTGTTGTGAACTCACAGAGTGATGGTCTTTATCTCTCTCTCCCTCTCCGTCCCTCCATCCATCCCTCCCTCCCTCCCTCCATCCATCCCTCCATCCCTCCATCCATCCCTCCCTCCCTCCATCCATCCCTCCATCCCTCCATCCATCCCTCCATCCCTCCATCCATCCCTCCCTCCATCCATCCCTCCATCCATCCATCCCTCCCTCCCTCCCTCCCTCCCTCCCTCCCTCCCTCCCTCCCTCCCTCCCTCCCTCCCTCCCTCCCTCCCTCCCTCCATCCATCCATCCATCCCTCCCTCCCTCCCTCCATCCATCCCTCCATCCCTCCCTCCATCCATCCCTCCCTCCATCCATCCCTCCATCCCTCGCTTCTCTCTCCCTCCCTCCCTCCCTCCCTCCCTCACTCCTCACTTCCTTCCTTGCTCCTCAATCCCTCCCCTCCCTACCTCCCTCACCCACTGGATCTTGCTCCCAGTGGCTGGAGTTACTTCCTGCTCAATTGTAGTCCCTGAGTGACTCTGAGCAGGCAGTGTGTACAGTATACACTATCATTGGACGGGACACACTCCACCTTGTCCTGAGTCAGTGTACTTACATACAGTGGTCATAACCAGTGGCGGTGCACAGGGCTAAAACATCAAATTCTCAATTACAAGATTCTGAGTTCAAGTCTTATACCACCATTCTACAGCCCGGGTAATTTTGTTCACTCCACAGTCCTCCAGTTCACCCAGCTATAAACCATTACCTGGCTATATTAATTGCCTCTGTGGGTCATTGCCGAATACTCTGTAAGCTGCCGATTAATGAAATCGACACTTTCCTGCCCGCATTAGTGCGTGTTTAGTAGGAATCCATATTAGCTATCAATCCCTGTTGGGGCTAGCTTGACCAGTATTTAGTGGGTTCAGTAAGAGTGCTCAGTTGTGACGTCATCGTGGATTGATCTAGCTCAACACATGTACAGGACAGGTTGTGTGAATTTATGGTTGTACTTGTATAGATTTTGTGTTGTTCTGTTACATTTCGGCTTGTTGCAATAATGGTGATAATGTTTCTTTTTAATCAGAGTTAATGTTAAGCTAGTGCTCCCAAACCTTGGATGGCAAGAAAATTAATTATCACGTGTACATGTATATTGAATATATTGTTAAAATCGTACAATGTACATGTATGTTTACTCGTGATAGTGTAGAATTGTAAATTAATAAAACCTTTATGAATTGTTCACATTTGATTTGCCTTCATATTGGCTATAGGCTGGAGGTGCTGGTGCTGGAGGCCAATTCTGCTATCTTCAGATAAATAGGGCTACCATCACACCAGTACAACTACCCTTGTATCAACATTACTAACTCTCATGCTACTTTGACTACTGGTACCCTCAGTTACTCACCCCAGTACCACAACCTTCATGCAAATATAAATACCCTCATGCCAATGTTATTACTCTCATGCCAGTTCGACTATCCTCACCCCAGTACAGCAATCCACATGCCAATACAACTACCCTCTTGCCAATACAACTACCCTTGTGTCAATACGACTGCTTTCTCACTAATACAACTAGTCAACTACCCACTCGCCAATACAACGACCCACATGCCAGTAAGACTACGCTCATACCAATACAACAAGCCTTGTACCAATATAACCACCCTCTTGCCAACACGACTACCCCCAGATCTTAATAGAGGCAATATAACTACTGAACAATTAGTAGCATTATTGATTGTGGTGGGTACATTTCAATGATTGTCTTGTCACAATAATTGCATCGTAGTTGAATAGCCCAATGCTATATTTCCCTTGGTGAGAGGTGGCCATTCCCCAGGAGGGAAAATACCTAGGGAGAAAGATAAATGTGATTGTTTTGGATAGCTCCATGTAATATATTGGTATGGGAGGCCTTTTTACTTATGCGAAACACCATAATTTATATGACAGAAATACATATTCGTTTGCCACGCACAGTACATATTATGTCATTGATGAGTGACTATTTATTCCCAGGGGTTCCCTGTTATATTGGCTGAAACAGCAAGTCTCCTAATTGGCAAACATTCAATAAGGTAATGGCACCGACATGCCATTGATTATAGTTGACATCTATTCATAAACATTACTTGATCACTTGTTGGCTGAAATGTCTGGCGTTTACGCAGTGATGCTTGAGTAAGATGTCTTCACGCATGACTGCATTGTGAAATGAAGCGTGCAGGTTTGTGTGAGTTGTCATCAATTGGAACCATGTTGGTCAACACAACAATGACACGTATCTGTCAAATGCTGGAAGGGTTCAGTCGCTCTCTGTCAGGGGTCTCTGTCTCTCTCTCTCCCCATGTTCCCCTCTCTCTCCCGCATTTCCTTTGCCTCTCCGTCTCTCTCTCTCCCCCTCTCCCCCTATTCTCCCTCTGTCTCTGTCTCTCTCTCTGTCTCTCTCTCTCTCCCGCTCTTCCTTTGCCTCTCCCTCTCTCTACCTCTCTCTACCCCATCACTTCTTACTCTTGGTTTCTCCCCCTCTCTTTCTCCCTCCCTTCCACCCTCCCTCCTTCCTTTCCTCCCTCTCTACCTCCATCTTTCTCTGTCTCTCCTTTCTCCCTCTCTTCCTCTCTTCCTCTCTTCCTCTCTTCTTCTCTTCCTCTCTTCCTCTCTCCTCTCCCTCTCTCTCCCTCTCACCCTCTCTCTCTCCCTCTCACCCTCTCTCTCCCTCTCACCCTCTCTCTTCCTCTCTCCCTCTCTCTCCCTCTCACCCTCTCTCTCTCTCTCCCCCTCTCTCCCTCTGTCTCTTCCTCTCCATGCCTCTGTCTCTCTCCCTCCCTCCCTCCCTCCATCCATCCCTCTTGCCAATGCCTTCCTCCCTTCATTCCTCCCTCCCTGCCTCCCCATCCACCTCCTCCTCCCTCCACATCCCCACCTCTTTCTCTCTCTCTCTTACTCCCCTTTTATTTTCTATCCAATAAGACGTGCTTGAAGTATTCAATCTCTCCATCTGTTAGGTCCAAATCTTTTTCATGAGGAACAAACTCCCCAGTCACTCTTCTGTGTAAATGTGCACGTCATCATTGTTTACTTCTACACGAGCCAGTCCATTAAGTTCAACATGCTATGTGGACATAGTTTGCCTATAAAATTATGCCTTATAATTACCAATATTTCTACTCAATGAAGGTACTTATTCCTGTGTAGTTTATATACATATAACAATTGGCATATACGTATCCAGTACATTGCAATGTGCTGCGTCACAATCAATATTATGTGGTTATGTGTGAACTACATTACTAATGCAGCACTACATCTTCAGGAGCAAACCAAACATTACTATGTACATTAGTCACTTTAACAACCTTCCCTTATGTTTTTGCCATAAATAAAAAATTGTTAAACCAGAATTTTAACAAAATATACAACAAAATACATGAACATCCGTTCAGCACACATTTTTTTATTGTCTGACTAATATCTACTCCAGGCCCGTGATGGATAGGCCAATTGATTCAGAATGGGCAATATTTTGTAAACGTTACAAACATTTAAGATTTTACAGACACTAGATCCAACTTTCCCACCTATTATTAACAACATTTGTTACAGCATAATGACACATGGGAACTATATAAATATCAACCACAATTTCAGGCCAAGAAAAAATTCTGATTGAACAGTGTCACTTTCTAAAAACACTGATGTTGAGGGCTGGGCAATACAAGTTTGCCAGAGAAAAATCTGCGTGTTTGTCAGAGAGAAATCAAACATTTGCCAGAGAAGTCACATGTTTGCCAGAAAAGTCACATGTTTGCCAGAGAAGTCATGTGTTTGCCAGAGAAGTTGCATGTTTGCCAGAGAAGTCTAGTATTTGCCAGAGAAGTCACATGTTTGCTAGAGAAATCACATGTTTGCCAGTGAAGTCATGTGTTTGCCAGAGAAGTCTAGTATTTGCCAGAGAAGTCACATATTTGCCAGAGAAGTCATACATTTGCCAGAGAAGTCATGTGTTTGCCAGAGAAATCTAGTATTTGCCATAGAAGTCATGTTTGCCAGAGAAGTCACATATTTTCCAGAGAAGTCATGTGTTTGCCCGAAAAGTCCTGTTTGTCAGAGAAGTCACATGTTTGCTAGTTAAATCCCATGTTTGTCAGAGAAGTGCTGTGTTTGCCAAAACAGTTCCGTGCTTGCTAGAGAAGTGCCGTGTTTGCATCAGAGGAGTGGCAGAAACTAATCAGTGTGCTGTGCTGTTGGTCGTTGGGTTGGGACTGTAAGTGGCTGTCAATTGCACATATCTGGTTGTGACATGGAGAGCCGACTATGGCCTAGGCCACGATGGCAGAAATAGACACCAGGGATGACAAAGGCAGTGAGTATAGTTTTATTTTGGTCAGTGCATATACTTAGGTACAGATAGGCAATAGTGACAAAAATTATTTAAATGGTAAATACAGACCTGTATAATTATTGTTATGTTGGCCAAAGAGAATCTCCTTAATTAAGAATGCAAGGAAATCGATGGCTAGGATGAGGCATTGAATATAGTTTTATTTGGGTCAGTGGATAATTATACAATGTACTTAGGTACAAATAGCCAGGAGTGAAAAAAGATTAATGGTAAATACAGGTTTAATTATTGTTATGTTGACTAAAGAGAATCTCATTAAGACTGCAATAGCTCTGTCTTGATAGCCGCCATTAAATATTACATGGTTAGATTAATAGATTTATTAAATAAAATAATGAATTATTAAAAGAGGTTCAGTTCACAGGTCAATGTAATGAATACAAATGAAGGTTTGTGTATATGATATACCCGGTATACAAGTATAAGCTTGTAAATTGGTATGCGCATAATTGGTATAAACTGGGCATATAGGACAGTTGTTACAACAAGTAAAACATTCTTGAACAAACAGAACACATCAGATCTGTTGTCCAGGTCGGCAACACTGCAACAACACTTTGCTATTGTAATAGTTGTGGAGAGGACCAGACCAAAAGACTAACATTTGCATGAGCTCTACTGAGATCATAAGATGGATTTTGCTCTTTAATATTTATTCCACACCTTAACTACGCTATGACCATAGCTTTGTGTAGAGACCCGTCCACCCATCATTTGGACGGGTAAAAACGAATATGGATGGGTAGAAATATGGGTGGACGGATGGTGGACGGGTAAAAAATGAAGGAACAAAACAATCTGCCAAAACCATAGATATTGTTAGTTATGCCTTGAAAGTGAGTGTAAATGATGTCATATGTGTGTTTGTAGCCCATTTCAGGTCATCAGACACATTTTAAAGTTTGTAAACTGGCTTAACCCAGTTACCATCCATGTGTCCACCAAAACATGTGTGACTGGCAATAATTGTATCCTGCATAAAGCCCTAATAGAGACCTTGTATACTAGAAACTGGACGTCTGCAGGATACTATCTGGTGTGTCACAGAAATATTATACCCCTTAAATTTAACAGTGGGTGTTTAATAATGGATTTCCCTCATGAGGTCAATACGTAAGTGACGTGGTCCCTTGATACCTCACATCGTGATGATAAACATGATGTCACTCAGGTGCTGCCAGCTTAAAGATAATTACAGGGGAATGATAGCGAGAAAAGGAATGAGATTGCAGACATGATTGAAGTAGGCAAAGATGAATAATGAAAGAGAAAAACATCCGGGGGAGATCACGTTTAGTTAATGTCATCTGAGAAAAGACAAGACTTCATTGGTGAAAGCACCAGAGGCCACCGATTCAGTTGTCAGTGAATGACAGTGAACAACAATGATGGGTGACAGTGAAAAGCAATGGTGGGTGACAGTGAACAGCAATGGTGGGTGACAGTGAACAGCAATGATGGGTGACAGTGAACAGCAATGATGAGTGACAGTGAACAGCAATGGTGGGTGACAGTGAACAGCAATGGTGGGTGACAGTGAACAGCAATGATGAGTGACAGTGAACAGCAATGGTGGGTGACAGTGAACAGCAATGGTGGGTGACAGTGAACAGCAATGGTGGGTGACAGTGAACAGCAATGGTGGGTGACAGTGATCAGAATGATGGGTGACAGTGAACAGCAATGGTGGGTGACAGTGAACAGCAATGATGGGTGACAGTGAACAACAATGGTGGGTGACAGTGAACAGCAATGATGGGTGACAGTGAACAGCAATGATGGGTGACAGTGAACAGCAATGGTGGGTGACAGTGAACAGCAATGATGAGTGACAGTGAACAGCAATGATGGGTGACAGTGAACAACAATGATGGGTGACAGTGAACAGCAATGATGGGTGACAGTGAACAGCAATGATGGGTGACAGCGAACAGCAATGATGGGTGACAGTGAACAGCAATGGTGGGTGACAGTGAACAGCAATGATGGGTGACAGTGAACAGCAATGATGGGTGACAGTGAACAGCAATGATGGGTGACAGTGAACAGCAATGATGGGTGACAGTGAACAGCAATGGTGGGTGACAGTGAACAGCAATGATGGGTGACAGTGAACAGCAATGATGGGTGACAGTGAACAGCAATGATGGGTGACAGTGAACAGCTATGATTGGTGACAATGAACAGCAATGGTGGGTGAGAGTGAACAGCAATGGTGGGTGACAGAATGACAGTGAACAGCAATGATGGGTGACAGAATGACAGTGAACAGCAATGATGGGTGACAGTGAACAGCAATGATGGGTGACAGTGAACAGCAATGATGAGTGACAGTGAAGAGCAATGGTGGGTGACAGTGAACAACAATGGTGGGTGACAGTGAACAGCAATAATGGGTGACAGTGAACAGCAATGATGGGTGACAGTGAACAGCAATGGTGGGTGACAGTGAACAACAATGGTGGGTGACAGTGAACAGCAATAATGGGTGACAGTGAACAGCAATGATGGGTGACAGTGAACAGCAATGGTGGGTGACAGTGAACAGCAATGATGGGTGACAGTGAACAGCAATGATGGGTGACAGTGAACAGCAATGATGGGTGACAGCGAACAGCAATGATGGGTGACAGTGAACAGCAATGGTGGGTGACAGTGAACAGCAATGATGGGTGACAGCGAACAGCAATGATGGGTGACAGTGAACAGCAATGGTGGGTGACAGTGAACAGCAATGATGGGTGACAGTGAACAGCAATGATGGGTGACAGTGAACAGCAATGATGGGTGACAGTGAACAGCAATGGTGGGTGACAGTGAACAGCAATGATGGGTGACAGTGAACAGCAATGATGAGTGACAGTGAACAGCAATGATGGGTGACAGTGAACAGCAATGGTGGGTGACAGTGAACAGCAATGATGGGTGACAGTGAACAGCAATGATGGGTGACAGTGAACAGCAATGATGGGTGACAGTGAACAGCTATGATTGGTGACAGACAATGAACAGCAATGATGAGTGACAGTGAACAACAATGGTGGGTGACAGAATGACAGTGAACAGCAATGATGAGTGACAGTGAACAGCAATGATGGGTGACAGTGAACAGCAATGATGGGTGACAGTGAACAACAATGATGGGTGACAGTGAACAGCAATGATGGGTGACAGTGAACAACAATGATGAGTGACAGTGAACAGCAATGATGGGTGACAGTGAACAGCAATGATGGGTGACAGTGAACAGCAATGGTGGGTGACAGTGAACAGCAATGGTGGGTGACAGTGAACAGCAATGATGGGTGACAGTGAACAGCAATGATGGGTGACAGTGAACAGCAATGGTGGGTGACAGTGAACAGCAATGATGGGTGACAGTGAACAGCAATGATGGGTGACAGTGAACAGCAATGGTGGGTGACAGTGAACAGCAATGATGGGTGACAGTGAACAGCTATGATTGGTGACAGACAGTGAACAGCAATGGTGGGTGACAGTGAACAGCAATGATGGGTGACAGTGAACAGCAATGATGGGTGACAGTGAACAGCAATGATGGGTGACAGTGAACAGCAATGGTGGGTGACAGTGAACATCAGTGATGAATGAACAAGAAGGCATGATATGTAGACAGGTCATGATGTTAAAGAAACAATCTGTATGCAACATTGGGCATCTACCCGGTAAATGTAATTTGTGTATATGGGTAATTGTTGTGCTCCTAGAATTCAAGAATAAACTTTTTCTACTTTTATTGGTGATTGCAGTCATGAATCGAGATTTCTTTCAGGTAGAAAGACGACATGTTAGATTGTGTTTTAATCAATTAGTGCCGTTTTTGCATTTAGTGTAGTGCCATTTACCGCTGTGATTTGTGAGCCCGATGGTACAGTGCATCACCATCAGTAGCAATATTGTGTCGACTGGATAGTTTAGTAGGCCTACTACAAAGTTAAACAGTATTGATGCTAACATCAAAGTCCACAATGTGTTCGCACTAGAAGCCATTTTGTGCCATCTGGTCTCATCGTGTTGCGTCACCATTGCACTAGTTGCAGCATTCAACACCGTAAACAACAGTTTAGGATCAAAAACCCATTTTACAATCCATGCCTGAAGTGATCTGTTTGGTGCTAACAATGTGGATAGTTGAATATCGACTGTGGGGCTCTGGAGTTGGTTGGTAGGTTGGTTGTTACGTTTATTCAACATAAACATTTAGTCTTGTACATGCATGAACGGTATATGGAGTACATAATATATAATGGCGCAATGACTCAGGGGTCGAGCTACGGACTGTCGACTAAGAGAAACTGGGTTCGAATCCTGTGCTGCGGTGTTAAAAGCTTGGGCAAGTTTTTTCACTTTACATTACTCCAGTTCACTCAGCTGTATAAATGAGTACCTCACAATAGACAGTGGTGGATATGTGTACGCATAGCTTTTCGCACATTAATTGTAACATGTGGCTCAATGGTATTTGATTGAACAGGTCTGCCGGGGAAGTAATGTGTAAAAGCGCTTTGAGCAGTCCTATGGATTTGATACTGCGATATATAAAAACCTACCTTTACTTTTTTTAAGGACGACACTAGAAAGTGCATGCAGTTGTTTTTGATCTGGTCTCATCATGTTGTGTCACCATTGCTCTAGTTGCAGAATCTAACACTGTTGTCGCGTTTACATTTTTCCGGGCGTTATAAAGTATCTGGGTGACGTTTCTGTGCATGCCCGATAAATGTAAAAACCTGAGTATGCAGTGAAATGCAAAGCATTTATAGTATAGGTACCACGATTTGTTCGTTAACTCTTTATAATTATTGTAAAGAGTTGCTTAAGATTTTGTTCAGTACATAAAAATATTATGTTTGATTAAATCGCTGTCACGGATTAAGGTAACTGTAGTGATTTATATTGCGCTTGCTATCAAAACATGCCTCGAAACCTGTCTGCCTCGTATTAATTTGTGACAAATAACTTTACTGCAAATTTATATACATTACAATCGTTTGCTCATAGAGGCCAATATCTATCAGACTAAATATATATTTAATAAGATTCAGCGGGAAGCGATAACGAACTTAATGACGACGACTATCTAGCGTATGCACAGAAATATCACCAAAATACTTCTTAATCCCCCGAAAAATATAAATGTTACACTGTAAACAACAGTTTAGGATCAAAAACGCCATGTTTCATTCCACACCAATAGTGATCTGTTTGTTGCTAATAGTGTGGAGTGATGTAAGTGAAGATAGTTAAATAATGACTATGGAGTAATGGACTAATGGGGTAGGGTGACGAGGGTTGCACTGTGTCTTCTCACCTTAGTTTACGCATCAACTAAATACATTCCACACACTGAGAGACATGCGTCTCATTGGTGTGTGTTGCCATGGCAACCGGCAGTAGATCAGTCGATATATGTATAGAAGGCACATTAATCAGTTTGCATTAGGAAATATGACACACATAAAGTCACATTTGGGACTGGTTTATTGCAGTAATAATGTTTTAGTTTCTTCCATAAGGTCAAGGATCAGGCTATGTAAATAGGGCTCGATTGCCGAGAAAAACACGCGTTTTTCTTTGAAACGTAATATCGGCCAACTTTATGAGGAAAGTCAACATTCTGGTTAATCTAGGATTGTAGTAAAATCTACACAGATGTACAGAATTACCAGAAGAATTGTCGAAATGAAAATCATCAGATAAACAATATTGAATGTTCACAATTCTGTATTTGGTGTGCTTTTAATAATGTTAAATGTGAGACTATTAAAAACAGAATTATTATTTTGAATCTAACTTAAACACAGAGGAAGGAATTAATGCAATGTGCATATGCCTAAATTATTATGTGCTCTACCTGGTGAACTTTTATGTCTTATGCACATTGGTCTTGATTAACGGCATATTGTGTTAATCTAGTCTGCTAATTTGCAGTTGTCGGCTACACATTTTGTGTAGCCGACAACTGCAAATTACCAGACTAGATTCCTGGCAAGAATAAAATATATTTATTCAGATATAATGTGTGCAGTTACGCCCCATTGCCGTCGGATAGTGGGGCCTCACCGGTATTAACCGCACAGGTGTGTGGCGATATTCACTGCGGTGAAACGAAGTCATTCAGTGGCGAATACAAATTATAGTGGTAATTACTTTGAGTCCAGGATAAAGGGATTCACCTACGTCACAGCACAGACATTGACAGAGCCACTCGTTCACTCGACGCAACAATGCTGAACCACGGTGACGGTCCAACACCAATTCACACCTGTTATCACGCCTGGCGTCAGCTAGCTCCTGCGAATATCTTGTCAACGACAACGAAACGTGTAGGCCTCTTATTAAAATAGTACAATGTTGACATGTACAATGTTGACATATGACAATCATATTGCCAGATCGTGCTACAGCCAATAATAGCTAAACCAGAAAGTAGATGATAACTAGATTGATTGAGACTGTCTAGTTTTCTTGTAGGAGCCGGCAGACAGTATGCATATGTTAAGTGCATAGGTTAGAATTATTCAACTTGAGTGCTAGGCTGTTTGGATATTTGCAGCACATTATGTCTTCGGTAAGAACATTTTATTTAGGAAATCTGTGTGAGAAGGCAGTATATGGAACTTATGCCAGTAACGTTTATTATTTTTCTGGTGAAATAATAATATGATCTTAATAATTTTATTTGGCAATTTCATACATATACAGTATAACACCATTTCTTTTATTCAAATGTAGTATTATATTTATGATTTAGTTAATTTAGTTAAGTGTTTTTCTCTTACAAACACTATATGCTGTTGAATGTAAAACACCGTGAACAGCATTGTATGTGGCGCTTAACAAAATAAATATTATTTTACAAATTACAGTGTATTATACAAAAAATACATCTGTGTCCATATTAATTACTTTTAGATGTCACAAGGTTTTATATAAATGTAATAATACATAATTTTATTTAAATCTTACCAGATGGTACTGACATATGGTTAAACTCTCAGACCAAGAGTTAAGACATTATAGTCATGTGATGGATGTTATTACACAGGTGAAAATAAATTCTGTCTGACGTAAAAATCCCTTGTGGACATAACAAAATCTGTCCCAAATGCAAATAGCGCCTCTAAAAGCGTCAAAGGCCATTACATGTCCCCCCTTGTTCTATGAAGTGGTCATCACAGACGGTTACTGGGGTAACCAGGCCGACTCAATGACCAGTCCAGCATGCTTCATGGTGCTGCTGTGGGCAGTGAGACCCAGGTGGCTATTGACACAAGGACACAAGGACGTAAATGTCTGGTTGTCTGCCACTAAAGGACACAGTCAACTTCTAGTTTTCCATTTATTATTAGTTAAAGGGAGGGTGCCTGATCTTCTGCCCAGAATTGACAGAAAAGTAATTTGTAATAGGAAGTCTGCTGATGTAAGACCACAATAAGGTGCTCGTCCGCCATTACCCGACCAAAGAGTACCCTATAAAAGCAGCATTATGCAGGCTGTCTGAATTTCTGAGAGCACATATGTAGTGTGGGATGAGTAGAAATGATGTTTTGTGCAGCGTGGCATCAGAGCTGTCAAATTATGACAGCTGTCAGTCGGTGTATTTCTGTGTATTAATACAGTTGTCATTTTGCTTGGTGATGTAATCAGGGGCAATCCCTGGGTGGTTCAAGCAGAAATGGAGGGGTGTCAGGTTTGAAACAAGTCTGTGGGAGCCTGAGAAGTTCACACATTTTTCACAGAATGTCCATCTATGGATGGTAAATATGCTGTGAAATTGTCAATAACAGAACTCATCAAGATTAGTAGGAAATGAAGGAAACGTTTTAATGGTCGCCTATGAAAAATGCTTAATGTGGTCTGACTCCTGCTGTCTAGAATGTGGAATGTTACACATGAAAGGGGACTGTAGTTAAATGTACTCACCTCAGCATTACTGCCAGTCAATTTTGTTTTGAAACTGGCGGTTTTTATAACATTTGAACGTGTTGCAGATGGAATATGTAAAATTCTGAACATTGTTCTGAGCTTAATAAAGTAACTAAGCACAATTTGGCAGGCAGTAAACCTTCATCATGTATGCTGTAGTCATAAGAATGTAATATTAAATAAAAAGTAACACCTAGAAGTAGACATCCTTGTTTCTTAAGACCATGAATATAAATATAATAAATACATTGAAGGTTTTCTGCCGGCAAAATTATTTTTGTAAACCCATAATAATCAAATCTAAACAAAACACCAGGTTTCAAAACAGGCTTTATTGTTGGTACTGCAAAGTCGTAATACCTTTTGATGTTAAGTGGTTTCCTATTCTACAACATACGACACATCGGTCTTCCTGTTGCTCATATTACTACACTGGGTCATTCCAGGTAGAGCCTGGAGGAGCTCAGGCTCCAGCTCCGCTCCGGCTCCGTCCCTTTAATTAAGTCATCACTGACCACACACACAGACTGTCCGGGTTGCACTGGGCGGAGTGCATCAGATTCCAGGAATGCAAACGACGCAGAGGAAGTGGGGACCTTTTCAGTAAAATAATGAGCTCGAGGATAATCCATCTTTAAACAGAACCAGTTGTTAATTTTAAGGAGCATTTTATAAATTTATGCAAAAAGCAGGTGTCATATCAGCAGGCACACTATTTCTGTGACACCGCAGCGGAAATGTCACAGTGGCGCATCCTGGTGTCCCAGACAGCATGCAAACGTTAATTTGACGTTTGCAGAAACGTTTGTGTTAACGTTTATGTGTGAACGTTTTTTTGGCGTTAATTTGCTCGTTTATTTAACGTAGATCTACGTTTACTTTCTAACCAAAAAACTAACGTTTCAGGAACGTTAGAGATTTAACCGTAACCAAAATCAAACTGTTCTAACCAAATGCAAACGTTAATGTAACGTTTGCATGCTATCTGGGCCCAGACAGCATGCAAATGTTAATCTAACGTTAATTTAACTTTTGCAGAAATGTTTGATTAACGTTTATGTGTGAAAGTTTTTTTGCATTATTTTGCTTTATTTAATGTAGATCTGTTTACTTTCTAACCAAAAAAACAACTGAAAACTAACGTTTCGGGAACGTTAGAGATTTAACCGTAAACAAAATCAAACTGTTCTAACCAAATGCAAACGTTAATGTAACGTTTGCATGCTATCTGGGGTTGACATTGTTAAAGAGCGAAGTCGCTGAGTAAAAAATGCGGCTTATGAATGTTAGGGAAATTATTTACTGAAAAAGACAAGTCATTGAAACTAAACTTTTATCAAGCAGAACCTACCTTAAATTAACACCGTCACAAGGAAGGCCTGACTGTTATTTATGTGCTCTTTGTGAAGGTTGATTTCGGTGACAATGAATGTGACAACCTCACAGTGATGGCAATTCTCCAACACAGATAGACCCAGTGAGCCAATAGAAATTATATTAGCACAGAAGATGTTTCTCGGGAGGTAATTATTGTGCCAAATGGATTTTTGTGACAGGTTTCCATGCTTGTAATTCACACACATAAGCAGGGTTCTGTCAGGGGAAATGATTATATGAAATTAGCAACTCTTCAGTCATATCTAACTTATCAGAGACCCAGGCTCAGACATACATCAAAACCAAAGCAATAAACAATAAAAAAAAACTGCATCTGTGGAGTTTCTAGTTTGGGTTATGCCTGTGCCATCCATATAAGGCATGGTCATGAATATTCATATCAGTTTGCCAGACTTCGGTTTTATCCAACAAGTTCTCTATGTTTAAAGTCAATGGTCGTTGCTGAACTGAACTGTGCATACTTGAATATTAATTATAATCAGGTTGCATAATTAATCACCCACATGGCAGCAATCTCAAGACAATTCACATAAACTCAGGCATTGGCTTGTTGCACAGATAACACGAAGTTATGCAGAGATTAGCAAGACAAAGGTAGCAGAAAAAGTACTTATGGGAAATTATGATACAGGACATCTCAAAGTAACTCAAATGTATGTAGGCTTACAATGAATCCCTCCACAATTAGCCATACCAGAATATGTATTGACAACAGACTCTCTGTTAGTGAGAATGTCATGGCCTAACATCAGGGCTTTATGCAGGATAAAATTATTGCCAGTGTTTTGGTGGACACGTGGATGTTAACTGTTAAGCCAGTTTACAAACTTTCAGATGTGCCTGATGACCTGAAATGGGCTACAAACACACATATCACACCATTTACACCATTCACTTTCAAGGCATAACTAACAATATCTGGTTTTGGAAGACTTTTTTATCCTTAATTTTGTTACCCGTCCACCCATATTTCTACCTGTCCATATTCGTTTCTACCCGTCCAAATGACGGGTGGACGGGTCTCTGCATAAAGCTATGGCCATACCAGAATATGCATTGACCACAGACTCTCTGTTAGCGAGAATGTCATGGCCTAACATATGGCCAGTGGTACATACCTTTGTTGTAATAGTTTGTATTTGCATCAACAGTATCTGACAAGCAACGATTTGGTGTCTCACTCTGTGGATAGCTGACATCTGTTTTGAGATCATGTTTATTCATAAACAGAATGACAACAACCGACAATTTATCCAACAGAATTAGTTTATTTTCACGAGACGAGAATTGCAATAACTTAGAAAGCCCTAGTTCCCATGTTTGTACACGTATTAAGGCAAGGTACGGGAGCTAGAATGATGTTTTTTGCCAAAAAAAAATCAAAAATGTGTTTTTGCCGTTTTCTAATACTTTTGTATGTATTCTATCAATGAAGTTCACTTTTATAACAATTACATACCTCTAATTAAGTAACTTTTTGCTATAATAAAAGGGGGGAAAATTCAAATTCAAAATAAAAAACAAATATTTAAAAAAAATTAAATGTTTTTATTCAGATTGTAGAGAATATCAAGAACACAGTAATCCAAACCACATGGCCATGTCCACTTTACTTCCAAAGTCTTGTTCTTTTCTAGAAGTGCTATAAATTCTATCATTTGGCGGCCATTGTCTTTATTGCCATGGAAACGGGGGGGTCTGGCCAAATAAATCCCTAATAATTTTTTACTAAGCAAAAGCTTCCCTACAATCTGGGCCAACAAAATTATATTATGCATTTCAAAAAATCTCCTATCTAGCTCCCATACCATGCCTTAACACATGAAAAAAGTGCATGGCCACTAGATTGATTGAGGCTGTCTAGTATTATTGCAGGCGGGAGCAGCCAGTATACATATGTCAGGAGCTTAGATGGAAGTGTCTGATACTGATAGGTAATAATAGTTCCTATCTGAAAAATAATGTGATATCAGACACTAACCAATTCCGGAGTTTTCAGAAGTGGCAGTTGATGATAACTTGGATCAGTCTGAATAACTGCCTTTGCTAAACAGCATAGCTTTATGTAGAGACCCGTCCACCCGTCATTTGGATGGGTAAAACAAATATGGACGGGTAGAAATATGGGTGGACGGGTGAAAAAAGGTCTCTTAAAATTATAGATATTGTTAGTTATGCCTTGAAAGTGAGTGTGCATGGTGTCACATGTGTGTTTGTAGCCCATTTCAGGTCATCAGGCACATTTGAAAGTTTGTAAACTAGCTTAACAGTTAACATCCATGTGTCCACCAAAACGTGTGACTGGCAATAATGTTATCCTGCATTAAGCCCTGCAGTAAACAGTTTTGCCAATTTTGTGTTTTCTGTCATCTGTAAGAGCAACATCGTTTCTGTTCTGTTTCAAATGTATGACTTTTGCATTTGCAGAGATCTCTAAGTGCCGGGGATGAGTGCCAAGCGACTACTAAATACAAACCATAGCGAGACGCCACCAGCCATGACTAGTGGCGCCACCACCACCGCGAGCACGAACGACTGCAGCGACGGTGTCGCGGTCGATAGCAGAGGGGGTGGGGATGCTGTCGGGAACAGCAAACAGTCGGCGGCGAACAGTTCCGACACCTTCCAGACGAAGGAGCCACCGGTGCAGAGTGGGACGCCGTTGTTGTCGTCGAAAGACGCCGAGCCGAACACGACGAACTTAACCGCGTGGAATGACTATCAGGCGCAACCACAGGCGCCATCTGGTGTAGCTCTTGAGCCGGTTGAATCGAACTTTCGTTGCACCTACCTACGCAATAAAGCTACAATCAAAAGCACCATTCAGGGAAAAGTGTACAACTTCCTGGAGCGACCGACAGGCTGGAAGTGCTTCATTTATCACTTCAGTGTGTGAGTATCAATTCTGTCTGTCACTTCAGTGTGTGAGTATCAACTCTGTCTGTCACTTCAGTGCATGAGTATCGACTCTGTGTCACTTCAGTGTGTGAGTATCAACTCTGTCTGTCATTTCAGAGTGTGAGTATCCATGCTTTTTCGTTTACTTCAGAGTGTATCAAATTTTTTTTCTGTCAATATCAACTATGTCACTTTAATGCTTAAGTGTCAACCTTTTTTCTTTCACCTCATTTGTTACTTCAGGGTGTGAGTATCAACTCAAACCTGATCATTTCACTGTGCAAATATGGACACTGTCTTTTTCTCTGCTTGTTTTTGACATGTATCACCATGACAGAACAATCTTCAGCAATCTGAGCAACTTGACAGCACCTTGTGTTTGTTCCAGTCTGTCAGTTTGGCAGAGCACAATCGAATCGAATTTCATCAGTGTACCGAGTGCACAGAGTTCTGTCTAATGTTCTTGTTTCAGTTTCCAGCTTAGCCGAGTATAATCTCGGGTTTTAGTCCATAGCTGTCTTTCAGATTTCAATTCTTGACTTGACTTAGAGCGCAGTGGCTCAGGGGTAGAGCTTCGGACTCTCGACTAAGAGAACCTGGGTTCGAACCCTGTGTGCGATGTTAAAACTTTTTCACTCTACATTGCTCCAGTTCATTCAGCTGTATAAATGAGTACCTGGTTATAGGTGGATATGTGTATGCCTTCACGCATTAATTGTAGCATATGGCTGGATGCTTCCCAGAGAAGCCGAGATGTTGTCTGACAGTCTGAGTGAACAGGTCTGTCAGGGAAGTAAAGTGTAAAGCGCTTTGAGCGGTCCTGAGGACTGGATACTGCGCTATATAAGAACTTGCCTTTTTTACAATGTGGGTGTGTGAAGTCAAGCCTGGTGCCTTCATCTGTGTTGATATGCCGGAAAGAGTCTACAAATATGTGTAACTTACTTGTTCTAGGTTCCAAAGCTGTAGTGATGTTGTGACAGAATAGAATCTATAAATATTTGTAACTTGTTCCAGGGTCCAAAGCTGTAGTGAAACTCGCCCAGGTGTGTGGGATATTTGCGATAATTACAGTGTTTGCTGAATGTTTTTATCAAGTTGTTTAATTATGCAAGCAATTCTCAGGACTAATTTGTCTTCTGTCACCGTTATTCCCCATGGGGTCGGTGTTAATGGGCGTTGGGTGCAGTGGATGCGTGATTCAGGGGACAAATGACGACTTCTCACGACTAATTATGTGGATTAATTGGACACTTTAGTCATTTGGTCAACATAATTGATTTAGTTTTTTTTTATCTATGCAGATAGGGTATCATTCCGATGTTACACATGTGTACTAACTGGAAATGTGATGGATTAATTACATAATTGCAGAAATTATGAACTAACTGGGGATGAAAACAGTGGTATAGACTATGCAACATTTTCAGATAAGTTCACCTTTTTAAACATTAATTTAATCGTTTTTCAGTATTCAGTGTATTTTCTATAAATGTTTAGAACATTTTGTTTTTATGGAGTAATGAGACCTGAGCATATGATTAAGTGTAACCCAATTACCAAGCGTTAAACTATTCACCGTTTTTGGATTGCAATGTCAATTTCAAGAACCTCCAGTATTTTAGATTAATGCATTTTATTATCAGTAAAGAGGGAGAAAGTTCAGTGGGAGTCTGGCTGTGTTGTTGAAACAGGTTTGTCCTTCAGCTTTTGGGGGTTTTGTGTGCGTCATTACAAAGAAGACGGATCTGCCTTTAATGACACATTTTAGTGACATTCCAACATAATGTTCAGTGACGCACAAGGATGTGTCCAAACAATGAGACATGCCAAATGGAATTATAGGGTGGATCATCTCCTATTACCAGCGTCTATTGAGGTGAACATTTGCTAGTCGCTGTATAGGTGATCATGCTTTTTTGATTGGGTTTAGCTCATCGGATGTCTGATTCTTACATGTAAAAATATGTAGTGAACGAAAAATTTTAATATCACGCGCTGTCTATTTAATGAACAGTGCATATTTTTGTTTAACCCTACAGGTGACCAATGGTGAACTTCCACTGTGTACACAGTTTTGAGCTATTCATATGGGTAACTTTGAAAAATCACTGTGTCGCCAATAATTACCCTAGAAATATAACTGATGTATCATTGTTTAGCTAAAAAGACCCTTCATAGCACAAAAAGGACATATATTACATTTCACGAAGTTATCATATAGATACTATCATTGAAAATTCAACGAAAATATTCAAAGGAATGTAGACATTTCATCGTGTTGCTAGATAATTATTGATAATTGAGCGGTCGAATACCCATATGTCCAATTAATTAGTGAAATGTTGCCACCTGTATCAGCTACAAAATAAAACAAACCTGAAAGAAGGTGTCTGTTGCTCTACCTGGAATTAGGTAGCATAGTAATTTGTAACAGTAAGTGTGCTGTCTATAAGATAGGAACAAGGAACGTCAAATGTTGTTAAACTTATCACCGTGGCATTATTGCCAATGAAGTTTGTTTTGAAACTGAGCGTTTTACTGTGCAGTGGAAACTTTGAAGTTGTGAAAATTGTATGACCTTAATAAAGCAACTAAACACAATTTGGCAGGCAGTAAACCTTCAACATATACAGCAATTTTAGTCACAAAAACATAATATTAAATACAAAATTAAAACCTAGGAACAGGCATTATCCTGGTCTAGGCCATCTGCCAGACTAATACTTAGCCTTCAGCCCAATGAATTTCCCATTGACATCATTTTTTATGAGAGAACAGGGAAAATTGATAACATAGACACAGAAACACATACGTAATCATATAATTTTCATATTGCATATTTTCGTGAAAATTCAAAGATTGAGAATTCCTTGAAACAAATCTTCAGCAGGGATAAAATAAAATAGATAGTTTCATGATTTTATCAGAACTACTTAAGATATGTTGCGCAAACAAACTGGCATGTTGGGTGGAAACTGGGTAGTTTTGGTTATCACAAAATGAATGTAAAATATGATAAGCAAGAGAGTAAATTAAGGAGGGTTTTAATGATGTTATTAGGTGAGGAGCTGTGTGATGATCAGGTTGACTATGTGGAGAGACCACCACAGGTCTTCCCATATACGGGGTAATTATAATCCATCATATGCTAAATGGATAAGTTGTCTATTCGTATTTAGCAACACAAATTGTTAATTAACTCACTTCATGTGGGAAATTTGTGAAAACGTCATACCTTATTTTTAAGATTTCCGCCCTGGCCTAATACCTCCCAATTTTCTCCTTATCTAGCTGTGAATTTTGAAATATTGGCCAGTGCATTCTGCAAAATATTCGTGCAAATATATGAGCATCTAGCATCCATTTACTGCTACCTTGTGACAGATTTAATGCAATAACATAGCCCCCATTAACTGTCTCATGGAAAATATTCGACAAAACTTCATCACACCGAAATACCAGTTTCATAGGGATTAGCTTAAAGGATAATGGTAGATGGACATCAAATGGAGTTTGATGCCAGAATATTCACTGGGTGAACCCCACATCTTCCATCACACCAACCAGTGATGCCATTCACCTCCACAGTGATCTAGATATACTGGATATCAGATACCGTTCAGAATTTAGGTGTTTTGACAATGATTTCCGCAAATACAAGACAAGTTTTTATCATATTCATGAGTTCCGTAGAGACCGGCGTCATATGTCTTTATCAACTGCTAAGACAATATCAGTAGCTCTAGTTAATAGTTGGTTTCATTGTTGTAACTCATTTCTAAACAACATTTCCAAAAAAGACTCCAGTGTATACATAATTATTTAGCACACATGGTATTAACCTCACTACCACTACTTAAACAGTTGAAGTGGCTTCCACTTATATATCGAATTAATTGGCTACTCTTACATACTGTACTCTTTCTACTCACCAACCGACATAGAATGTACTTAGTAAAGCCCTGTTAATCTGCAACAATTCTCTGATATCCATGGGACCCTTAGATAATCCATTTCCCAATAACGTTTTGTTCCTAAAATTAAGCTCAATATTGACAAGCATGTTATCTCTGTAGCTGTGCAAAGAATAACAATCTGGAATCAACTCCCTTTTACAATTTAATCTTCTGAAACTATAGTAATTTTTCATTAAAAAAAAATTGAAATTGCTTTTCCACTGTAAATTTAAAGCAATTCCCTGCTCCATTGATGACTTTTGCCTGCCCCTATTTATGATTATGCGACAAAATTTGTTTGTTTTACCTCTGAGCTTGAATTTTCAAGGATATAGGCACTATAGAAGTGATACAGTTACTTACTTATAATGACACGTCACCTTGGTGACAGAAACAATGACATACTGGCAAGTGACACAATGATGTGACACAATGACAGGTGTCAGTATATGTCACAGTGACATGACACAGCCAGGTGACATTGTATGACACTGGACATGGTGTCATCCCCTGTGTCGTCACCAAGCACTCACTCAGGCATAAGATCTGTCTTCACTGGATTCTCTGTAAGGCTGCTGTAGGCGATCTCTTAATGGATATCATAGCAGGTGTGCATCTGAATGTGTCTGAATGTATCTGAGTACGTCTGAATGCGTGCTGTGATGTCTCAATACATCTGAGTGCGTCTGAATTCGCACTGCGACTGTTCCGTTGCCTTGCTTAGAAGCATTCGCAACACGACAAGCTGCCATCTTAAAAGCTTGTTTTGTTCTACTTATCTAATGTCTTCAAAGAGAAAGCCAAATGCTTCTCCTGATGAATGCTTTGAAGATGGACAAACAGTTCAGACATGCCAAGCGTTTATCATGTTTGATAAATATTTGATAAGGAGAAACTCTCGTTGTCTGTGTCCAAACAGAGCAGGATGAACAGCAATTCAGTTGTATCCCCTTCACACACGAGACCTGTTATAGACTAAAAATAAACCTCTCACAGATTCAGCACCTATCACACACCCAAAACCTGTCACAAACTTAACACTTGTCAGACCTTCACTGTTTCAGTTGATGTCTTTATTGTGCCTGTTAATATCTTCATTGGTCTTGTTGACGCCGTCCTTGTTTCTGTTGCTACTTTTGTTGTTTTTGTTGATGTCTTCATTGATCCTGTTGATGCCATCACTGTTCATTTTTATGCCTTCAGTTTCCAGTTGATGTCTTCAATGCTCCTATTGATGACATCTTGGTCTGGTTGATGTCAATATTGTTCCTGGCGACATCTTCATTATTCGTATTGATGTCTTCATTGTTCCAGTTGATGTTTTCATTGTTCCTGTTGATATCTTCATTGTTCCTATCAAATTGATGTCTTTGTTGTTCCCCTTGATGTTTTCATTGTTCCTGTTGATGTCTTAATTGTTCCTCTTGATGTTTTCATTGTTCCTGTTGATGTCTTCATTGTTTCTCTTGATGTCTTAATTGTTCCTCTTGATGTGTTCATTATTCGTATTGATGTTTTCGTTGTTCCTCTTGATATCTTCATTGTTCCTCTTGATATCTTCATTGTTCTTGTTGACATCTTCATTGTTCCTGTTGATGTCTTCATTGTTCCTGTTGACGTCTTCATTGTTCCTGTTGATGTCTTCATTGTTCCTGTTGATATTGACATTGTTCCAGTTGATGTCATCATTGTTCCAGCTGATATCATTATTGTTCTTCTCGATGTCATCATTGTTCTTTTTGGTGACACGTTCAATTCCCCTGGTGTCCAGCTCGTTGTCAAGGCGACATTACCAGTGTCACATATCAATGGCACTGTATGCAGAATCAATATAAATTAAGTGCAACCAAAGAGAGATAAAAGCTCTCCTGACACAGAGTAAAAGCCATACACAACTTTTGTTATTGTCCACGCTGATCCCGTGACATCAGTGTCACATCTGTGGGCTCTGCCAAATGTCATCGCACATCCTGTTATCCATGTCATTGATGGCTCGACTGTGTGTCACATGGCTAAGTGTGGATGGGACTAGAAATGACTTACGAAAGCAGCTGACGAACAAATATAAATGTCATTTAACGGCGTCATTGTGTGATGGTGACATTACGATGTCTTTTAATTGTGTCACTGTATGAGGTCGACATGATATTAGTTAATGGCATCATTTTATCATGTTGACATTTAACAACGTGTTGATTGTATCCTGTTGACATTATGATACAGCATTTAATGATGCCATACTAGCATTGACATTTTTTATTTGTAGTACAAATAACTAATTGCCTACCACACCAAATGCAAATGAGCAATAACCCATCACATCAGACACAAATGAGCAATTTAACTCTTCGCACCAAACACAAATGAGCAGTAACCCTCTACATCAAATATAAACGAATAATAACCCTTCACATCAACAGACACATGAGCAATAACCATCCACATCAAACATAAATGAGCACTCACTCTCCACTTCAAATGTGAATGAGCAATCACCCTCTGCATCAAACAACTGATCAAAAACCTACTATGCCAAAGAGGAATTAACAGTCACCCTCTAGATCAAATCAGCCACTTACCACATCAAATGTAAATGAGCAACCACCCACCAACATCAAACACAAATTGTCAAACACGCACATCAGACACAAATTAGTAATCACTCACCACATCAAATTTGAATGAGCAACTACCCATGTCAAACACAAATTATCAGTTACCTACCACATCACATATACATGAACAATCATCCTCTACCTCAAACATGAATGGACTATTACCCCCTATATCAAATATGAATGAGCAAACACTCTGAACATCTAATACAAAATAGTAGTCACATAGTCTGAATATTCCTCAGTATAGTTCAGAACAGTTGTTGTTTCATCCAAAAAGTGATTTAACTATTTACTATCACCTTTCATAACAAGACTCATCAGTACTTACCATACTGCAGTACAATCTTCACAATGCCAACACTGCAGTACCAAAGTCATGGCAGCCCAAGCATACCAGTAACAGTATTGTATTGTCGTGCCAACATTGCTGTGTTAATACTGCAGTGCCAATGTTGTATCAGTGTTTTAGTGCCAAAATGACAGTGCCATTCCAGTACCTAGTTACATATGTTGTAGTGTCAATGTTGTAAGTACCAACTTTGCAGTGCCAACATTACAATGCCATCATGGCTCTACCAGTTTTGCTGTACCAATGTCGTAATGCCAACATTTCAAATTCGATGTTTATCGCACCAATATTACAGTGCCACATTTGAAGAATCAACCCAGCAGTGCCAGCATTGCAGGGCCAGTCCTGCGATGCCAAATTGCAATGCCAACATTGCACTATAGACAGTAACAAATCCCTCAGACATTGCAGTATTTACCAATATTGCTATACCACCATTGCAGTATAGACATTGCAGTACCAATGTTACTATGCCACCATTGCAGTATAGACATTGTAGTACCAATGTTACTATGCCACCATTGCAGTATAGACATTGTAGTACCAATGTTGCTATGCCACCATTGCAGTATAGACATTGCAGTACCAATGTTACTATGCCACCATTGCAGTATAGACATTGTAGTACCAATGTTACTATGCCACCATTGCAGTATAGACATTGTAGTACCAATGTTGCTATGCCACCATTGCAGTATAGACATTGCAGTACCAATGTTACTATGCCACCATTGCAGTATAGACATTGTAGTACCAATGTTGCTATGCCACCATTGCAGTATCGACATTGCAGTACCAATGTTGCTATGCCACCATTGCAGTGCAGTTGTACTGCAGCTGTGATATTAGGCCAGGTATTTGTGGCATGGCTTGACTGCATGTCAACGACGAATTACTTGGTGCTGCATATAGGCAGACCTCAAGTAGCACAATTAGACTTGCAAATCTCATGTGCTGTTTCATTTTATGTCTTCATAGTGAGCGGCTCACACAGCACAAAGATAGTTAAATTAAGTGACTTGGAACACATAAAATGCATTCTTGGTGGGATATGTGATTCACGACAGTAGACAAAGAACATGACAGTAGACAAAGAACATGATAGGATACAAAGAACATGATAGGATACAAAGAACATGACAATAGACAAAGAACATGACAGTAGACAAAGAACACGACAGTAGACAAAGAACATGATAGGAGACAAAGAACATGACAGTAGACAAAGAACACGACAGTAGACAAAGAACATGACAGTAGACAAAGAACATGACAGGAGACAAAGAACATGACAGTAGACAAAGAACACGACAGTTGACAAAGAACATGACAGTAGACAAAGAACACGACAGTAGACAAAGAACATGACAGTAGACAAAGAACACGGCAGTAGACAAAGAACATGCCAGTAGACAAAGAACATGATAGGAGACAAAGAACATGACAGTAGACAAAGAACATGACAGGAGACAAAGAACATGACCGGAGACAAAGAACATGACAGTAGACAAAGAACATGACAGGAGACAAAGAACATGACAATAGAAAAAGAACATGATAGGAGACAAAGAACATGACAATAGACAAAGAACATGATAGGAGACAAAGAACATGACAGGAGACAAAGAACATGATAGGAGACAAAGAACATGACAGTAGACAAAGAACATGATAGGAGACAAAGAACATGACAGGAGACAAAGAACATGACAGGAGACAAAGAACATGACAGTAGAAAAAGAACATGATAGGAGACAAAGAACATGACAGTAGACAAAGAACATGATAGGAGACAAAGAACATGACAGGAGACAAAGAACATGATAGGAGACAAAGAACGTGACAGGAGACAAAGAACATGACAGGAGACAAAGAACATGACAGTAGACAAAGAACATGATAGGAGACAAAGAACATGACAATAGACAAAGAACATGATAGGAGACAAAGAACATGACAATAGACAAAGAACATGATAGGAGACAAAGAACATGACAGTAGACAAAGAACATGATAGGAGACAAAGAACATGACAATAGACAAAGAACATGACAATAGACAAAGAACATGATAGGAGACAAAGAACATGACAATAGACAAAGAACATGATAGGAGACAAAGAAAATGACAATAGACAAAGAACATGACCGGAGACAAAGAACATGACAGTAGACAAAGAACATGACAGGAGACAAAGAACATGACAGTAGACAAAGAACATGACAATAGACAAAGAACATGATAGGAGACAAAGAACATGACAATAGACAAAGAACATGACCGGAGACAAAGAACATGACAGGAGACAAAGAACATGATAGGAGACAAAGAACATGACAGTAGACAAAGAACATGACAGTAGACAAAGAACATGACCGGAGACAAAGAACATGACAGTAGACAAAGAACATGATAGGAGACAAAGAACATGACAGTAGACAAAGAACATGACTGGAGACAAAGAACATGACAGTAGACAAAGAACATGACAGTAGACAAAGAACATGACAGTAGACAAAGAACATGACAGTAGACAAAGAACATGACAGTAGACAAAGAACATGACAGTAGACAAAGAACATGACCGGAGACAAAGAACATGACAGTAGACAAAGAACATGACCGGAGACAAAGAACATGACAGTAGACAAAGAACATGACAGTAGACAAAGAACATGACAGTAGACAAAGAACATGACAGTAGACAAAGAACATGACAGGAGACAAAGAACATGACAGGAGACAAAGAACATGACAGGAGACAAAGAACGTGACAGGAGACAAAGAACATGACCGGAGACAAAGAACATGACAGTAGACAAAGAACATGATAGGAGACAAAGAACATGACAGTAGACAAAGAACATGACAGTAGACAAAGAACATGACAGTAGACAAAGAACATGACAGTAGACAAAGAACATGACAGTAGACAAAGAACATGACAGGAGAAAAAGAACATGACAGAAAATTAAGAATAAATGACACCAAACAATTAACACAAGACAGGGGATAGTGGACACATGACAGGAGGTAATGAACACATGACTCTCATAACAGAATTCTGGCACCATGCACATGGCTTTACAATAACTCATGTACAAGTCTGTGACAGGACAGTGTGCATGTGGAAAGGCGTTAGATTTAAATTGATTTTGACTCTGGTTTCAGTGAGAAAAATAAATATTCTTATGTAGCCAGTACTCGACATTAGCTGTCTCATCTGCCAGTCGCTGCTGTTTCACTCTTCTGTTGTTGCTCAGTATGTCTACTCATTTGTTCTGTACTATTTCTCAATTTTTTCCTTCAGAGTTTTTTTGCCACTGTACAGTACTTTCATTCCTTGATCTTTTTCATTCTACTCTTTAGTACTCTACTATTTAGTACTCTTTAGCTTTCATTGCTCTTTCTTTCTCTCTACTTCCTTTGTTCTTTCATTCGTGGCTCTTTCTTGTCTTGTCCTAATATAATAGCTGTATTTGTCTACTTGAGAGTCCACCTGTTATTAAGTTGGCCTTGGGTTTATTCTGTTGCTGAGTCTTCTCACAGTCTGCTGTACACATGAGCATGTCACATTGACATTGACAGTTGCCTTGATCAGGTTAGCCTCTCGTAGTTGATGTCTGATTTATAAGAATAAGTCACAAGTGCAAATCTTATACGCGATTACAGTAGGCCATTGGTTTGTCAATAACCTGGCATCCTAGGTGGACACAACAAGCATTTATAAGTGATTTTGATTGGTAACCCTTGTGAGTATGTCCATGCATGTGTTTGTCTGCATGAATATGAGTGTATGTGTACATGCATGCATCCATGCCTGGTTATGTGTACAACTGTACGTGTGCATACATGCGTGTGTGTGTGGGTGTGAGTGTATGAGTGAGTGTGTGTGAGTGTGTGTGTGGGTATGTGGGTGTGAGTGTGTATGTGTGTGAATATGTGTGTGGGTGTGAGTGAGTGAGTGAGTGAGTGAGTGAGTGAGAGTGAGTGAGTGAGTGAGTGAGTGAGTGAGTGAGTGAGTGAGTGAGAGTGAGTGAGTGAGTGAGTGAGTGAGTGAGTGAGTGAGTGAGTGAGTGAGTGAGTGAGTGAATGAGTGTGTATATGTGTGCAGGGCTTTAGGCTGAATAACTATTACTCATACACAGTACCACATATTAACTCATATACATACAAGCCAGTTGAGATTTGTTTCATAACATTCATTTACACCCATTTTCAAGGCATATCTATGATTTTGCTCATTCATTTTTAACCCGTCCAATAGTATTTCTACCCATCCACATCAGGCTTTACCTGCCCAAATGAGGGTGGGCTGGTCTCTGCTTAAAGCTGCCTGCATCTGTGTATGTCTAGGCCTTTGTGTGCCTACATGCACATACATGCACATACATGCACATCTGGATACAGGTGCACACATTTATTACCCAGTCCACAGCACTGGGCAATAAAAATGGGACATGAACATTACAGAATAAAATTGCCAAAAATGCCTAGCAAAACAAAGCCATTTGCCCACAGAATGATGGTACATGTAATCCCAAGTAATGATGTCATTTTTTAAACTTGTTTTATGAACCAAAGTCTCAAGGTCTCACAGATCGTGTAAGTTACAAGGTTTCCGATAACCATCATTTACATCGTACTAAAATCGCTTATGCAAATTAAATATGTTTTCATTCGTGTTGACTTCAACCACGCAAGTTATGACACACACAAATTTGTACTGTTTAGTATTGACAAAAACAACAGAAGAAAGCAGTGAAATGACCAATACAAAGAACATTTATCTCACATGGAAATAAAACAACTCCCATCAATGTGTGATTTATTCGTTTCAGCGGGCACACCCGAAAGACATAAACTGCAGAATATGTTGATAACAGAATCAGTCAGTAGGTCAGATATGTATCATCTATGCCTTACTGCTAATCAAATTGTAATCAAAATACATAATACTAACATTACGTTGAATATATGTAAACGCAGTTGAACGTAAATATTGTCAAACTAGTGATAAACATTGCTTTACCTCAATCATAAGTGTTCGTAAAACAGTCTTTCCCAGAAACAGCACGTGTTATTCAAATTATGTGTGTTTAAAATGTGTTATTGGTGCACATGATTATAAATTGCTAGACGCTTGTTCTCAGGTAGTAACCGATGACCTTAACATTTTCAATTTATTTAAACACGATTGATGCCTAGACATTGAAGTCACGATGGAATGTTTTAATTCTCCTTCTCAATCTCTGTCACCAAGGGTGAGGTCGGCCATGAGCCCATTAGTCTTCTTTGTCTTCCTCTTCTTTCTTCCTAACTTTTCGTGCTCTACTAAATCTCTATCAACATTCTCCAGTTCTCTCTATCATTTGCTCGTGTTCTCCATTCTTCTCCCACTCTTTCCAGCTCTCTCTCATAGCAGTCTTCCTATCGCAATCTCTGTTTTCTGCAACAGATATATAATGGAAACTATCATTCAAACAGCAGCAATAGCTGCCAATGACATTGAAGTGGTGACATTTAAAGACCTGTAAGTTCTGGCAATAACACGGCTTACCAGGAATATATATATCAGATGTTGTAATTTAAAATTGAAGCTCTGGCAGAGTTGTGGTACAGATGCACAGGGTCCAGTGATAAGACATCAGGTTTGTTTTACTCTTGAGCTATCATCTTGCTCTCTCACCTCGTTTTCTCACATTGTTCTGTCACCTTGTTCTCTCGCATTGTTCTCTTGCCTTGTTCTTTCACCTTGTTCTCTCACCTTGTTCTCTCGCATTGTTCTCTTGCCTTGTTCTCTCACATTGTTCTTTCACCTTTTTCTCTCACATTGTTCTCTCACCTTGTTCTGTCACCTTGTTCTTTCACCTTGTTCTCTCACCTTGTTCTCTTGCATTGTTCTCTTACCTTGTTCTCTCACATTGTTCTTCCACATTGTTCTTTCACTTTGTTCTTTCACCTTGTTCTTTCACCTTGTTCTCTCACCTTGTTCTCTCGCATTGTTCTCTTGCCTTGTTCTCTCACATTGTTCTTTCACCTTGTTCTCTCACCTTGTTCTGTCACCTTGTTCTTTCACATTGTTCTCTCACCTTGTTCTCTCACCTTGTTCTGTCACCTTGTTCTTTCACATTGTTCTCTCACCTGGTTCTCTCACTTTGTTGTATCACCGTGTTCTTTCACTTTGTTCTCTCACCTTGTTCTTTCAATTTGTTCTCTAACCTTGTTCTTTCACCTTGTTCTCTCACCTTGTTCTCTCACCTAGTTCTTTCACCTTGTTCTCTTACTTTGTTCTCTCACCTTGTTCTTTCACCGTGTTCTTTCACCTTGTTCTCTCACCTTGTTCTTTCACTTTGTTCTCTCACCTAGTTCTTTCACTTTGTTCTCTCACCTTGTTCTTTCACCTTGTTCTCTCACCTAGTTCTTTCACTTTGTTCTCTCACCTTTTTCTCTCACCTTGTTCTTTCACATTGTTCTCTCACCTAGTTCTCTCACCTTGTTCTCTTACCTTGTTCTGTCACCTTGTTCTCTTACCTTGTTCTGTCACCTTGTTCTTTCACATTGTTCTCTCACCTAGTTCTCTCACTTTGTTGTATCACCGTGTTCTTTCACTTTGTTCTCTCACCTTGTTCTTTCAATTTGTTCTCTAACCTTGTTCTTTCACCTTGTTCTTTCACCTTGTTCTCTCACCTAGTTCTTTCACCTTGTTCTCTCACTTTGTTCTCTCACCTTGTTCTTTCACCGTGTTCTTTCACCTTGTTCTCTCACCTTGTTCTTTCACTTTGTTCTCTCACCTAGTTCTTTCACTTTGTTCTCTCACCTTGTTCTTTCACCTTGTTCTCTCACCTAGTTCTTTCACTTTGTTCTCTCACCTTGTTCTCTCACCTTGTTCTCTCACCTAGTTCATTCACTTTGTTCTCTCACCTAGTTCTTTCACCTTGTTCTCTCACCTTGTTCTTTCACTTTGTTCTCTCACCTAGTTCTTTCACTTTGTTCTCTCACCTTGTTCTCTCACCTTGTTCTTTCACTTTGTTCTCTCACCTTGTTCTTTCACTTTGTTCTCTCACCTTGTTCTTTCACCTTGTTCTCTCATTTTGTTCTCTCACCTTGTTCTCTCACCTTGTTCTTTCACTTTGTTCTCTCACCTTGTTCTTTCACCTTGTTCTCTCACTTTGTTCTCTCACCTTGTTCTCTCACCTTGTTCTTTCACCTTGTTCTCTCACCGTGTTCTTTCACTTTGTTCTCTCACCTTGTTCTTTCACCTTGTTCTCTCACCTAGTTGTTTCACCTTGTTCTTTCACCTTGTTCTCTCACCTTGTTCTCTCACCTTGTTCTCTCACCTAGTTCTTTCACTTTGTTTTCTCACCTTGTTCTTTCACTTTGTTCTCTCACCTTGTTCTTTCACCTTGTTCTTTCACCTTGTTCTCTCACCTTGTTCTTTCACTTTGTTCTCTCACCTTGTTCTCTCACCTTGTTCTCTCACCTAGTTCTTTCACTTTGTTCTCTCACCTTGTTCTTTCACTTTGTTCTCTCACCTTGTTCTTTCACTTTGTTCTCTCACCTTGTTCTTTCACCTTGTTCTTTCACCTTGTTCTCTCACCTTGTTCTCTCACTTTGTTCTCTCACCTTGTTCTTTCACTTTGTTCTGTCACCTTGTTCTTTCACTTTGTTCTCTCACCTTGTTCTTTCACTTTGTTCTCTCACCTTGTTCTTTCACTTTGTTCTCTCACCTTGTTCTCTCACCTTGTTCTTTCACTTTGTTCTCTCACCTTGTTCTTTCACCTTGTTCTTTCACCTTGTTCTCTCACTTTGTTCTCTCACCTTGTTCTTTCACTTTGTTCTCTCACCTTGTTCTCTCACCTTGTTCTTTCACCTTGTTCTTTCACCTTGTTCTTTCACCTTGTTCTCTCACTTTGTTCTCTCACCTTGTTCTTTCACTTTGTTCTCTCACCTTGTTCTTTCACCTTTTTCTTTCACCTTGTTCTCTCACCTTGTTCTCTCACCTTGTTCTCTCACCTTGTTCTCTCACCTAGTTCTTTCACTTTGTTCTCTCACCTTGTTCTCTCACCATGTTCTGTCACTTTGTTCTCTCACCTTGTTCTCTTGCCTTGTTCTCTCACCTTGTTTTCTCACCTAATTCTCTCATCTTGTTCTCTCGCCTTGTTCTTTCATCTTGTTCTCTCACCTTGTTCTCTCACCTTGTTCTCTCACCTTGTTCTCTCACCTTGTTCTCTCAACTTGTTCTCTCACCTTGTTCTCTCACCTTGTTCTCTCACCTTGTTCTCTCACCTTGTTCTCTCACCTTGTTCTCTCAACTTGTTCTCTCACCTTGTTCTCTCACCATACCCTTACACCCTTTCACCTAGTTTTCTCACTTGTTCACACACTATGCACAATAACCACCCTGTCACCTACCTACATAATCGACTCTGTATTCTCGGTTGCCACGGTGACGACAGCCCATCTTTCCGCGTGATCCCAGCAGTGTGTGAGGCTGTCAGCCTTTAGTGACTTTGAAATGGATCTACAGCTAAATGTGGGTTGTTTTTATTGCCAGTTTCATGAGATTTACTGTTTGGACACATTTAACACACATCTGTGATTTTGCCGACTTGTAGTTGCTACGGATTGGCACATTCAATGGGTGTATGCGACAGCATGCAACTGCAAGCGCTGAATGGATTCAGAAGGAATGGAAGGGTTCTTACAGTCAGTTGTAAAGGACAGACACATACCTATGATGCATCAGAATTATCATAACAGTGTGAGAGGTTATTAGGTTAGGTTAGACTTTGTTCTCTCTGAATGTGGCCTGTTGTAATGAGTGAATTCCCCTCCATCTGTTAAAACCTGGCTCTCAACATTGGGAACTGTGTATCCCCTGTGAATCGGAGAATCATGTTAATGTCGGTTCCATCTCAATTTTGGATGTTAAAGAACCACTGAGGACGACAAGCACCCTGGCAGTGACCACCCTGGCAGTGACCACCCTGGCAGTGACCACCTCAGTGCCAGCATAGAAAGGTCAACTTGGTGTACATGTTCTGAAAAAGACAGACTAGTTCATTGAGATCATAATGTTGCAACCACAATATAATATTATACAGACTAGACAGTTACTAAAACCCTCCAATTGAGTGCTGGAAACAACTAGAACTAGTATGAATTAGAACTAAAATAATATTCTGCACGTGTTCAAACGTATATAATTCACAGAGACAATTATTTTGATTTCTGAAAACTTACTCTATACACCCAGACACATAAAAATATAAGATTTGTAAAAGCATACTATAATACATGAGATAAATAATTAGTAATTGTCACGATATCTGAAAACATCCACTGTCTGGATACACATGGTCATTACGGGACAAGTTATTTATGCATGTAAAATATGTGGACTGGGTTGTGTGTTTGTGTGTACACACACCTGTATCTACCAGGTAATTTTTGGAGTACTAAAAATGTATCTATTGGGGTCATGTACCTATTAGGTAATGTTTAGGGGGTAAATGTATCTATTTGAGTCATGTATCTATTGGGTAATTTTTTGCATGATAAATTCATCTATCAGGCTTGTTTGGCATGTATCTATCAGGTCATTCATTTTTGGCCCGGGAAATGTATTTATAATTTTTGTTGTGGTAAAAATGTAACTATTGGGATCATAGATCTATATGGTCATTTTTTGTGTGGCAAAATGTATCTATCGGGTATGTTTTAGCAAGGTAAATGTATCAGTTAAGGTCATGTATCTATTGGGCTTTTTTGGCATGTTAAATGTATCTATCAGGTCAATTTTTTGCGTGTTAAATGCATCTAACGGATCATTTTTATTGTGGTAAAAATGTGCCCATGCATAAGAGCCCTGCCCAAAGCCTCTCCTCGTGAGGGAGACGGCTGGAGCTGGGAGGTAATTGGGCCACTGACTGGGCTGCCCGTCCTTCTATCACCACCAGTATTGAACGTCTGCACCTGCATCAATTTGTCGCTAATGAAGTTGTGTTTGGCGAAGCCTGGGAACTCAGCGCAGTGTCGGAGTAAAAAACACAGACTTGTTGCTGATGTCGGAAAGATGCTGCACTGTGATTAATGGTAGCAGCAAATCTGACACAGTCTGCTAGATTGGACTACTGTAGTGACACTGCATTCAGGCATCTAAAATCGCTAAATTGTCAGCTGTTAGATGTATGTAAAAAAGTGATTTTTTTTGTTTCTGAAAACACTACAAATATGTGGTCTGTAGTACAGTTGTGTACCATGTACCATTGAACTGGTACACTATTACACAACTGTACTATGGTTCTAAAACCATTTTTATATGGTTTTAGAACCATTTTTAATCCTTTGGGCCATAGGTCCAACAGACGTATGGCATCACTCTGTGTGCACCGATGAAGTAACAGAGACAGTTGTACAACAGCTGACTGAATATTCTGGGAAAATATCCCATACTCAGTTTACTCTCCAGGGATGACGAGGCAGAAAATACGTTTCCAAGAGAGGGATGGCGATCGCTGACAGACGGGCCACATCTGCTGAAAGTGCTCTCAGAATGGTGATGATGATGACGTGCCAGTTGATTTAGTAGTGGAATAAGTTGCTCTGATGTAAAAACCAGATCATGCTCACTCCACGATGTAGTTAGATGGCACTGTGAAAGATAGCAACCATCCATCTGGGCGGGTGGTTGGGAGTAATACGCAGAAAACAGAAATAAACACAACAGTAACAGTCTTTTTTCACTGATGTTTGCTTGCAGTGTGTGGGTCTGACATGGTGCTGGTGCTCTAGGGTAGTCTTCATGGTCAAGAGGGATGTGTGGATGTCATTGATGTGTTGGGGGGGGGGACCATACCAAAAGCATGGGCCATCCATGACTGGTCTTCATGCCACTTTAGTGATAGTGGTTATCAAGGCCAAGGCCAAGAGGCCACACCAATGATAGGTGACACCACACCAATGACACCGTGGCCAAGAGGCCACACTAGTGAAAAGGGCCATCCAGGCCATGGCCAAGAGGCCACACTAATTATAGAAGCCATTCAGGCCATGGTCAAAGGGCCATTCCAGTCATAGGGTCCAACCAGGTCATAGCCAAGACGTCACACTGTTGAACTATTCAAGAGGCCACTGTAGTGATAGGGTCCATCCAGGCCAAGACCAAGAGGCCACACTGATGTTAGGATCCATCGAGGCCATGGCCAATGGGCCACACCAATGATAGTGGCCATCCATGTCACGGCCAATGGACCACACCAATGATAGTGGCCATCCATGTCACGGCCAATGGACCACACCAATGATAGTGGCCATCCATGTCATGACCAAAATACTACACTAGTGATAGGGTTCATTGAGGCCATGGTCATGAGGCCACACTAGTGATAGGGTTCATTCGGGCCATGGTCATGAGGCCACACTAGTGATAGGGTTCATTGATGCCATGGTCATGAGGCCACACTGGTGATAGGGTTCATTCAGGCCATGGTCATGAGGCCACACTAGTGATAGGGTTCATTCAGGCCATTGTCATGAGGCCACACTGGTGATAGGGTTCATTGATGCCATGGTCATGAGGCCACACTAGTGATAGGGTTCATTGATGCCATGGTCATGAGGCCACACTGGTGATAGGGTTCATTCAGGCCATGGTCATGAGGCCACACTAGTGATAGGGTTCATTGATGCCATGGTCATGAGGCCACACTGGTGATAGGGTTCATTCAGGCCATGGTCATGAGGCCACACTAGTGATAGGGTTCATTCAGGCCATTGTCATGAGGCCACACTGGTGATAGGGTTCATTGATGCCATGGTCATGAGGCCACACTAGTGATAGGGTTCATTGATGCCATGGTCATGAGGCCACACTGGTGATAGGGTTCATTCAGGCCATGGTCATGAGGCCACACTAGTGATAGGGTTCATTCGGGCCATGGTCATGAGGCCACACTAGTGATAGGGTTCATTGATGCCATGGTCATGAGGCCACACTGGTGATAGGGTTCATTCAGGCCATGTTCATGAGGCCACACTAGTGATAGGGTTCATTCAGGCCATTGTCATGAGGCCACACTGGTGATAGGGTTCATTGAGGCCATGGTCATGAGGCCACACTAGTGATATGGTTCATTGAGGCCATGGTCATGAGGCCACACTAGTGATAGGGTTCATTGAGGCCATGGTCATGAGGCCACACTAGTGATAGGGTTCATTCGGGCCATGGTCATGAGGCCACACTAGTGATAGGGTTCATTGATGCCATGGTCATGAGGCCACACTAGTGATAGGGTTCATTCAGGCCTTTGTCATGAGGCCACACTAGTGATATGGTTCATTGAGGCCATGGTCATGAGGCCACACTAGTGATAGGGTTCATTGAGGCCATGGTCATGAGGCCACACTAGTGATAGGGTTCATTCGGGCCATGGTCATGAGGCCACACTAGTGATAGGGTTCATTGATGCCATGGTCATGAGGCCACACTAGTGATAGGGTTCATTCAGGTCATTGTCATGAGGCCACACTAGTGATAGGGTTCATTGATGCCATGGTCATGAGGCCACACTAGTGATATGGTTCATTCGGGCCATGGTCATGAGGCCACACTAGTGATAGGGTTCATTGATGCCATGGTCATGAGGCCACACTAGTGATAGGGTTCATTGAGGCCATGGTCATGAGGCCACACTAGTGATAGGGTTCATTGAGGCCATGGTCATGAGGCCACACTAGTGATAGGGTTCATTCAGGCCATGGTCATGAGGCCACACTAGTGATAGGGTTCATTCAGGCCATGGTCATGAGGCCACACTAGTGATAGGGTTCATTCAGGCCATGGTCATGAGGCCATACTGGTGCAAGGACCACCTCTTCCTCATTCCCATTTGTCATCCTATCAGGGTACTGGGTGTGAGCTGCCTGTCTTCCCTGTGGCTGTCTCTGCTTACTTAGTTGGTTCATCTCATCTGCACCAAACGACCTGACCACATCATCCATCATCCATGTAATCATTATAAATCAGAGTGCTGAGATGTATTGTGTGGTTACATATCTTGGCAGCTGGCAGCCCTCTTGATCCAAAGCCCTCCCAGTCAAACATCCACAGTCAAAAACCCTCCTGGTCAAACTGCTTTGGTTAAAAGCCGTCCCAGTCAAAAATCAAATTTATTCAGTTAAAAACTATCCTAGTCAAACATCCTTGGCCAAAAGCCCTACCAGTCAAATGTCCTCCAAGTCAAAAGCCCTTCTTGTCAAACTTCCTTGGTTAAAAGCCCTCCCAGTCTAACTCCTTTGGCCAAACGGGTGAATGTCATACCGGTCAAATGTGCTGTATAAAAACACCCTCCTAGTCAAATGTCCTCTGTCAAAAGGCTCCCCAGTCAAATGTTCTCTATCCTTAGCGCTTGGTGTCAGCATAAGATACAAATCCATCAACAGATAAACATATATGCACATACATGCACACACATGCACACACATGCACACATATGCACACACATGCACACACATGCACACACATGCACACACATGCACACACATGCATACACATGCACACACAATAGGCATTATATGAAAGTGTTATAAGCACAATCAAAACTATTATGTATTTATAATATCTAATATACATACATCATGCATTTAAAGCACAATTATTGGTATACAATATTTTCTCTTCTTCTTCTTCTTATGGTTAACTCGTCACTCTATGTTAGCCACATGTTTGTGACTAGAGTATTGTCAAGCTTGGTTTTCAGAGTTGTCCTTCTCTGGAATTAGTGAGTCCACCACAGGTTACACATATACCCCATGTGTGGGATCTTTTACTCCCCAGACAGAAGGGCCCAACCATCTTTTAGTGTCTCTTCCGAAAGAAAGACACAGTCAATGTGAGGTGAATGAAATTGCCTAAGTTTCGAAACGGCGGTAAGTGGGATTGAACCACCGTCCCAGGGCTTAATTTATGCAGGATAAAATTATTGCCAGTCACACATGTTTTGGCGGACACATGGATGTTAACTGTTAAGCTAGTTTATGAACGTTCACATGTTCCTGAAATGGGCTACAAACACACATATGACACCATTTACAATTTACACTTTCAAGGCATAACTAACAATATCTATGGTTTTGGAAGACGTTTTGCTCCTTCATTGTTTTACCCGTCCACCCATATTTCTGACCGTCCATATTCGTTTTTACCCGGCCTAATGACGGGTGGACGGGTCTCTACATAAAGCTGTGCACCGTCCCCTCGATTGATAGTCTGGCGCTCTACCACGCGACCACTTCTCCTCACTTCTCTGACTTTATCTCTCTGACATTTCTCCTGCCCGAGTTCACTAAGTCTGATATGAAGCCGTCTCTGTCAAGTGACCGCCACTACAAGATAACACCTGTGTGCCAGTGTGTGGTCAGTTTGTCTCTTGACCGCTGGTCAGCTGTCGCTGCTGGCTGATTGCTTGACCACTCTCTCGAGCCTCCACCCACACCTGACTCATTAGGCAGAAGGCGTTGGCCACCTGTGTCCACCTCAGGTCAGGTGTGCGAGAAAGCACTTAGCAGGTACAAAAAGCCATTGGTGTCTTTGAGAGGCTGCAGAGGACGGTCCAGACATGATGTGGTGTGACACTGTGACATTTCGTCTTGTCATCATCACCCGTGTACCTGTACCTGTAGTTTAAAGCGACATGGTCTGTTCGTGGCTTTTTATTTTTATTGCAAAATCATGTTAATCAGTATAAGTTATAACTATTGTAGCGTCCTGACCGCCAATAAATGTTTTATCAAAACAGAACTGACTTCGTAATGTTAAACGTCGAATGTTTATATACGCTGTCACTAAAATCATCGCGAGTGACACCCACCCTTTGACGTTTACCAACTGGGAGCTGTGCACTTGGCTGGGTGTAGCGTTAGTGGTGTCAACTTAGTGTTCACGTGATACTGCATCGCGTGATCATGCATTTCCTTCTCGGCTTTTAGCCACGCCTACAACGGTTTCGAAAACGTCTCGTGCTCGATGTGTACACAGAGTTAAACACCCCTTACTGTTTCTATTTTCAACCCCTAAATGGTACATGAAAACATACTTTGACTGTATTTACACTATAATAGGTATTATTTATAACGTATAATATGATTTTGCAATAAAAATTAAAAGCCATGAACGGACCATGTCGCTTTAACATTGTCTCGCATAGTCTTCGTTAATCAGTATTAGTCACCTGTCATATGGAATATTTAGTCTTTTAGCTGTGGTGGTTGTCGTCATTATCATCATTATTTAATATGCTACCTGAAGTTCAGGTCAATTCTTCGTCAAGGTCAAATGAACTTTTTAAGGTCGGGTCAAGTCTTTGTCAATGTCAGGTCAACTCTCACAAGGTCGGTTCAATTCTCCATCCAGAGCAAGTAAACTACTTTGTCAATTTGATCAAGTCAACGTTACCTCAAGGTCAGGTCAAAAAGGTCTCAAGGTCAGGTCAAAATTTTCTCAAGGTTCACTTATCATTATCAGTATCATATGTTAGACAAGTACTTTTCCAAGTTTGTTACATACTGTAAATTTAACTATGCTTAAGTTGGTAAATCATAATAATATTTATTGTTTATTGTTCAGTAAACTTAGTACAGTATTATTTCGGAGTTCAGTACATTTTTTGTTTCTTGAATACTATTGCCTTGAATATAAAGATGAATGTGTCATCTACAAAAAAGCAAACATGTTCCTAGTTAAAATAATTCAACAACGTATGGCTCAAATGGTGATTTGGCTCAAATAGGTTGAAGAAGGCCTTGCTGACAATAATCAGTGTCATGCCATCCCATCCCATCCAGAACAAGAGTTTTTATAATTCCAAATAATATATTGTTGTAGATTTTATATTCATGTCCCAGACGTAGTAATATTTTTCACTAGCTGTAATATTAAATTATAATGAATTATATATGTTGTTGTTCTTCTGATTCCGTCATCGGGGTTGAGGCGGACTGTGATTCAGTTCCAAGATTTCAGTTTTCTTTTACCTCCTCTTTTATTTGCTCACTTTCCTACACTATCATCTCTATAAACTGTCCCCATTCCTCTCGTTCTCCAGTCCTTTCCCTCCTCATCCCTGCACCCTCTGGGCATCTTCTCTCCCTGCCAGTCATTCTCCCCCATTCTCTCCACATGCCCGGCCCGGTGCGCGGACAAAACTTCCTCGGACAAAACCCCCTCGGACAAAACCCCCTCGGACAAAACCCCCTCCATACATAACTCCCTCTAGACATAAGCCATTTCCGGACAAACCCCCCTTGGACAAAACCCCCTCCATACATAATTCCTTCTAGACAAGCATTTCCGGACAAAACCACCTCATCAATGATACTAGACTCAAGAATGTCAATGAATTCTATGTCAATTTACGCCTGACACATTTAAATAATGGTTACAAATTCGTACAGTCAACCCTTCATCAGCATCTTCGTAAAAGCATCTTTTACCCCACACTCCCACAGTTGTCTACCCTCACTGTTTACTTCTCTGTCAGTGTCATTGTCTCTGGGCAATACATATATGCCAGGGTAACATGACTTAGTTACAACATGTACACAGCTGTCAAGGATTAAACCCTCTTGGAATTTGCTCATGCCTTCACAGCTCACTGGGTAATTCAGACTTGTGGTGCCATCTGGTGGATAAATGTGTGCTATATGTCACACCTTAGTCTCTTGGATGGACTTACCTTTGGGTTTTTGAGATGACAAGTATCGAGTTTGTACTTAGTGGTACTTGGCAGAATAGTAAGTATATTTAGAAAACCAAATAACAGTTATCTATCTAATGGTTCGCCTCTATGGGACACAACATTGAATTCCAATTGTGATAATAATTAAATTAAAATGATATAACACATAATTGTTGATATATATATATATATATATATATATATATATATATTCATTGAATTGCAGTCACAGTAATAATTACAATTAAAAAAAGATATATGTATATATGTGTATATATATGTATATATTATTGCTGATAATTATAACTGAACTGTAGTTTGAATACATCACTCACATATGCATGCAGAACATAGTCGACTCTGGGTGCATCCTCTAGACTGGATGTGCATGTCTGTGAGGCTGACTGTATGCCACGCTCACGGCAAATCAGTCTCCAGTGTAATAGTTCTATCTGGCTCAGTGGGGATATTATGAGCCACAATGTATGGTTGGTGCCTTCGTGAAGTGGACATTACTCAGCAATATTGGGTTTGGGCAGTGCATCTGAAATTGAATGGAAGCCACACAGGATGGATATCGTATAATTTACAGATCACCTGCCTAAATTACTGTTGTTTACCACGTAAGTGTGTGCTTACTGCCTGTACAATTGAATACGGTGTGTGTGTAATGTATGTACATTTAATTTCGGGTTCATCACAAGGGCCTGTTAAGTAGTTCCCTGTTATGCACCTACCCCATGTCCAAAGACGTCATTGTCATATATGACAAGTGACCAGTGGTCACTCTACAGGGATCCTTTCATGTCTTCTATTAAGTATGGATTTACTCAAGTGTGCACAAAACTTCAACATACTTGGTTGATAAGATTATTATTATTACTAGGATCACACATCAGTCACACATAGTGTATGATCTTTATGTCATAGGTTCATGAAGACCAGTGCTAATGTAGATGGACTTTAGCTGTCTTATGTTCATGATGACCAAAGTTAATGTATCTGATCTTTTTGTCCTATATGCTCATGATGGTGTTCATATGCCTCATATTTCTGTCCTATGTTCATGATGGTGCTCATATGTATGATGTTTCTGTCCTATATGTTCATGATGGTGTTCATATGTCTGATGTTTCTGTCCTATGTTCATGATGGTGTTCATATGTCTGATGTTTCTGTCCTATATGTTCATGATGGTGTTCATATGTCTGATGTTTCTGTCCTATGTTCATGATGGTGTTCATATGTATGATGTTTCTGTCCTATATGTTCATGATGGTGTTCATATGTCTGATGTTTCTGTCCTATGTTCATGATGGTTTTCATATGTCTGATGTTTCTGTCCTATATGTTCATGATGGTGTTCATATGTCTGATGTTTCTGTCCTATGTTCATGATGGTGTTCATATGTATGATGTTCCTGTCCTATATGTTCATGATGGTGTTCATATGTCTGATGTTTCTGTCCTAAGTTCATGATGGTGCTCATATGTATGATCTTTCTGTCCTATATGTTCATGATGGTG
The DNA here is from genome assembly GCA_964017155.1 of Oasisia sp. SBJ-2009. Taxonomy (NCBI): domain Eukaryota; kingdom Metazoa; phylum Annelida; class Polychaeta; order Sabellida; family Siboglinidae; genus Oasisia; species Oasisia sp. SBJ-2009. The sequence goes on along the minus strand of OZ024861.1, from coordinate 30,509,762 downwards.
TTCATATGTCTGATCTTTCTGCCCTAGGTTCATGATGGTGCTCATATGCCTGATATTCAGTGTGTTGTCAACAATAGAACAATATACAAGCTTTGCAAATGAAACACTATTTTGGATGGTAAGTGCAAATTGTATAACACGTTTTATTTGAATAAATTGCGAACTCATTAATTGTGGACTATTGACTCTACTTTATAGGATCACCTCGGGCCACAGTAGTTTGAATTTCTTAAGCAAATGATTCACTTTAGAAATTAGAACATTCCTAGATAAAATTAGCATCTAGATAGTTCCAATCTACCTCTGGTAAGGACCATGTACTAAACTGATATACCCAGGTATGTTGCCTACTGCTCTCAACAAGCATGGTGATTATAGAATTGTTACATAAGAGAACCCCAGACCTGGAGTGGAATAGAACAAATTATCTGCATATCTAATACACAGATCTTGCTGGGTATCAAGTTACGTCTAATCAGGATGCCATGGTCATATTTACCTCAATGTGGGTAAAATACTGAAACTGATCAATAATAGTTAATTATATTACCATTTAAAACTAAATTAATACATAATAAAATAGTTGATAAATATTACATATTAAAAATAATAGATATTAAAAAATTAATATAGTTTATTATATTACAATAAATAAATAAAAAATAGTTGGTAAATAGTAAAATACTATGTATTAAAAATAGTAGATATTAAAAAATTAATAATAGTTATATTACAATTAAAAAATAAATAATAAAATAGTTGATAAATAGTAGAAGTTAGATGTCCCATTGTTGTGTACCAGTACTGTGATCTGACCCATATCATTGATGTCAGTGTGCTCTGTATTGCGATACATATCGCATCATGAAGTGGTGTATCGTTTATTGTAGTATGATTAACTTACTTTGGAGCTTTATGTCGAAATGAGTACAACGTTTCGGTCCGTCAGCTACGGGCCTTGTTCACGTACTGGTGTCACGTGTGTTGCCTCAGATTTCGGCGGGATACCATCTGCCTGCTTTCGACAACCAAATTATCCCGCCGAAATCTGAGGCAACACACGTGACACCAGTACGTGAACAAGGTCCGTAGCTGACGGACCGAAACGTCGTACTCGCTTCGACATAAAGCTCCAAAGTGAGGTAATCATACTACAATAAACCATTCTTGGAGCCATGAACAATATATTTATTATGGTGTATCGTTGCTAACCTTGACCTCTGTCCGGTGTGTTCCAGGAGATAGTGCTAGTTGTGTTCTTTGGCCTCGAGTACATTATCCGCCTGTGGTCCGCGGGCTGTCGCAGCAAGTACATGGGACTGGGGGGACGCTTCAGGTTCGCCAGGAAACCCATCTCCATCATAGGTGAGCAGTTCTTGCAGTATACTTCTCTCCGTCCATTAATGACCCTCGGTCAGTTAGCTGACCATTCTGTAGAATGAGTGAGTCCACTACAGGTTACACATTTACCCCGGTGTGGGATATTTTACTTCCCCAGCATAGAAACCTCATAGAATAGTATCCTAACAAGCCAGGGCAGTTTGCCAGGCAAAACTAACCCTCTCAGATTCCATATGCGAAGTTAGCTGAGTCAAAGCATAGCTTTATGCAGAGACCCGTCCACCTGTCATTTGGACGTGTAAAAACGAATATGGATGGGTAGAAATATGGGTGGACGGGTCAAAAATGAAGGATAAAAAAGTCTTCCAAAACCATAGATATTGTTAGTTATGCCTTGAAAGTGAGCGTAAATGGTGTCACGTGTGTTTGTAGTCCTTTTAAGGTAAAAAAAAAGATTTAATGTCTGTGAACTGGCTTAACAGTTAACATCCACATGTTCACCAAAACATGTGACTAGCAATAATTTAATCCTGCATAAAGCCCTCAGTCAAAGTTATAATTGACTTCACCAGTTGCGAATGTATCAGCCGTGAGAACAGCACGAATACCTGACCCAATTTGAAGATGGATTCCGACTGGCAGGAATCCCAACATAATGACCCATTTACAATGTAGACATTGTATGTAACACAAACAACGATTGGCTGAAATATGTTTATATTATAGTCACCTGACCTGGCGGGAACCACATATCTGGTGGCCGGTTTCGTTGCCTGAACTTAAATTAAATTAAATTGCAAAGCTATCATCCAGAGGGACTGCTGTCATGTGACACTAACATGGTCACATGACAACAGCTCATACTCATGCAGAGGACATTCAAACTCTGAAAAGCACCTATGCTTTTTCAGAATAACCATTGCACCTTTGCAGTGGAAATGCCAGTCAAAGTTTACAGTAATTGAAATGTAATGTTACAGAAATGTGAAGGTTACAAAGTGGATATATTATGTACATTTAAATATATAAACAGCAAAACTCTGTTTGTATGAAAGTCTTATCTGACTTGTATTTCAGATCTCATTGTTGTCGTTGCTTCGATCATTGTGCTCACTGTTGGCTCTAACGGCCAGGTGTTTGCTACATCGGCCATCAGGTAAGTACATCATTGTGCTCTAAGTGTCACATGTTTGCTGCAACAGTAAGTACGTCACTGTGCTAACTGTTGGCTCTAAGTGTCACATGTTTGCTACAACAGTAAGTACGTCATTGTGCTAACTGTTGGCTCTAAGTGTCACATGTTTGCTACAACAGTAAGTACGTCATTGTGCTAACTGTTGGCTCTAAGTGTCACATGTTTGCTACAACAGTAAGTACGTCATTGTGCTAACTGTTGGCTCTAAGTGTCACATGTTTGCTACAACAGTAAGTACGTCATTGTGCTAACTGTTGGCTCTAAGTGTCACATGTTTGCTACAACAGTAAGTACGTCATTGTGCTAACTGTTGGCTCTAAGTGTCACATGTTTGCTACAACAGTAAGTACGTCATTGTGCTAACTGTTGGCTCTAAGTGTCACATGTTTGCTACAACAGTAAGTACGTCATTGTGCTAACTGTTGGCTCTAAGTGTCACATGTTTGCTGCAACAGTAAGTACGTCATTGTGCTAACTGTTGGCTCTAAGTGTCACATGTTTGCTACAACAGTAAGTACGTCATTGTGCTAACTGTTGGCTCTAAGTGTCACATGTTTGCTACAACAGTAAGTACGTCATTGTGCTAACTGTTGGCTCTAAGTGTCACATGCTTGCTACAACAGTAAGTACGTCATTGTGCTAACTGTTGGCTCTAAGTGTCACATGTTTGCTACAACAGTAAGTACGTCATTGTGCTAACTGTTGGCTCTAAGTGTCACATGTTTGCTACACCAGTAGGTACGTCATTGTGCTAACTGTTGGCTCTAAGTGTCACATGTTTGCTACAACAGTAAGTACGTCATTGTGCTCACTGTTGGCTCTAAGTGTCACATGCTTGCTACAACAGTAAGTACGTCATTGTGCTAACTGTTGGCTCTAAGTGTCACATGCTTGCTACAACAGTAAGTACGTCATTGTGCTAATCGTTGGCTCTAAGTGTCACATGCTTGCTACAACAGTAAGTACGTCATTGTGCTAACTGTTGGCTCTAAGTGTCACATGCTTGCTACAACAGTAAGTACATCATTGTGCTAACTGTTGGCTCTAAGTGTCACATGCCTGCTACAACAGTAAGTACGTCATTGTGCTAACTGTTGGCTCTAAGTGTCACATGTTTGCTACAACAGTAGGTACGTCATTGTGCTAACTGTAAGCTCTAAATGTCACATGTTTGCTACAACAATAAGTAGGTCATTGTGCTAACTGTTGTCTCTAATATCCAAACTCTGATAGCCAAGCACTAATAATTACTGGTAGACAAACTCAGAACACTACTTCTTGCGTGATCAATGAAATACATCGACAGTATATTATGTTATGTAACTGCTCAGGAAGAGGTCAAATCAATATACATCCTGTATTTACATAACAGCCAATTTGATTGAGTAACCACACTGCTATGCCTGGGTGCTTTAACATGGCATGCAGATTGCTTTGTGGCTAGTTTCTTCAGTTTTTCACTGTCTTACTTTTTATATGTTTTGACACTGGCTCCTGGAAACTGGTGAAAAACTGCATCAGTTTAAAAATAACATGTTTTTTTAAAGGTGGATTATTGATGCATGAGATCGGCAAATGTTTTGATTAAACAACCTAAATAGTTCATGCATACTTCTGGATTGTATAACTAAAATAATATACTCAGAGTTAACTTAACTTAACTTAACTTGTAACTTAAATAGTTTACCTGACTCAATGATTATACATAATCTCAAACATTATACAACCTAAATATTGCATTCGAACTCAAGGATTATACCTAACTCTGACTCAACCATTCTAAAGACTTGCTGTATCACTAGAGTATTGGATGTATTGTGACTGTACTCTGATGTAGTGTATTAAGGTTGTAGAAGATGTACTACAGGTGTATCGCATATGTATCACAGTATGCCTGGTGTTGTGGCTGTACACTGTTGTGTACACTGATGTAGCACAAGTGTATCCAAGTTGTGTAGGGTGTACTATGGGTGTATCACAGATGTATCACAGTATGCCTGGCGTTGTGGCTGTACATTGTTGTGTGAACTGATGTAGCATGTACACTGATGTAACACAGGTGTATCCAGGTTGTGTAGGGTGTACTATGGGTGTATCACATATGGTGCGCGGACAAAACCCCCTCTGGACAAAACCCCCTCGGACAAAAAACCCTCGGACAAAACCCCCTCGGACAAAACCCCCTCCATACATAACTCCCTCTAGACATAAACCATTTCCGGACAAAACCCCCTTGGACAAAACCCCCTCCATACATAATTCCTTCTAGACAATCCATTTCCGGACAAAACCCCCTCATCAATGATACTAGACAGAGGGTATTATTATGCTAGTAATTATAACATTTATATTTTCATTTTATACAATATATATATATATATATATATATAATAAAGCTTTATTGCCATATTCAACGTGCATTACATGATGAATTGGAATGTAGTCTGGCGTTGACTCATATAGAGCCTATCTATCTATCTATATATATATATATATATATATATATATATACAATAAAATTAAATATGGCAAATAAATATAAGATATAGATATAAGATATACATATTGTACATGATAATTTTAATATAATAAATAAATAAAGACAAAATTTAAATAATAGATTATCTATTTAACAATAATTGTGGTGTAAACTAGTTAATAAATAAATAAATATATATAAAATGTCCTTTAAAATTGTTTAAAAAAAAATATATTATCTTCTAAAAATATAGTTTAAATTAGTAAACATACATTATAAGAGGACTAAAATATCATTTAAAATTATAAGTACAATTGAATGCGTCCAATTTTGTTTTTAAAATATATTTATACAATTATTAAGTTAAGCTAACATTTCAGGAGAAGAGAAGATTGTTGTTCAGCACCACTGATCCGCTATATTATATAAATAGTATGCACAAATATACAGCCAAGCTAAGTTTACTTCTTTTGATAATTCTTGAGGCTAGTATCTATGATGAGGGGGTTTTGTCCGAGGGGGTTTTGTCCGGAAGGAGCTTATGTCTTGATGGAGTTATGTATGGAGGGGGTTTTGTCCCAGGGGGTTTTGTCCGAGGGGGTTTTGTCCGGAGGGAGTTTTGTCCTACCTTCATCACATATGTATCACAGTATGCCTAGTGTTGTGGCTGTACACTGTTGTGTGAACTTATATAGCACAGCTGTATCCAAGTTGTGTAGGGTGTACTAAGGGTGTATCGCAGATGTATCATGGTGTACCTGCTGTTGTTTCAGAGGTGTCCGTTTCCTCCAGATCCTGCGTATGCTACACGTGGACAGACAGGGCGGCACTTGGCGGCTGCTTGGCTCCGTCGTCTACATTCACAGACAGGTAGAGTCAACAGGAATTAATGTTTCCAGATCAAAAATCATGTCACTCAAATATCCTATGGGGAACCTATCTTCTTCTTCTTCGCCTTTTCCCACTAGGTGGGGTCAGCAGCCTGAATTCTTTATTTCCAGAATGTTCTGTCCTTGGCATCCTCCGGGGTGATCCGCAGTTCCTGCATATCCCTTCGAACGCCATCCATCCATCTCCCTCTTGGTCTCCCTCTTTGTCTTTTTCCTGGCACTCTCATGTCAACAAATGCTCTCACTTCGTTGTTTTCTTCCATTCTCTGCATGCATCCACACCAGCGTAGTCTAATTTCTCTGACTTTCTCTTGTGTGCTACTCACTCCCAGCTCCTGTCTGATGTCCACACTCTTTACTTTGTCTCTCAGTGTTACACCTTTAATTCTTCTCAACATCCTCATCTCTGTTTTCTTGAGAATCTGTTCCTCCTTTTTTCTCATTCTGCTGGGGTCTGTGGGGAACCTATATGACTAGTAAGCCAGGTAGCACTGTTATGCAAATCGGGCCTCATATCGTCAACTGCCAGTGTTACTTCGTTACACCACATTCATTCATTATATCCAGCATTTATTATACGTTGAATATATATTTTATGTTAATAGCAGTTGGAGTGTAAACGAATTCAAAGATGAACTGAAAAAATAAATAAACATCGCGCGTGCATAAAGATCATTATTAAGTCACAGGCCTGAGTTGCATATCAGCACCCCTAATGGTCATGTAGGTTCCCCATTGTCATAAAGATAAGTTCTTATATAGCACAGTATCCAGTCTTCAGGCGCTTCACATATTACTCCCTGGCAGACCTGTTCAATCAAACACCAACTCGACTTCTCTGGAAAGCATCCAGCTATGCTGCAATTGTTACGCAAATACTATTTGTACACAAATATCTGTGACTGTCTATAGCAAGGTACTGATTCGTACAGCTGAGTGAACTGGAGCAATGTAGAATGTACAAACTAGTGACCACTACTACCTGATACTGACCACTAGTGACCACTACATCCTGGGGTTAGTCATACTTCACCAGGCACTGACTGCTAGTGACCACTATTGGATGTACTTGACCAGACACTGACCACTGGTGACCACTATTGGATGTATTTGACCAGACACCTGAGAGCAGATCTGCCTGAGAGTGACCACGAGTGACCACTACTGACCACACTTGACCAGACACTAACCACTAGTGACCACTAATGGTCATATCTGACCAGAGAGTGACCACTACTGACCACACTTGACCAGCCTATGTCTGTTGTAGGAGTTGATCACGACACTGTACATAGGGTTCCTGGGTCTCATCTTCTCGTCCTACTTCGTTTATCTTGCCGAGAAAGACACAACGAATGAGAACGGACACACAGACTTCACAAGCTACGCAGACGCCCTCTGGTGGGGGGTGGTGAGTACATCACGACAAAGAGTTTCAGTTGTCTTTCGAAGTATACGTCATGTTGTCATCATGATTTATATTTTATATTATTCATCAGCACTTTCAAATACTAGGTTATAATTATTGTTATTATTACTTTAACTTTTAAGACTGGCAAAATTTGTTAAGAAGAAAAAGAATATTCATATCATATTAATCATCAAACAGTTTTCTAAACTAAAATTGTGACTTTATTTCAATTAATGTGTCATGTGACTTTATCTCTACTTGTACTTGTTTTTACTTCAGATCACCGTGACAACGATAGGCTACGGAGACACAGTTCCCCAGACGTGGATGGGGAAGATTGTAGCCTCCTGCTTCTCAGTCTTCGCCATTTCATTCTTCGCTCTGCCAGCAGTAAGTAAACCTCCCTGTAGATGGCGCTAAATGCATGATATAAAATGGAGAAACATAAAGTCTTCAAAATGGTATTTTTAAGATGTTCACCCGTTACCACTTACGTGCTAATTTTCATTAAATTTTTTTAAATACTTAAAGTTGTACAATACAATGTGCGTAATCATTACAGTTAGCAGACAATGTGATTTTCCTTATTACAACATAGTAGTTGGGGTCCTTGAAATGACACCGCTTTGAAAGCATGACACAATAATGTGATCCCAAGGGTGCCACAAGGGATCTGAAATAATTAATGCTCCCATATCTTGCTACATTGTGAAATGCGGAAATAAAAAGTAGCTATAACGGGACTAGGTCAACTGTAAAACTTAAAGAGTAGCTATAACGGGAACAAAAAGTAGCTATAACGGGAAGTAGCTATAATGGGAAGATACCCCGCAAGGGATGCTATGCAATTATGGTACGGCTGCCACAAAGGTGAGGGGATGCCCACCATAGGGCGTAGTAGATCATGTGACAAAGGTTTCCCGCCAATAGGAACAGGGTTCAAATACCAGGGCAGTACACGAGGCTTTTGCTGGTGAGACTGAATGAGTGAGTTTAGCGTAACCACATGGCGCTTTATATGTATCTTTATTTGTATTACACATTGACTGTTAGTTTATTACATTTATTTTATAAAATAAAGATTCCGCCTGTCATGTTTTATACAAGTGCGTTTATTTATATTTAACTTATGCGAGTTAAGGTTACCCACAATGTTAATACTCTAATTTACTCTGCCAGTGCCTAATTGCAATTACCAGTACTCTAGGCAGCAGTATGACACTATGAAGACTGACAAAGGAAACAAAATATATAGGTGATGTCTAATGTTTTGTTTGTAGGGTATTCTGGGTTCAGGGTTTGCGCTGAAAGTTCAACAGAAACAACGACAGAAACATTTTAACCGACAGATTCCTGCTGCAGCAACGTTAATACAGGTACGTACAGGATGAATCTTAAGTGTGTTAAGTTATAAGATCAGTACTTTCCACATATCAGGTGTGTTAGGTTACAATATCAGTCATTAACACGTTTAAAGTGTGTTAGGTTACGAGATCAGTACTTTCCACATATCAGGTGTGTTAGGTTACAAGATCAGTAACACATTTAAAGTGTGTTAGGTTACAAGATCAGTACTTGACCCATATCAGGTGTGTTACAAAGACAAAGACAAAGAATTCAAAGTCACTAGTTGACACATTACAGATGTGTTTGTTTACAAGATCTGTGGTTGACACATCATGAGTGTGTTATGTCGTTATGTTACAAATTCAGTAGTTAACACATAGGTTACAATGACATTAGGTGTCAATTACTTGACACATTGTAAACGTGTTAGGTCACTGAGCAATCCTGAGGATTGGATACTGGGCTATGTAAGAACTTATCTTTTTTACTTTTATCCATGTGTGTAGACCAGTGTTTTCGCCATGCCTGTTGCAGGGTTTATGTGAGGATTGGATACTGGGCTAAATAAGAAGTTAACTTTTTTACTTTTAACCATATGTGTGTGTACCAGTGTTTTTGCCGTGCCTGTTGCAGTGTCTATGGCGGTGCTACGCGGCCGAGCCGATGTCCCACTTCCAGGCGACGTGGCTCATCCACATCCAGGACCTGGTGCGCAGCGACCCCAACACCTTCACCAAGGCCGTGCGGCGCACCAGCCTCATGAAGCGGCGCCGGTTCTCAAAGACCCGCTTTGAGCTCGGCTCCATCAGCAACCACATGCTGGAGCGCAAGGAGAGCGACACGTCCATCATGGCGTACGGCGACGACTCCCGCTCCTGTAGGTGGCGCTAGTGGTCGTTATAACGTCCATCAAAAGTTGTTGTTTTCCTCTTGGCCGCCCTGTTGTCAGGGGTGAGGTTGGCCATGGTTACCGTCATATTTTTCTTTGACTTTTCTTCCCTCGCTTTTCTATCACTGTGTACTCCATCAACAGTCTCCAACTCCTTCCGCCTGTTGCTGTTGTTCTCCATTCTCTCCCGACTCTTTCCAGATCTCTCTTAACACATTTGTCCCATTGCTTTCTCAGACTACTGGTCATTCTAACATCCACTGAAGGTTGTTGTTCTCCTCTTGGCCGCCCTGTCGTCAGGGGTGAGGTTGGCCATGGTTACCGTCGTCTTTTTCTTCATCTTTACCTCTCCTCACTTTTCTCTCACTGTGTTCTCTCTATCAGCAGTCTCCAACTCCTTCTATCTGTTGCTGTTGTTCTCCATTCTCCTCACACTCTTTCCAAACCTCTATTAACGCAGTTGTCCCTTGCTTTCTCAGTCTACATTGCCTCCTTTTTCTCTCCACTTTCTGGGCATCTGATCTCTGCCAGTTTTTAATTTAATTTAATTTAATTTAATAATTTTTTTATTTCCCATTCTTTCTTTCTACATGACTTTCAACCAACTCCTCACCAATTTCCAAGTTCAAGATCACCGACAACCCTCGCTCATATAGGTGGCACCACCTGCCACTATAACATGCTACCTGTAAGAATGACAGGTGTTCATGCCTGTTATAAACCCACTTAGTTTCTGAATTGACAGGAATATAATAAATTAATATATATATATATATATATATATATATATATATATATATATATGGCATATCCGTACATCATATCATCTTTAAGATATGTGCTATCACTCACCAGGCACTTTCCTGTCAGCAACCATCATATTTACATTCATTCATTGCTTACTCCTATAAGAATCCCTATCCAACTTCAATAATCTAGTTATAATTAACTTTTTGTCCCTAAGGTCAATACCAATGTTGGGACTAAGGATTTTTCTACTCTTCGGAATATGCTTCCTTCTCGATTAGTTGAAACTATTGCTAAATTCTGCCACCATTTAAAAGCATACCTTATTATTACCTTTACAACCATGCCTATCCACCATCGCTTCCTGGTGTGTCAGTCAATCTGATGACAACTGGTACTGTTTATTTTCTCAAATTTATTAGCCTTTTTGTACTGATGCACCTCTGAGCTTAGTTTCCAAAGATTTACATGCTACACTGTACAGAAGTTACCTTGTTGTTTTTAGTATTATATTAATTCGAGCAATACAGACAAGAATTCAATTCAGCACAGCCAATGCCAAGCTCAGCATTTATTGATGAAACATCAAAATGTCAGGAACTAAGAGATTTCACCAGAAAATACAACTATAGTAAACTGGTAACATGATAAACATCAAGTTACAAATATTAAGTTTTACAAAACATCATAAATAATAATTGTAAATATCTGGTATTATGCTGAATAAAAAACTTTTTATTTCTTTTTAATGGTTGTACATATTAGTTCAAACATGAGGTGGTTTGAATATTTCTATTTCTTAGAAAGGATTTTAAAGTGTAGTGATCATTGTCACATCCTTATGATAAATTATTTGATTCCCTAGGTGGCACCACTGTTTCATTTCCTACCAATCTTATGAGGATTGTGGATGCCAATGTTGATCACAGGTGGAGCCACTGTTCCCTTTTTATTAGATTGGTGGCTAGTAAACTGGCTACACTATTTAATTTGCAATAAACCTTGTGTGTTGTGTGGTGTGGTATAGCTCTTTCTAGGCAGTGTTGTGTGTTTGTATACAAATAATCTCCTTGCAGTAATTGCAGAATGGCTTAATACTCCCAGAGTATGGTTATGCCTAGATGCCTGTCCGTGTGTCTGGACTTCTGTCTGTTTGCCAGTTTTGTGTGGGTCTGCCTGGATGTCTGTGAGAGTGCCTGGATGTCTGTCTGTTAGCATGCCTGGGTGTCTATCTGTGTGCCTGGATGTCTGTCAGTGTGCCTGGATGTCTTTCGGTGTGCCTGGCTGTCTGTCAGTGTGCCTGGATGTCTGTCAGTGGGCCTGGATGTCTGTCAGTGTGCCTGGATGTCTGTCAGTGTGCCTGGATGTCTTTCTGTGTGCCTGTCAGTGTGCCTGGATGTATATATGTGTGCCTGAATGTCTGTCAGTGTGCCTGGATGTCTGTCAATGTGCCTGGATGTATGTCAGTGTGCTTGGATGTCTATCTTTGTGCCTGGATGTCTGTCAATGTGCCTGGATGTCTGTCTGTGTGCCTGGATGTCTGTCAATGTGCCTGGATGTCTGTCAATGTGCCTGAATGTCTGTCAGTGTGCCTGGATGTCTGTCAACGTGCCTGGATGTCTGCCTGTGTCTTTCGGAAGAGACACTAAAAGCCGGTGGTTCCTTCTAACTGGTGTCTATGCCAGGAGAAGTCAAAGATCCAACACAGGGGGTAGATGTGTAACCTGTAGTGGACTCACTAATTCTAGAGAAGAACAACTCCTGTGTTAGCCCCAGGTTTTTTGCTGTTTGGAGGAAACCACTTAAGACCTGAGTCGGTATGTGTACCTGGATGTCTGTCAGTATGCCTACATGTCTATCTGTGTGCTGGGATGTATGTAAGTGTCCTGTTGTCTCATGTTGTATCTACATTGCCAGGTGCCCAACCAGCTGACAGTACGTTTAATATGCGTAACAGTGTCAACTTAACGTCATCAGGTGGTGACACGGCTGCCGATGACACGGAGGTGGAACAGGAGGAGCCCAGCAAACCCCAGCAGTGAGCGGCCTTGTCTACCCCCTTCCTCCAGCTGAGTGGCCTTGTCTACCCCCTTCCTCCAGCTGAGTGGCCTTGTCTACCCCCTTCCTCCAGCTGAGTGGCCTTGTCTACCCCCTTCCTCCAGCTGAGTGGCCTTGTCTACCCCCTTCCTCCAGCCGAGTGGCCTAAGTGTCTACCCCCTTCCTCCAGCTGAGTGGCCTTGTCTACCCCCTTCCTCCAGCCGAGTGGCTTTGTCTACCCCCATCCTCCAGCTGAGTGGCCTTGTCTACCCCCTTCCTCCAGCTGAGTGGCCTTGTCTACCCCCTTCCTCCAGCTGAGTGGCCTTGTCTACCCCCTTCCTCCAGCCGAGTGGCTTTGTCTACCCCCTTCCTCCAGCTGAGTGGCCTTGTCTACCCCCTTCCTCCAGCTGAGTGGCCTTGTCCACCCCCTTCCTCCAACTGAGTGGCCTTGTCTACCCCCTTCCTCCGGCTGTGTGGCCTTGTCTACCCCCTTCCTAGCTGAGTGGCCTTGTCTACCCATTCATCCACCTTGAGTGGCCTTGTCTACCCCCTTCCTCTGGCTGAGTGGCCTTGACTACCCCCTTCCTCCAGCTGAGTTGCCTTGTTTACCCCTTCCTCCAGCTGAGTGGCCTTGTCTACCCCCTTCCTCCAGCTTAGTGGCCTTGCCTATCCCCTTCCTCCAGCTGAGTGGCCTTGTCTACCCCCTTCCTCCAGCTGAGTGGCCTTGTCTACCCCCTTCCTCCAGCTGAGTGGCCTTGTCTACCCCCTTCCTCCAGTTGAGTGGCCTTGTCTACCTCCTTCCTCCAGCCGAGTGGCTTTGTCTACCCCCTTCCTCCAGCTGAGTGGCCTTGTCTACCCCCTTCCTCCGACTGAGTGGCCTTGTCTACCCCCTTCCTAGCTGAGTGGCCTTGTCTACCCATTCCTCCACCTTGAGTGGCCTTGTCTACCCCCTTCCTCTGGCTGAGTGGCCTTGACTACCCCCTTCCTCCAGCTGAGTTGCCTTGTTTACCCCTTGACACCAGACAGAGGGGATTATTGGCTTATAACTTGTCATCCGTTCATGCTCTAGTCTACTCCCTCCCTTGCCCTCGTATAATCTCCCTGTCTTGTCATTTCTTTGGGCGCTGGTGATGTCAGTCATTTCTAGGGCCACGATTGACATCAAACTGTATCAGTTGTTTTCCACACATCACACCCACAGTAACATCATAATGTTATGTTTCAAATTGCTTTATTCACTGCTGTTTACACAGCATTTTTATCTTATTTTTATTTTTTTATTAATTGATTGATTATGAAATTATTATTATTTAAATCTGTAAAATGTTTACAATTTATATTGTAGTTTTAAGGAAATCATATGTAAAGTCCTGTGAACACTATGGATATATGCACTATATAAAATAAAGACTATTATTATAATTATAATGCAACATTTAATCTCCTCAGGCATTTTATCTAATACTAGGTGTAATTTGTCTAATACCAGATGTAATTTAATAATACCAGATGTAATTTTGTCTAATACCAGATGGCAGATGTGACCATTGTCATTACATGTCCCTGACAAGTTGTGTGTGTGTCCAGGTTGACCGATGCCCATCGGGCAGCCATCAGAGTGATCCGAAGGATTCGCTATTTTGTCGCCAAGAGAAAGTTCCAGGTGAGTTGTCCCTGTTGTCACTGAACCGTGACGGAAATCACTGAGCTGTGACAAGTCACTGAGCCATAACATGTCACTGAGAGTTGACAAGAACTGTGACAGGAGTCATTACTGAGTCACGGCTGAAGACACTGAGCCATGACAATAGTCACAATACTATATCTTTATTGTGTAATGATTACAGAAAATGTTTTTCACCCTTGTTCACATAAATAAATATAAAAACTACTAAAAAACACAGTAAAGTTTTCTATACAAGGTTAAGACAACAACTACGGGACACTTATGGCATAAACAGCACAGTATAATGACACACAATATACACCATGTACCATGAAGGGGGACCTAGAGTGAGTGGTAACACTGATCCAGCAGAGTAATGCGCTGTAACATAAGTTTTTGAACCATGGCAGAAACTCTCAGTCATCTGATGTGGCTATTTGGTTGACAAAAACTTTGATAATATTTGTTCACTCCAGTTTTCTATCACTGATGTGGACAGGTATATACTGAACGTAATTGCGTATGCCCAGATCACACAATACTTTGTTTGTATCACATCTAATACAGTGAAAGTAAAACATACAAATAAATATATGCTTTCAGAAGGAAATAAATGAAATATAAAGAACCGCAGAGATAGGTTGTTACCATTCTGTGACCAGTCAGAGAAAAAGTGACAAGTGAAAGACTGAAAAACAGTGAAAGACCAATGTATTTTTACCTGTCTATAACTCACAGTGGCTCTACCGACAGTGATCGTTTTAGGGCCACAATAGAACCCATTTTACTTTCAAATTCAAAAGAGTGTTGATTGTATTTGTTTTGGGCCCCAGAATGTTTATTGGGTCAACTGGAGGGGGACATCTAGAGAGAGTTTCCCACACGGCTGGTGCAAATAATCAACAGTTCAGCGAGTTAATAACAGTGCATAACACACAATGCATGTGACATAGGAGTTTGCTGTTCTCACGATTAAAACAACCAATGTCACATTCCAGAAAAAGTGTCGTTAAATTTGAAGGTGTATGTGAAAATATTTTCCCATATTTTGAAATACTGTTTTTTAGCTGTTTGTGAAGCACAAACAGCTTTGTATTGACGTTGTGATTTGTCTGTCTGTCTGTCTGTCTGTCTGTCTGTCTGTCTGTCTGGCTGGCTGGCTGGCTGGCTGGCTGGCTGGCTGGCTGGCTGGCTGGCTGGCTGGCTGGCTGGCTGGCTGGCTGGCTGTAATGCATAATTTTCTTGATGCAAAACTTTCTCTTTAGCAGTGTTTGAATAAAATCATTTTGTGACCTTTTTCCCTAAGATGTTTTTCTTTGACTTTTTGTCACCTACTTTTGAAACCACCCTCACACCCACCGCGCCACTATTATTCTTTGCCTGTTACCCTATCAGTTCCGCTGGTAGCTCATACATTCCATGAAGAAGATTTAATTGAAATGTAATTCCCATGGTTGAAAAGACAACAAATTGAGGAACCAATTGAGACCTGTGGCTGATTGAACGAAGCCAGTCTAACAAGAGACTGAGACAAGTAAACTCTGTTCTGACAGACCAACTTTTCACAAATCTCCTACTCAGTGGACAGTGTCTAACACACAGCATAATGCACTTCACTCAATAACCCCGTGTAATTGCCGATAATTTCAGTTAATTTGTCCTGCTGTGTTAAAAATAGGCCTGACAGCAGGGGCAGGGTAAGTAGCAGCTCAGGTATTGTTGTTTGCCCCCTGGGGTTGCCTGCTGTGGTTACCCCCAGGGCAGAAACGGGAGCTTATCCCCAGGCACAGCTCAAGGGGAATTAAGCATAGCTCATATCAACTTGACCTGGGCCCCAGAACATGCACTTGTAATGTCAGGAATGTGACATGTTTACAGAGAGTTCTGTCGATGTCTAACGTGTTTTGTTAATGTATCCGATGGCAGTTATTTGTATTGTATCGGATTTTTCAACAATGTCTGCAGTGAAATGTGTTGGCAATTGGACATTCCATGTCACTGACATCTGACAGTGGTATTTGTAACAATGCGATTAAATGTCATTTTTTACGGATGATTATAAATGTTGTCGGAATACTTAATGGGTGTTGGAGAATTGGTGGTGTTCATAAAATCTGAGTAACAGTGTCAGTAGATTACAATTGGGGCTTCAAATGGTGTTGTCCAACTTCACCAGCTTCAGAGGTTGGATTGTCCATCCATGAACAAACACTTCCCACTTGTTCTCCCACCATTCCTATCCTAGGACACTGGGGAAATTTGTTATAGCTAATGATTAAATTACCAATCTCAGTTTAATGCAAATTTGTTATATATAAGTATGAAGTTGCTTGCGTGACTCTGTCCGTCCGTCCGTCCGTCCGTCCGTCCGTCCGTCCGTCCGTCCGTCCGCCCGCCCGCCCGCCCGCCCGCCCGCCCGCCCATCCGTTATGCATCATTTACAACTGTAGTTTGAACAAAGTCCTCACCTAGCAGGCAGCCTGACAGACGGGTTCGAATGTGGAGCCATTGTATTACTTTGAATAATTATCCTTGGAACATTCAGTGAAACCACGTGGAACAATAACACCTGATATAGTTTCCAAATGACTATACATGTCCAATGAGTTGGCTCCGGTGGTGATTTGTAGGCTTATTTGTGTCATGTTGATGTAAGACCAAAGAGTACCCTATAGAAACAGCATTATGCAGGTTGTCTGAATTTCTGTGAACACGTATAGTGTGGAGTGAGTTGAAATGATGTTTTTGTGCAGCGCGGCATCAGAGCTGTCAAATTATGACAGCTGTCAGTCGGTGCATTTCTGCGTATTAATGCAGTTGTAATTTTGCTTGGTGATGTAATCGGGGCCAATCCGTGGGTGGTTCAAGCAGAAATGGAGGGCTGTAAGGTTTGAAAGAAGTTTGAGGTGTGAGAATGTCACGAATTTTTCTCAGAACTTCTGTCTATGGAGTGTATGTATGCAGTGAAATTGTCATTAACAGATCTCATCAAGATTAGTAGGAAATGAAGGAAACGTTATTATGGTCGCCTATGGAAAATGCAAATGTGGTCTGACTCATGTTTGCAGCAAGCCCGTAAGCCATACGATGTACGGGACGTCATAGAACAATACTCTCAAGGTCACATCAACATGATGGTGCGCATCAAAGAACTACAGCGCAGGTCAGTGCATGCACTATGCACTTTCTGTCACCTCTCACCTATGTCAAGCTTTCACTTACTGTACTACACATCCATAAAGCTTCATTCTGAGGGCACAAATAGCGATCCCATCCCATTAAATAAATAACGATTCAGGCGAAAAATATATTTAACATAGACACAAGCATTACATTTATGTAAAATTACATTGTGGTTGTAATAGTGCAGTGCCAAATACCAAAATTAACCTATGTCAAGCTTTTGCTTGCTGCATTACACATCTGGAAAGCTTCATTCTGAGGGCACAAATAGCCATCCCATTAAATAAATAACGATTAAGGCGAAAAATATATTTAACATAAACACAAGCATTACATTTATGTAAAATTACATCGCAGTTGTAATAGTGCAGTGCCAAATACCAAAATTAACTTTGAATTCTTGTGAGGGTGAGCATCCTTTTGTCGGTGAGCAACTGTTAATTGAGCTTATTGGACTGATAGCATGTTCAGTGTATGTGGTAGCAACTTGTAGGGTCTAGATCCGTTATAGCTACTTCTCATCATAGCTGCTTCCCGTTATAGCTAGTTTTTTCTCGTCATAGCTATCATCACCAAGCCATATTTCAACAAAGTACTCGTTACAAATTATGACTTGCCCCTCATGGACATCAGCTGGATGGAAATGAAATAGTTAATGCTCCCTTATCTTGTTACATTGTAAAATTGAGAAATAGAAAAGTAGTTATAACGGGACTAGTTCAACTGTCAAACTTAATTAGTAGCTACAACGTGAATAAAAAGTAGCTATAACAGGAAGTAGCTATAATGGGAAGACACCATACTGACCAGTGTCCAGTAAACTGTGTCTGCTGGCTGTAGGTTGGATCAGACCATTGGCAAGCCGGGAGCATGGATGATCGGCAATGAACGTGACAAGGAGAAGATGACAATAGTGTCCCGACTCAGCCGGGTCGAAAACCATGTGAGTAACCTTTGTAACCATGTGAGTAAACCGTGTGAGTAACCTTTGTAACCGTGTGAGTAACCTTTGTAAACCATGTGAGTACCTTTTGTAAACCATGTGAGTAACTTTTGTAAACCATGTGAGTAACTATTGTAAACCATGTGAGTAACTTTGTTAAGCCAATGTGAGTAACTTTTGTAAACCATGTGAGTAACTTTTGTAAACCATGTTTTGACCCATCAGCTATGAGTCTCGTCATGTACTGGTGTCATATGAGATGGCTCAGGTTTTGGTGGGATAAGTGACACCAGCATGTGACCAAGAGTCATAGCTAATGGATTGAAATGTTCGTTTTCACAAACTATCTTCCAAAGTAAGTGAATTTCTTACAAAACTAACCAAATGTGACTCGTCTTAACAAAATCGGTCGGATGTTGGTAATTTTCAAAATTGAGTTATTAGTACCACTGGAAAGAGCATAATATCTGCTTTCATATGGTATATCATGCTAGAAGATATCTCGATTCTAGCCGAAGTTATAGCTTGACAAACATGTGTGGGGTAGAAACCTTCAAAGTAAGAAAATGGCCTTCAAAGTTGATGCAAAATATTTGTTAAGTTTCATGGAATGTACCTTAGTTACCATGGACCGATCTTTTTGAAACTTGGCATGTTGGAAGATAATGTCATTCTTAACATACCGTGTTAATATGAACACAAATTTTTTATTAGAAAAACAATTGCAGATTAATTAATAATTTATGCAATTACCTTCGTTGTTAAGAAAAGCGAACAAACTCTGCTGCTGTTTATGCCTTGGTTAGGATGGACATATCTGGCTGAAATTTGGACAACTCAAAGATAGTATAATTTTCATGATATTGTATTTGATTTTCCCAATTCCTCATCCGGAGAATCTAACACCGTCTCTACGGATCGGTCAGCGCGACTTGCGTAGCCGTGCCGTGTCGTAATCATTCTCACGAAAGTCGAATTCAATATTCGTCTTCGTCAGTGATGTAGTACGCAAAATTGTCATCCTCGTCATCGTCCGCCACGCTTTCATCAGTCACTTCCTCCAAAAAGTACTCCGGTCGCCTCAATCAAACTATCTATTTGTGCCCGATCACTTGCATCAGCCTCAGTTTAACAACTTCGCCACACTGCACGCCATTTTTCGCTTCGTGTTCACTCGCTAACTAGGTCAGCAGTGACGCGAAGTAAATACATTTACGCATGCGGTTATGCAAATGTTCCACGCTGGACCAATGAGAACGGTTGCCGGAGCTGTTGCTACCATGTGACCCCGGTTTGTTTACCACAGTTGAACGAACAGGGGGTCTATTCCAAGCGTTCTGGAGGCCGTTCAATGCATGCATTAGCATAGATATGACCATATATGGACAGATGACGCGTTAAGCTACGCGGTGATACCCGTTATGATAGGGATCGTCCCAAAATTAGCGGCAAAAAATGCGCGCAATTACTGGCATTTTTGGCTTTGTTTTATGGAAATGGAGCGGAACACTTAGCACAGCTCTACGCAAATGTCTTTAAAATATATGAAACAGAGTTAGTTAGATGATAACAAGTGTGGCAATCGATAAAACTAATACTAAAGAATTATTTTCAGGGAAAATCTCAAAATTTACGAATGCCCGATTTTTTCACAAAATCGGCATTTACGGAAAATCTGATTTACCGACATCCGACCGCTTTTGTTAAGATGAGTCACAAATCTCAGAGCCATGAACAATATATTCCACACGTGAGTAATGTCAATGATTATGTAGAACTGTGTGACAGACATAAATGTAACCCACAAGATGGTTATTAAGTTGCAAAATTATCAAATGGGATATTTGTACAGTTTTCATGAGTTTTAAAGTAAGACCTCACTTGTTGATATATATTGAGTATTTTTTATTTATTGCTAAAATGTAGGCAACCTTTTTAAAAGTAAGTTTTTTGAAAAATGGTCATTTAGATATATATTTATTTTATTTTATTTTATTTTATTTTATTTTATTTTATTTTATTTTATTTTATTTTATTTTATTTTATTTTATTTTATTTTATTTTATTTTATTTTATTTTATTTTATTTTATTTTATTTTATTTTATTTTATTTTATTTTATTTTATTTTATTTTATTTTATTTTATTTTATTTTATTTTATTTTATTAATTTATTCAGCCTCCGTTGCCGGAGAAGAAGCATTACATACCTATTCATTCGTGCAATCACATATAAAAGACACAGGGTGGAGAATAAAAACCTGATAAAATAAATAATATTGTGTATATCAGTTAAAATAAAGAGACGCATAATATATTAGAGTGCAGTGGTTAACAAATGAACTAACAGATGTTCATGTGAATATGACTTGGTAAAATTATCAGTAAATAAAAGGTGTATTATCTGTGGGGCCTTTATAAATGGGTTCAGAATGCATGCGTTTTCTTTGTTTAACATTATTTTGGGGGAAGTAAACAGGACATTGAAAGAGGTCATTAAGTTATTTTGGGCCAAACCACAAAATTGCTCGGATATGTCCTGGACAGGTATTTTTGCTCACGTACAGGATACACTAGGTCACTTCTCACTCGTCTTGTTTTGGTGAGTCACACACTTAATGCATGCATATTTACATTTCAAACTAATCGTTATTCAGGAAAGGAAACATATTTGGCAATAATTTAACTGAACACGTCAATGTCATAATAGATCAATTGTCACATTTGACCGAATTTTGCGGTAGACGAATTGTCGCATTAGACCAAATATCATTACACAAAAATTCACAGACCCAGATGATTATAATTACAGAACCCTGTCAGTAATGCGAGTGATCGTTGGGCACCATGTAGGATGGAACCCTGTCAGTAATGCGAGTGATCGTTGGGCACCATATAGGATGGAACCCTGTCAGTAATGCGAGTGATCATTGGGCACCATATAGGATGGAACCCTGTCAGTAATGCGAGTGATCGTTGGGCACCATGTAGGATGGAACCCTGTCAGTAATGTGAGTGATCGTTGGGCACCATATAGGATGGAACCCTGTCAGTAATGCGAGTGATCGTTGGGCACCATGTAGGATGGAACCCTGTCAGTAATGTGAGTGATCATTGGGCACCATATAGGATGGAACCCCGTCAGTAATGTGAGTGATCATTGGGCACCATATAGGATGGAACCCTGTCAGTAATGTGAGTGATCGTTGGGCACCATATAGGATGGAACCCCGTCAGTAATGCGAGTGATCGTTGGGCACCATATAGGATGGAACCCTGTCAGTAATGCGAGTGATCGTTGGGCACCATATAGGATGGAACCCTGTCAGTAATGCGAGTGATCGTTGGGCACCATATAGGATGGAACCCCGTCAGTAATGTGAGTGATCATTGGGCACCATATAGGATGGAACCCTGTCAGTAATGTGAGTGATCGTTGGGCACCATATAGGATGGAACCCCGTCAGTAATGCGAGTGATCGTTAGGCACCATATAGGATGGAACCCTGTCAGTAATGTGAGTGATCGTTGAGCACCATATAGGGCGGGTAAAATTAAACTTATTGGGTTGTAAATGCAGGTGAGCATGTGCAAATCCACCAGATCACTCAAGGTGAATAAAATAAAACTTGTCAGGTTGTAAACGCATGTGAGCATGTGCAGATATGCTAGACCCCTCACATGTGAATAAAATTAAACTTGTTGGGTTGTAAATGCAAGTGTGCATGTGCAAATCCACCAGATCGCTCAAGGTGAATAAAATTAAACTTGTCGGGTTGTAAATGCAAGTGAGCATGTGCAAATCCACCAGATTGCTCAAGGTGAATAACATTAAATTTGCCAGGGTCTAAGCATAAGTGGCCATGTATAAATCCACCAGATCGCTCAAGGTGAATAAAATTAAACTTGTCGGGTTGTAAACGCAAGTGAGCATTTGCAAATCCACCAGACTGCTCAAGGTGAATAAAATTAAACTTGCCAGGGTGTAAGCGTGAGTGAATGCAAGTAAATCCTCAATCCCGCTTATGTGAAGTGCTGATAGGGGTAGAATGGCCTGCCACTGGACACATGCCAGTGAGACTTATGCAGTAATGGGATCAGTGAGCAGACATTTGAGAGGCGGTTGTATTGTGACCACTGGCAGCTGGACCTGTCAATGTCCCAGTGTGACACTTGTAATTGCTGCCACATTCTGCCACAGCTTGTGTGGGCCGAGGGGGGTGGGGCGTACAGGGGAGGGGTGGTGAGGGTGTTATGTAATCACTGGGGGTGTTTGCTTGCTCACTGGTTGCTCACACCTGTGACTGTGTGACTGTGTCAAGTTACCTGGTGTCTTTTGTTATCGCCTAAGCACTTCTCAGACCATGTATCCTCAAATTGTGTCCAACAACTAACATCCAACAACACCAGATGTTTCATAGTACCTACAGCCCACACTGAACAATTTAAGAATTCTTTTTTTTTTAACAATAGTTGACTGAAACATATTTAATGTCCAGGCTGAAACCATAACTGATTTCAGTGCCTGATTTGCGGCTCAAACACTCAATAACGTGCCAATATTGGCTCCTTACAATTTATCCCATTCACATTCAGAATCAAGTCACAGAAAAGTCACAATTATCTTTCTAAAGTTAGTATTATAACTTTGATGAAAGTCAAACAGGTGTCACAAGGAAAACTATGTTATGATTTCTATGGAATAGTCATTATAATCATGCATACAATTTTGTTGCATTCACTTATTAGTTAGTTCACAATAATACTTTTGTGCAAGGCTGCTCTGTGACGTTTTAAAAGTATCGCTGGCAGACATTTATTCATCCAGAACACTTAGGTTTTCTCAATCTATAAAATATACACCTTTTTCTTGATCTACAAATTTAATTGATTAATGGGTGATTTGATCAATGTTTTATCACAGCCATTATTTAAATAGTTACTGTTTTGCCACCTGTTTTAATATAATATTTATATTAAAATATTCATATTGTTAGTGTATTCTATAATTTATAATAGATGTTTGTATATTTATATTTATACTGTAATACTGAACCTCCAAATGGAATCAGCACTTTAAAATACTAGGTTATAATTATTGTTATTATTACTTTAAGACTGGCAAAATTTGTTCAGAAGAAAATAATATTTATATCATATTAATCATCATACAGTTTTACTAACTAAAATTGTGACTTTATTTCAATTAATCTGTCATGTGACTTTATGAGGTGAAAACCCTTCTGAACAAAACCCCTCGTGGACAAACCCCAGAGAAAACTGGGGGAAATGCAGCCATTTGCAATGCAAGATGGCAGGAAGAAATGAGAGTTAGTGTATTGATCGATGGTGTTAGAGTGTGAAGTTAGAGGAGACATGGGACGATCATTAGTTTGACAGGTGGATAGACACACAGGCTCCAGTAGTTGTGACAGACGGACAGACAAGTGACACTGTGACAACCGATCCGTCATGGTTCACCTGTCACACTGTCACATCTCTCTCCAGCGCAATTGTCCTCGGACCAACTCAACCGGAACATGCCACTGGTCACTTCAACTAGATTTGTGTGGGAAGACAGGTTCTAATTGGGGCAGTAGGGACCTGGGCAGACACCCATATCTCCCTCCTCCTTACTGTACCCCTCAATGGGGCTAATTAAGGGGAACACATCATTAAGTAATTAGCCAGTGAGAGAAGAATGCTGATGGGTGAAGGAATGCAGTCAAGCACAGCAGGAGAGTGTGGGAGAGAGGGAGTGTCCACTCTCCCATAAGGTTCACAGGGTCCCCACTGCGATCGAAGGAGGGTGGACTGTTGTTACCCCTGACAAGAGGGGTAAGACACGTAATATACTTCACTTGATCCAAGAATAGTTCCCGTTGGAGCCACACACAAGTGCTGTTGTGTCGGGGTTATTATAGATTACGCAGTCGATATGCGGAAAAGACCAAGAGTCAAAGGTCAAGCAAAGGCTGGTAAAAAAATTACGAACACAAAAAAAACGTAGCTTAAATATATTACTGATTAAACATATTACTGATTAAACATATTACTGATTAAACATATTACTGATCAGCTCTGTTGTGAAAACCATTAACTTTAACGAGCCCACTTTTTTCAAAATATGCATGTTTTAGAAGTTCCGATTTAATCATTGTACCAAGGCCTTCCCTACACGCAATTATATCTCTAGTCCCAAATACCACGGCAAGCCATTCGTAGTGAAACAAGTCACTTTGAATGTATGTGCAATTATCAATTTAATTTAGTTGTCCAAGTAGTGTAGGATTACCTATTCAGAAAGTTGATTCGTTTATGTAAATTATAGCAAAATGTGAAGACAGTCGCTGTATCACTTGACACTTTATACATCCATTACTGCAAGAAATTAAATGTGTTTATTCTATGAACAACCCTAAATGAGGCTCCCAACCTACAGAATGTCATGCAAAAGTAATGGAGATATGCTGAAGACTAGACAAATAAAACAAATCAACAGAGTCCAACATTGTTCTTTAAAGTAAAAAGGCAAGTTCTTATATAGTGCAGTATCCAGTCCTCAGGACCGTTCAAAGTGTTAACTGTTTTACACTTTACTTCCCTGTTCACTCAGACACCATCTCAGCTTCTCTGGGAAGCATCCAATCATATGCAAACATAAGAAACAATTTACAACCACCCATGTATTGAAATGGGACAGAAAAAAGCATGACATAACCTGCTTGGACAAAATACATGCCAGATAAAACATATAATAAGAAAATGTGCAAAACCCTGTTTATTATTATTTTTAATATTCAATTACGGAGATGTGTCTTGTGTAATCTAACATCAAAACAAACCATAAAATATTTTGCACTGGCTTTGTGTAACTATGCTAACACTTTTAAAGAAATAGACTCAAAATATTATTAAAATCTGGTAGAGGGTGGCCAGTATACTGACACTATTTCTATGAATGTGTGAACTATTTTTAGAATATATTGTATGAAACATAAAATATATTGAAACATTGTTACAAGATATTGCAGCCAACTGGAAAGCAGGGGTTATGTGGGGCAGGGTTTCTATCGAACAAGGGTTTTGTCTAGGTGGGTTTTGTCAATGTAGGGCAGAGGTTCTGGCCACTACCCATGTTTGTGTGTGTTGCATTTACGTGGGCATGAGGCGTGTGCCTTTTGTTTGTGAGTTCCTCGTGTATATGCTATGTGAATGTAAACACACAGTCCACCTGTCTGGTAAATGACCAGACTGTGACACTGTGTTGCTGATGGTCCCACTGATCCCTGGAGAGTGGACACATCAAAGGCGTAGTTTCCCAGTGTGTGTTTGGTGAAAACAAATAGGAGTAATGAATAATTGTTTCCTGTTGTTTAAGTAAACAGTGTTCTGGCCTTCATCATGAGCCCATGTCATCATCACTGTTATCTGGCCTGCAGTGTGGATGAGCCATTTCCCTCATCATTAGAGATGGGTGTCTGTCACTTTTAGTATCTGCCACATTTCTGCAGATCAGCTTGGTTATATTTTCTTTGGTGACCCTCTGTGTTTCTTGCCATGAGTTGGAGTCGACAGGATCAGTAATTTGTGAAAATTTTCATCAAGTTGGCAGTATATTATTCCAAACAAATTTCATAATTATACAACTATCTAGTGCATCACCATGCAAAACTGAATATCAAAGAACTAAAATTGTCCATCAGGTTGTAATGTACAGCCACCGTGTAGTTTAATTAATGTAGTTTAATTAGTGTGTTTAGTTAGTATATGTTAAATCAGCCTGAATGATTAATGGTCTGCGTGGATAAGCCACTGCACCCACAAGTTGCATCCTGTTGTTCGCTGTGCCCCACATTTCCTGGTAGTGGTCTCATACTGTTTTCACATCACACTTCCTAGTGTTGAACATCATAGTCCACTGTCCCCCACACATCCTGTGCCAGTCATATCCTTTTTTGTATAGGGTATACATAGAGAATGAGAATTGTTCTTGCATGTTACTTTTCTATGCTAGCTATAAGCTGTGCCACTGTACACGATGACAATAAAATACTACTCTACGCTGTAGAGCGGACTTGGAGTTCTTCTGAGGGGCTGCCCTTGTTTAGTATGGTGAGCAGCACTTACCATACTAATTAGAGGGTAGCCATTACAAGGTGAAATGATGGATGTTGTCATGTCTTTATACAGGACTTCCATAGGATTCGTAGTATTCAGTGGCATTTCATAAACACATGCGATTACGAACATCACTTGGATTAATGTTTGCCCTCTCGGCCTTGTGTTGTTACAGGAAGTACACAGTCGCATTAGGAATTTAGGAACGGAGTTATTATTTTAGCCAGGCCTGGCTTTGATGTATACTTGTTTGTGTAAAACTATGAATGAAAATGCGTTTCAAGTATTGACTGATCCAGATATAAAGTGAATTTTTTTTTAATTTGTTGCTGTTTTATTGGAACTTTTAAATACCTGATTTGTTTGTATCATTTCACTTTGTATGATGTCACATTTTTTGGGTTACACAGTCCTTCATTAGATATTTTCAAACTAGACCGTTGTTTGCATCAAGGGTTTCAGAGTAAAACACAATTCTGAAGGGTGAAACATGAACCTCTTTGTTGTTTACAGCAGTTGTCTGAATCAATACACAGAACAGTGGAGACATTGAACTGGGGCACCAGTTAGAATTGGTGCTGTAAATCACTAATGGGTGTTTTGAAACAGACTACACAAGTCATGTCAGAGACAAATGAGTTGTCAGCCAGGATAAACACTGCTGTCGTTTCTCACAGTAGATTTAACATTAGCCACGAGATGGCAGCACTAGTTCAAGTTCCTCAAACTGAACGTTTGTAAAGGGCTGCGTCAACAGAATGTCACACATATAACAGGGTGTAATCAGATCACCAGCAATAAATGTTAAACACATATTTTTTTAATTTTTTTTTTTAATAATTTTAAACTGTTCTAAATGATGGTCAGGGTAACATTGTTGTGGTTACTTAGTATGTTATACATTATAAATACTCAAAGCATTATACTGTTCATAACCCCTGCTTACACAGTTGCTTAAAGGGACTTGTGACATGTTTGATGACCAAGTAGCAGCAATTAGCTTAGTGAATAAATGTGACATATACAGTAATGTCATACGATATCTGCAGTGACATCTTAGATATATTATTTATTTAGATAACAATACACGTGTAATTATTATTTATTTATCATTTTAAAGAACATTATATATATTTATATATATATATTTCATGTCAAATAGGAATGTTTTTGCATTTGAGTTATGTAGTATCTATATACATTAAAATGAAATATGACACACACATATATATATATATATATATGTATATATATATATATATATTTCAGAAGTGTCTACTACAGCCTCCACAAATCAACATAATTGTCTCAACATTGATGTTGGCTGATCAATAAAAGAAGAAGATCTATATATATATATATATATATATATATTCATTTGTATTGTATTGTATTGTATTGTATTGTATTGTATTGTATTGTATTGTATTGTATTGTATTGTATTGTATTGTATTGTATTGTATTGTATTGTATTGTATTGTATTGTATTGTATTGTATTGTATTGTATTGTATTGTATTGTATTGTATTGTATTGTATTGTATTGTATTGTATTGTATATAGGCACTACTTGATTCAAATGCCAGAACACATTCGTATTTGATGTGAAATGCACTTGCATGTTGAAAATGGAAAATAACACTTTGTTAATATCCTGTTGGTTCCAGTTACACAAGATGGACCATAAGCTGGACAATGTCCTACGGCTGCTGACCATGGTGGTCAAGCAGAGCGACACAATGGTCAAACAGAACGCAGCCCGACTGTCGAAGGAGGAAGATGTGTAGATGACACGTCAGTGTGTCAGTTATAATGGTGACACCCATGACATGATACGACGTCTCACGGGATGATGTCATTAATGTGACATTGGCATTCAGACACTGACAGAATGACTTCTCTGAAGAAGGTGTCGAGTTTGTCAACAGTGTCGTGCGACACTGGTGACTCGGATTGTCGTCAAGTGACAGTGCCTGTGTCATTCCAAGTCTGCTGACTGACTCGGGTGACGGCAGTAGTGACATGGATGACATGTCAACAAGCATTGAACGGTTTCCATCATCATCATTCTATATTGACAGCGACGGACTTGAAATGATGGGAACTTGGTGACATGTAGAAAAGTAATGTCTGCAAAGTGATTGTCTTGACGGTGACACTATGGTGTCATCAGAACTTTGTATTGACACTATGACATGACAATGTCAAAATGCTGTCACTGATTACACCAGTAGAAAAGGTAATTGTCACGTCACTAGTGACATGGTTTAGTGACACACCATCACCAAAGAGACTGTCACAGAGAGGATACGTGCGTGTCATGTGTCACACTGGAGGACAAACCAGGCCACGGGAAGGAGAGGACATGACAGAGGGAAAGGGAGTAGGGACAGGGAAGATAGGAAGGGAGTGGGGGAGGAAAGAGGGGACAGAGAGATGGGGCAGGAATAGTGGAGTAGGATACTGGCAAGGGGGAGAGGGGGTGGGAATGGGAAGATGGGAGAGGGACGGGGAGAGAGATGATGGGAAAGAGAGGAAAGAGAGTGGGAAGATGGGAGATGGAGTTGGAAGTTGAGAGAGAAAGTGGTTAGTGGGAAGATGGGAGAGGGAGCAGTGAGAGGGAAGAGGAAGTGAAGATAAGGAACAGGGGGAGGATAGAGAAGAGGGAGTGGGTGAGGGGAGTGGGATAGGACAGGAATTGGGACAGTATAGAGGGAGTGGGGAAGTGCCTGGTTGAGTAACAACAGGGACCACAAGGGATTAGTTTTCAGTAGGGATGTCGCCTCACTTGTATGTACAGTTATTTATATTATTTATATAATCTATCTACACTGTTTATACATTCTACACGCGTCATATTTGTACGTCCGCACAAGCAGCCCGTAGACCTGTACATTGTAGGCACTGTGTGGGCATGTACACTGTATATCGTTAGAGAATTATGAAACGGGAGTCTTTCATTGGCTGCATCAAGATAATACATTTGTCTCGTCGTCAACTATTTATCGATTGTTACGTGTGACGTTGGTTGACCTGTGCATTTGGTCAGTCTTCTCAAAAGTTGCACGTTTTTGTTTTCAGTATGCGCACGTTTTGTTACGCGTCAAAACAAGACTTACAGAATGTGTCACTGAAGTGGCTGCTGTTTATGCATGCACTCGAACGTGTTACCTGTAAGTGTGACTCTTGATCAACAGGAGGTTTCTGGGTGGAACTTTTTTAGACTTTGAGGTTTCCTTGTGGGAAACTGGTTTATATGTGTTGAAACTGTTGTCTTTATAACCAATGCCACAAGATCACTTGTTTAGTTTGCAATCATATACTCCGTCACAATCACACGGGCTGGGAGAACGCAGCTGGTTAGTTGTTTGATAACTGCTTCAACAAAACCATGGTTGGGGAGGGGCGAGTAATTCATTTTGAATACTTTAATACATTTTTCTCAGTATTTATACTTAGGGTCATTGTTCTCGATCAGATGTGTGAAGTGTGTGACTTGAGTATTTAGAATACAAAACAACCATTTTGTATTGTCTTTGTCTTGGCTGTGAGATGTACTGTTAAATGCACACTCACTATATCTACTGTACTATTAGCATTATATATTTTCAAAGAAATTAGTAGTTGGCACCTGAGTACAGTAGTATCTATCATCAGCGTTTATCTTTACGCCTGAAATGTACTTGAATATACACTGTAATTATACTTGGTGAGTTGATGTTTCAAAGAACTTGTACATGAGCTAATAATGAAGTTGTAATTTTGTGAGACTGACCTGATCAATCACCTTGAAATGTTATTTTGAGATACATTTATTACAAGGACTAATCTCATTTACAACTGTTTACAATAATTGTAAAATAAATGACCATGCCACAAACAACTGAGTAGAAGTACGTAGTATGACAATGCAATGGTGGACAGTTATCTAATACTTTCTATGGCCCACAGTAACTCAGTAGTTCAGTGACCAGAGCATCGGACTCTTAACTGAAAGAATCTGGGTTCCAGTCATGTGCTGTCATGTTGAACTTTGGACAGGTACCTCTAGGGCAGATACCCTGGACCACCACAGTCCAACTACCACAGTCAACCTACCATAGTCCACCTACCACAGGCCACATACCACAGACCAACTACCACAGGCCACCTACCACAGTCCACCTACCACAGTCTACCTACCCAGACCATCTACCACAGTCCACCTACCACAGTCTACCTACCACAGACCACCTACCACAGTCCACCTACCATAGTCTGTCTACCACAGTCCACCTGCCCCAGTCCACTTACCCCAGTCCACCTACCACAGTCCACCTACCCCAGTCCACCTACCACAGTCCACCTACCCCAGTCCACCTACCCAAGTCCACCTACCACAGTCCACCTACCCCAGTCCACCTACCCCAGTCCACTTGTCAGTGAATGTTTCATGATTTTTTTATTTGACAACAAAGTGTACTATATATTATAGGGGAGCGTTCTATGTTTGAATAATAATTTTTTGGAATAAAATGTAACACTTTTTCAAGTATACAACTGTACCTTAATTAATCGCCACTGACCAACTTATTGCAATAAATTTGATTGAATCTCAATGTTGTCATTGTGTTTGGTTTTCTTTTATGTATCAAGCAATTTTTTATTTTAGTATCGCTTTCCTTTTGTAATGACACCATACAGACGAATGTGGTCATATTCGTAGTCAGCAGATAGT
Organism: Oasisia sp. SBJ-2009; assembly: GCA_964017155.1. NCBI lineage: Eukaryota > Metazoa > Annelida > Polychaeta > Sabellida > Siboglinidae > Oasisia > Oasisia sp. SBJ-2009. Next base: position 30,478,797 of record OZ024861.1, on the reverse strand, counting down.
CATAGATTAGAACTTGACAATAAAGCAAAGACAACCATGCAATGAATGTGCCTGTGGTTATGCACAATACTTTCATGTTTGTTTCAAGACAAGTTTCGTTTCAAGCGAAAGAAAAATGAAAGTACGATGCATAGGCGTCCGAAAGTTTGGATCTCATCTCACCCAAAATATGTCGGTGGTCTTAGGCTGTATAATCGAATGCAATCAAACTTCATAGTCCCTTGAAGGTAAATGTATGTGCAGTACAATACAAAAGAAAAGTAATAAATGCATAGAGCAGTTTCCAAATCATAATCAACACAAAAGAAAAGTAATACAAAATAATTACCTAGAACAGTTTCTAAATCATAATCAACACAAAAGAAAAGTAATAAAAAAGATATACATAGCGCAGTTTCTATATCCTACTCAATACAAAAGAAAAGTAATAAAAAATATATACATATAATAGTTTCTCAACCATAATCAACACAAAAGACAAAAATACATAGAGCAGTTTCTAAATCATAATCAAAGCTTAAGCAATTTTTTTTTGTAATTTTATATTCGTAGTCGTCACATCAAAGATAACAATTACAGCATCGTAGCACGATACATATTACATACCCGGGGGTGGACCAGCCGGGGTACACAAAATCTGCCTGAAGGAAACGTCTGACAGTTGTGTCATTAAACCCCTTCCGACAGAAGCATATGACAAACACTTCCTATTTGTTTTGCATGTGACTGTTCTAAACCGCACGGACGAGGCCACAAGGATGTGTTCTTTTGTACTTAGGGAAACGGTGTAATTGTTTTTGGTTGGGGCGGCTGGAGAAAGGCTTAGTCCGCCTTCGTGTGTAACGACCCGAGCTGACAAAGAAGAAGCCATGTGGCGTAGCGGCGGCGAAAAATCTTCAACAATAACAACATCCCTTCCGTTGTTACGTACGACAGAGTGTGGAAGTGTTAAGTGGGTGGCAATAAAAACATTACTCGGCTCCCCCCTCTCGTTCAGATATTAATTTCGTTTCGACTACGCGATGACTTGTAGTTGTACATGTTTTTATACACAATCATAATTGTATAACTTATTTTCAAACAAAGCCTAAACTGTTGTGTAAAGTAAAGATAAGTTCTTATATAGCGCAGTAGACCCATATCCAGTGTTTAGGACTGCTCAAAGTGATGTAGACTTTATTTCCTGACAGATCTGTTCAATTATTAAACTTCTCTGCATTTCCACCACTGTCTATAACCAGGTACTCATTCATACAGCTGAGTGAACTGGAGCAATGTAGAGTAAAAAAGGATTCGAACCCGGTTTTATTAGTAGAGAGTGTGAAGCTTTACCCTTTAGCTGCTGCACTCATGTGTCGATAACTGTAGATATAGGATTTCAAAGCAAAATGCTAACATACACATGTTTCGCCAGCCAGGTGACAGATGCCATGTAGCAATTGACACGTGACAACAAAAGTCAACAACAACAAGGCGTAGCGGCTACATGTGTCACGCACTCTACGTAATCATAGTATTTCAGGGTCGATCGCGTGTAGCTCGCTGAATAACAACAAGACGGCGTGTAAATCACTTGCGTCAGTCAACAAGTGTTTCCTCCCGCAACTGTTGCGATTGCGTCAAGCCAGACAGTTAGACAAACAACTCGGACATTCAGTCGCCGCCGCCTGGTTATTGTGATCATTCCTTTGTCGGCGCCTGACCGCCAGTTACACCGGCACATGACGGGGACTTGAAAGGACACGAAAGGAAGGTATGCATGAGTAACGGTAACCTGATTAGCCCCAGGGGATGTGGTCAGTGGCCGGGGAAACAAAGCAGGGCCGCTGGATTATGTCATTCGCCTGGTTATCGGCTTTGCTGACTGCGTAATACCGTTGCTGGCCGCGGACTTTGATGAGTCGACGCGTCGTGTTACGTCGTCGTGCGTCCGTAATCCGACCAGATGGTGCGACATCTAGAGCCAGACTTGTTCTAAACATATGAAGGGAGTTGAACTGATCAAAAACATCCCACTACGTCTCTTGAGAGTCACGAAAACCTCCAATGCATCAGCTGATGCTCTCAAAAGCCCTTCAGTTGCACCCATTTGAGACTCACAAAAACTCTTCAATTGCACCCCTTAAGGCTGACAAAAAACCTTCAATTGCACCCTTGAGACTCACAAAAAACCTTCAATTGCACCCTTGAGGCTCACAAAAAATCTTCAATTGAACCCATTGAGGCTCACAAAACCCCTTCAGCTACACCCCTTGAAGCTCACAAAAAAACTCAAATTGCACCTCTAGAGGCAAACAAAATCCAATAACATCACCATCGCCTTTTGAAACACATCAACTACCTAGACTGCAGTCGCATTGAGGCACATACGCGCACGCACACACGCACGCGCACGCACACACACTATCACACATACACACCCACACACGCACACACGCACACACGCACACACGCACACACGCACACACGCACACACGCACACACACACACACACACACGCACACAAAGTTAGCATCCTCCTAGACTAAACAATCATGATGACCGATATTGGCGATAGCCTAAACTTATCCGCAATAAATTACCTAGACTGCAGTCGCATTGAAATACACACGCGGACGCACGCACGCACGCACGCACGCACAAACACACACACACACACACACACTGTCATACACACAAATACCCGAAATATAAAACTAATAAATTAATAATAAAATAGATTAATAAGTAAATCATAATTATAAGTAGTCAACTTTAGTAGTCAGTAGTCACACACGTCTAACCCCCCCTCACCCCCCCCCCCCCCACACTCGCACATACTAGCGGCAGTCGCTGCACCTGTTCGGCGGCGTCCTTTGATGTGTAATCCGACACGAGTCCCGTTAATTGTACCCGCGTCCCACCTCGCGCCAGGACGCCCCAGTCAGCTATGACGTCATCCACTGAGTAATGCTCGCTGGGGACCCGGAGTAATTAAACAGACGAGGTGATTAGTAGACGCCAAGGAGAGTTCTTTCAACGGTGTCGTCGAAACTGATGTCCCCGATTAATTCCGAAGTGTCGGGACTTCGTGGGCACACGCCGTGACTAAGACCACCTTTTACTTTTCCATAGGCGGCCATTATAGCGTTTCCTTCCTTTACCAACAAAATGTGAAAAGCTATGGTAATGAAAATGTCACCGCTTATTTAACCTGCACTGGCAGAAGTGCTCTGGAAACATTTTGAAATGTTAGTATCTCAGTTTCCAAGAAATCGCTTTAAAACCTGACACCACCACATTTCTCCCAGAATCATTCGTGACTACATCACCAATCAAACTGATAATCAGAATTACTATGCAGAAAAACACCGACTGTCATAATGTCACAGCTCTGATGCCGAGCAGCACAAATATATAATTTCTACTCACTCAACACTACACAAGTCCTCACAGAAATTCAGACATACTGCATACAGCTATTTCTACCGGGTACTTGTTTTGGGGTCCGTTATATAGCTACTTCCCGTTACAGCTAAACAAAATCCCGTTATAGCTACTCGTTAAGTTTGGCCGGCAAACTAGATCCGGTATATAGCTACTTATTTAACGAAGGACACATTTTAAGTCACAAGAATTATATATAAATGTAACTGTTAGTTAAAACACTTGTGCAAAACATTTTTTAAGGACAACTACCTAAATTGTAAAAAGTACAGAATTGCATTTATCAAAAAATATTGACAGTCTCCATGGGGATCTTTGAATCATCACCAAGCCATGTCTCCACAAAAATACTAGTTAAAAGTTATCAATTGTGGAAATTCCTCAGTGGGACACACGTCAAAGCCGTCCACCCATCATGGACATCAGCTGGATGGGTATGAAATAGTTAATGCTCCCTTATCTTGTTACATTGTGAAAATGTAATGGAGAAATAGAACAGTAGCTATAACGGGACTAGTTCAACTGTCAAACTTAATTAGTAGCTATAACGGGAATACACCGTATAGGCCTAGTACGACTGGCAGTGTGCCACAAACGCATTATTTAAAAGGGAAACAAAACACAATTGTTTGGGATTATGCATTTAAAAGTGTCAATAAAGACTAACAACATTCAAGTAACATTCAGAATAACAGTAGTAGTAATAACAGGGTAGTGTTTTTGGGGGTGCGTCTAGGGAGAGTGCATTTGTAGTTCGATTTGTTCTTATTAAAACGGAGCGCTCACGTAAGCGACATGTTGTTTTAATGTAAGTCCTCTACATTTATGTTAGTTACACCAATGTGTACATTTGTGGTCAAAATAAATAAATGTTCCTGTCTGTCATACGTTGTTTACGCTTTAGCCCTAGTGTTGCAAAACAAAAAGCGAAGGCACCGCACCGTTGGTGGGTTACGGCATCAATAAAAACGAAGTCAATATTCTATGTGCAATCGGTTAGACTGTAGTTCGTGAACTACAGCAAGATGAGACCTACCCCTGGTACTTCCGGTTGAGCACGGAACAGTTTGTTCAAGGGTTGTTTTATGTTTAGGCTGATCCTGTGAAACATTGCATATCGCGAGAGGTGATATCAACAGAAAGGTTTACCATGTGTCTAAGACAAGTGACCATAAAAGAATGTTATGACTGATTAAATATGTTTAATATAAGTATAAGTACATACACTACTTGCATCATTATTACAAACAAACATAATAAAACAGTACTCACTTTGTATATACAATGATGAACTTCAGTTCGAATACAAACCTTTTGAGGCAACATTTAGCTGTTCTAAACTGAGGAATGGTACAAAAACTGTGACAACATACATTTAGTTGCATGTTTAGTTGCACATTATGCAATTATGAAAAAAAAACACGTGCTGCAAGAGTGCCTAAAATATCCATAAAATTTTACCATACCTGGAATTGTAAATATAGAGGAAATGTTTTAAGACAATCCAAATATTTTAAAATTAAATGCTGAACTGCATCCATATAATTACACAGGAAATACAGAACAAATCTTTATTTGTAAGCTGATCAACTTTCTAGACAAACTCTATTATACCACCATTATATTATGATATGTGACGTTTTGCACACATACATAGTTTTATATACACACATCCCACACCATATATAGATACATTTCAGAAAATCACAATAGTGTAGACAACCCCTTTCTTACGTCAATGAAAACAATCAATACATTATCATAGTAGCTATGTATACTACTTACAAAGGGAATGAGCCTCCTGATTTTTCATTTACTTTGTATTGTGCAATTATTTTATACAGTATAAATTACAGAGATATGACTGTATTGAAAACCCAAATATAATTTAACGAAACAGAACCAATTTTAAAATTTAACGGTTCAACGTTTATAATATTTGTCACTCAAATCGCCGCATTGTCACTCAAATTCCAAAACAGGGAGCTCGAAAAATACCAAGGAAGGTCGTTACATATCGGGGATGATGCTACAAATATCAACAATACGCAGTTCGCTGTTCACGCAGACGATACTTCTGAAGGTAAACAACAGATTCAACATGAAGCATAACATTTAACTAAAAAAAAATTGGTTCCCTAAAACATATTTGGGGTGTCGGTTCGATATAACACGTATAATTTATATGGTATAACATTACTGCACAATAAAAAAAAACAGGACGCACACTCCCTTTAAAAATACAGTGTCATTGTCACAACTCGGGCTTTTGCTCGAACGGCATGAACTGCTCACTTGACCCATCCATGCGTTGGTCAACGTATGGTTGTGGATGTGTCAGCACACACGAGGGTTGTGTGACTGGTAGAGTGGGAGGCAATGGAGTTATCTGTACTTGTGGCATCTGTGGATTTTCCGCGTTGAAGAACAGTTGTGAGACTTGGAGCTGCAGAAACGACCTGGTTGTTGCCGGCAGTTTTTTGAAGCGCAATGCACAGCTGTCAAAAAACATGTCATCGGCATCTTTGTGACGACAGCACATCATTTGTCTGTCAACGTTCTGTTTACTTGTTGTTGTTTCGTGAATAAATTCGGTCCTAGGAGATTCCAGATTCGTGTTTTCATGCTTCCTTTTCGTCGTGCCCCGTTGAGAAGTCGTGCTGGTCACAGGTGTGAGACCATTTGAAGATGTATTCATTTGTCCGGGTAATTGAATACTTGATCTGTATATGCTGAAATGAATATAAGTTTAAATGTATATGCTGTATATATATAATTTATATATATATATATATATAATGTATGTATACATGTAGGTAGGGCAGTATGTATATACATATGAGCATGCACACAAACACATACAATTAACAACTAATATGTATCTTTTATCATTGAATGTGTTTTTAAATAGGCTTCATATAATGTTTCTTTATTTTTCCAGGTTTCTTGCGACTGGAGTCATTTCGTTCCAGTGAATTCAGCTACCGTGTGAGCGGTACAACAGTCTGTATTAGTGTGTCTGAATGTTGTAAGGTGCTGTGGGCATGACTGGCACTAATCTACATAACAGCGATGAATGGAAACTCCAAATTGAACATTCCCCACTGGCTAGGACACTAGATGGAAATTACGTGGCTATGAAAGCTCCTGGGAAGTCAGAATCCCTCTAACACTAGTCCCACAGAAGTAACAACTTCATTACAAGGAGATGAAACCACAACCATCCGTGACTTGCAACGGACTGCTATAGGAGGCAACAGAGCAGAGAGGGGTATCAATGCCATCAGAAACACGTTTACGGAGTAGTTTGTCAATGTTGCCCCTGTGCCCTGGTAGTGTAAACAGTCATACCTCTATATAACGATTACTAATCACATACCTGGCAATTGAGCTGTTGATCTCCCCCTCTGATTGTGTGTTGCTCATTTCGTCAGAATCCGACGCTGCTGGGACATAGCTTTCCACGCTGGAAAACAGAAAGACAATTTAATGATTAACTAGCACCGTTTCAGTTGAAGCATGTTATTCTGACAGGAATAACTGATGCCTATTCAATATATATTAAGATTACAGTAATGGATAACCCTGTTTTGTTATTTTATGGTGTAAAATTATTAAATTATTAAAATATTCATATTAAACTGAGTGATGTGTCATGGCGAAGTCAACATTACTTCGTAAAACTGTGAATTTAATTTTATACATTTGTGGTTTCCGCAAATCATAAGTTTTATTGACACATCACTTGTCGATATACTTCAGTTACATCTGATTTCCTAGAAAAATTGAAGCAAACTTTAAACTAACATTTGCCTCATTGTCAATTGTTTCTTAATATGTGAGTTCATAGATGCATGTACCGGTATATACATTTGGTTTTGGGTTATTTGTATATGTAAAATAAACTGAACAGTGAAAGAGGAAACCATAACATATGCATTTCTGCCCTAGTTAGAATATTGACAGGACATGATGTGAATAACTATTTTGTCCCTCTTGCAGGTCAGGCTTCTGTTCAAAATATTTTTTACCTTTCTTCAATATATCCATCGAGAAAGTTCATGATTTCTAGGTACGACCATTTCTTAGCTCTTTCTGCTGACTCGCAACTCTTTGGAGATCTGATTTCTCGTCTTTTCTTGACATAGACATCTCGCAAATTCCTCCATTTCTTCTTCCAGTATAAACCTGAAAGTTTCAACACACCAATATTAAATATACACAAACAACATATTCTGTAGTGGCGGTTTAGCATATGCACACATGTATAGTATTTGTGCTATTTATGTGTTTAAATGCTTGAATCTAGCGTGTGTGTGTGTGTGTGTGTGTGTGTGTGTGTGTGTGTGTGTGTGTGTGTGTGTGTGTGTGTGTGTGTGTGTGTGTGTGTGTGTGTGTGTGTGTAATAATAAATAAATATTATAAATAATTATATATATATATATATATAATATTTATTTATTATTATTACTACACACACATATATTATATTTAAATATATTATAATATTTTATTATTATTATGCGGGCTGCCGTACATGTAACCCGTATAAACAGTGTGGGCTGAATTGTCCGTTCTTTGATTCCCGTTGCTCGCGTCCAGTGGGCCAAATCATCCGACACGGCATCCCTGCATTCTATGAAGTGGGCCGAATTATGCATCTGAGTGCGCCGAACCCGTTGTGGGCCGAATGACCTGCATCCGGGACCCATGGCATTACAGCGATAGATTCTCTTGGAATGAGCGATAAAACAGTTTGTTTACGTCGACCGCGCCATCATTTCTATCTCAAACGCTCGCCAAGACGCACTATTTACAAAACACAGATATGCATGGGTTGATGTACACTCAGTACAGTACGTAGAATCTACACATATTACACTAGTACCTACCATCGTGGGCCTGTTGGACACCCGTGCCAAACTCCCTTGCCATGACACCGTGGATGCTGCTCCAAGCTTCGTAAACCTTAAGCGTATCTTTGTGCTCGATACTCTTAGAGTCGTACAAAATGGGACGATGGCGCACTTCCTCTATGAGAACTTCTACCTGAACTATTGGCAATTTTCGTGGCATATTTCAATCCTCGGTGACAGACACACAATGCTACCTTCCCTTTAATGCCTATCGGCCATTTTGAAAAGAGGGAAAACACGTCTGTAATGACGTCACTCCTGGGAATTTCCTGTCCGATTCGTGTGTTTTGAGTCACTACATAAACTTTCTTGCCGCATCCGTATCCGCACCACAAACCGCATCCGCACATGGAATCACTCCTATGCGTTCCAAACGTAGCCGAGTCCGCATGACGCATCCGTACAGCGTCATGTCTTGAGTGAGTCCATACATTGCGGAAAGCAGTGCGGTTAACTCTAATTTTGACAACGCCGCGAGATGGGAGCACTGTAGGATTCCCTTATTTATTAGTTTTTTTTTACAACCAGCATTTTAAAGCGCAATATCTCAGGGTTCAGCCCGACCATAGGCGCGTACAAACATTGTAGAAAGGACATATAATCACTATATCCTTGAATTATGAATGTCTTCTAATTGAAGAATACTGTATCAGTGTGCGCTATACATAATCAATGGCGTAGCCAGAGGGGGACCAGGGGGGCCATGGCTCACCCAATGCCGGAAACAAATGGGATGGTGGGGAATGGAGGACCACTAACTGGCTGCCGGATTCATAGTCACAAAGTACAGTGGGTTTCAGAATTCCTGTGTAAGATTTAAAGCCATTAATTCCTTTTCCATTGTCTTATTCTTCCTCTCACTTTTTTCTTACTATTGTTTTCTGTCAACAGTCTACAATTCCTTCTATCTATCTATCTATCTATCTATCTATCTATCTATCTATCTATCTATCCATCCATCCATCCATCCATCCATCCATCCATCCATCCATCCATCCACCCACCCACCCACCCACCCAGCCAGCCAGCCAGCCAGCCATCCAGCCATCCGTCTATCATTTTTCCATTCTTCTCCAACTATTTCTAAGTCATTTTAATGCATCCCCCGTCGCAATTTCGGATTTCCTCGCCTCCATTTCCCTTCCACTTTCTGGGCCTCTGCTCTCTGCCAGTTTTTCATCTCATATTTTCGTCATGGCCAGCCCATCTACTCCTCACCAATTTCATCTTAGAACTTTCCTTCACTCCACCCTCCACTCTCATTTCATCCATTTTCTATTATCACCTCTCTTAGCTCCCATTTAACCTTACCGGGCTGTGTATTGCACACCTGGACCCACTCCTGTTGTTCCTGTGTTAGTGCCATCGTCTCTAGTGCATTCATGTATGCCGGCGTAAGACACCAGCTGAGCACATTTAGTGATGTTTAATTATTGTTTCATCAGTGTAAGTGACTACATGTTAGTTTTTTCATCGTCTTTGTCAGTAGGTTTGGGAGAATAGCATGAGGTATGTGGTGGTCGGCGGCTATAGGCTGATATTATGTCGCGGCTTTGGGCTCGTGTCTCTTTAATACTGTGTCGTTTCCTTCTTACTTTCTAATTTTGACCCCCTCCTGTGAACGGTTTTGCTGAACTGCCAGTAAGTGAACTTGGTTGACATGTCGTTATTCATTTTAAGCGCGTTGGACACACACACACACACACACACACACACACACACACACACACACACACACACACACACACACACACACACACACACACACACAACAATCAACAGACAGACAGACAGAGAGAGACAGAGAGAGACAGAGAGAGACAGAGAGAGACAGAGAGAGACAGAGAGAGACAGAGAGAGACAGAGAGAGACAGAGAGAGACAGAGAGAGACAGAGAGAGACAGAGAGAGACAGAGAGAGACAGAGAGAGACAGAGAGAGACAGAGAGAGACAGAGAGAGACAGAGAGAGACAGAGACAGAGACAGAGACAGAGACAGAGACAGAGACAGAGACAGAGACAGAGACAGAGACAGAGACAGAGACAGAGACAGAGACAGAGACAGAGACAGACAGAGACAGAGACAGAGACAGAGACAGAGACAGAGAGAGACAGAGACAGAGAGACAGAGAGACAGAGAGACACCGAGACACAGAGACACAGAGACACAGAGACACAGAGACACAGAGACACAGAGACACAGAGACACAGAGACACAGAGACACAGAGACAGAGACAGAGACAGAGACAGAGACAGAGACAGAGACAGAGACAGAGACAGAGACAGAGACAGAGACAGAGACAGAGACAGAGACAGAGAGAGAGAGAGTAAGTCGATCATACGAACTGGTTTTTTTTTAAGTTTAATAAATAGTCTGTTTATGTTAATTAAATTGCCATGAATGTTACTGTACAATTACACAGTAAAACATTATAATTATTATATCATTAATAATAATATACTAAATAAATGTATTCATAAAATACAAAAGGCGCTCCCGTGTAGATGACGTGCACATTACCATGGCGTTGAATTGGTCCGTATTGCAAAGCTCGTACTTAGATGACAACCATAGTTGTGGTACGTTTCAAGTGTTGCAAAATCGAAAGCAAAGGCAGCATTGGTGGGTTCACATCATTAACAGCTGAGTCACTGTGGTGCATACAATCATTACATTTTAGTTCATGAACTACAGCAGTCCTTCTGTACGACAATTTCTAGTTCTACGTGAAATGTTGATAGTTTCTTATGAAAACCGATAACTTTCTCTCGTATTTCAACATCAGCAAAACTAACTACATGTGGTGTGTCGCTTGGTGACACCTATCTACTCTAGTTGTTAAGTTCTGGGGTGTCTGTCTCCTAATTAGCGTTGTGAATCAGTAAGTCCTGTGTTGCGTTTCAACGCGGAACACTTGCTACATTCCCGCAATTCCTAATGGCAATGCGTCAATTCCGATTGCCTGTTTTATACGAGCTTTTCAGTAAACTTCGGTGTCCCATTTCAGTGAGTTTCGTCCTTTGTGTTCATTCTGCGATAACACGGAAATAGATATGACGTCAACAATAGTATACCACATACTTCCACCATTTTCTCGTCCAACGTCAAATTGATCGCCATGGGGTCACCCGCATTGCCTGTTTTTATACGAGCTTTTTAGTAAATTTCGGTGTCCCATGTCAGCGAGGTTCGTCCTTCGCGTTCATTCTACAGTTACCCCTAATGTACAGTTACCCCTAATGTACATTTACCCCTAATGTATAGTTACCCCTAATGAACAGTTACCCCTAAATCCCGGAGTTGCCCGCACGGGACAAAGAAATCTATTTAAAGCGTTGCCTAGCAACCCAGATGTTTGACGGCGCCGCCGCGTGGGGGTTTGTGGGGTAGTTACTAGTTACGCGCAGGTCTCCTTGCGTATCGGGGTGTAAACGGAACACGTCTTAAAATGGACGTTCAGAACTGGTTGCCTTGGCAACGCGGGGTATTTCTAGCCGCTTTGCATTGGCCGGGCGCGATGGGACCTGTAAGGCCTTGTCGCCCACCCAAAGTCGGATGGAGTTCCTCTGTTTGCCGGCGATATGGAGGCCTGAATTAGCTCGCGACGATTTCTAATCCTATTAGTGACGATACGGTATCGCCGTTGCGATTGTGACAAAGGATTAGCGCATGTGGCAGTACTCAGACTGTTCTTTGTGTAGTCCTCTGTCTGTCTGCTTCTAAGTGTTTCAGACAGTACCAGAAAGGACAGTCTTTTGTCTCAAATAAACGGAAAAGGCAACAAATAAGAAAGAAATTGCCGTAAGTCGATTGCAGTTAGAAAGCAACAAACACGACTAGTCACAGCGTGTGATAATCACAAAGACGAAAACATTTAAATTGCATGAATAATACATGAACATGAACAATTGTCTTAGAATATAAACAGTTTAACCTATTTAGTACTGGAGTCGGAATGAAATTAACATTGGGTGGGCTAAGCCGGAGCTTCACATCGGATCACGGGTGAAGGGGCATTTGAAACTTCCCCTAAAATCCGTCTTCAGGCTCTCAAAAACCTCCAACTTTACATCAAGACTCAGACTCAGAAATGGCTTTCCAAACACCTTCGCATGCACACTCAGTGCACCACGCTTTCCTATTGTTTGGGAGCTAATCATATAATCACCCCTCACTCGCAAAGAACCTCACCCCGGATCTTAGGTAAACGCGCTCGCGTGCCCACATATACACCCATTCACGCACACACTGGCGTATGCATACACACGCACACACACACACACACACACACACACACACACACACACACACACACACACACACACACTCACACACACACATACACACACACACACACACACACACTCTCTCTCTCTCTTTCACACACACACACACACACACACACACACACACACACACACACACACACACACACACACACACACACACACACACACACACACACGCACCCTCCCCAAAAATGATACATCGAAACGCATCAGTTTGAGACACAGGCGAATATTTTTCTCACGAGTGGCACTTTGCGCAGAGAGGAAAGAAGTTGCACGCATGCGCATATATGCACTCAAGATGAATACCCCAGATCATTACACGCCGAATCTCTCCCGCCCCCGGTTATTACCACACGTACGCGTCTACCACCAATCCGTCATCGACACAAACCCGTCGTAAACATGCCACCGTCGGTCGCCGTTGACAGACAAGTCCAGCGCTGGTCACCCAATGGTCACGTCTGGTCCCCATTGAGCCCCGCACTTCCGACGAATTAATTGCTATGTAAACGAATAACGCGAAGCTGCGATTTTATGACTTCATCGTTGACGGGGTAACGCTTTCACCCCACCACAGTATGGTTCCCACGACGAGTTGACACAAGTGACGTAAGGTCCACTGGGGGGTCAACGGCAGGTTGGACACAACTCGCACGGCCAGTGGGAAACACCCGGAAGTGGTTGTCAGTCCGTGTCGCAGAGTCGAGCCCCCATATAGCGAGTCGCTTGCCGTATACCGGGACACAATGTGACGTGGAATGTCACGTATCATTGACGTTACGTAAGCAAGCCGGGAAGTTGACGCCGACTGCGGGGTGATTGCCCCCGTAATGAAGTCGCCGTCACGCCCGTGTTCAGTCGAGGGGACTTGGCGGATAAAGGCGAAGACAATACGACACAGCTGTGATTAAATCGACGCGTGTTTCTTTCTATAATATTTCTCCAGTGTTATTGTGTTGACATATGGAGGTGACACACGTTAACGGTTACATGTCGTAACGGTTGGGAGACAATTAACACGCGCACGCATGACATATATTAATTTAAATACAATGCGCGAACAAAACCTCCTCCGGACAAAGCCCATCGGACAAAAGCCCCTCCGGACATAACCCACTCTGGACATAAGCTCCACGGATGAAACCCCTTATCATAAATACCAGACTCACCAATGATTAAAATAATTAAAAGGGGAGTTTTGTCCGGAGGGGTTTGTCCCGGATTCGACACACACACACACACGCTCGTGCATTTGCCCACATGCGACGAAAACAGTGGCTAAAGCAAGAGAAATTCACCTTACATTCTCTCTCCGGTCCCTAATTTGTCAGAAAATGACAAACGACCAGTAGGTCCTACGTAGTTGAAATGGTGGTCTGCAATATGAGAACGTTACGATCGCAACTGAACAACCACCCGGCGTCCTGCCTGCTACCAACAGAGTTGTTTGTTGATGAGCACAGTTTTACAAAGGATTCGTTGTGTGCTGTAGTATCAAAATGAACGTACATCTACGAACAGATGAGGGTCAGGCACGAAAAATATCCATTCCCCCTGGCTGTGTACAAGTAGATCTATTTTAGCGTCCCGTCGATAGCAGGAAGTGAATAAAATTCGTCCAAGAGATCAGTGACCCGCTTATGAGCATCAGGTGTGCCATAGACACGTTTGATCGAGTCATATTGATCAATCACCTTTGACCTTGTATTGTAGGCCTACTAGACCTACGGCATGGTAGTGTCGAATTGTTTTGTCTTTGTTGTTCTTTATGATCTTCACCTCAGACTCTGGAAGTTGTCCTTAATTTGCGCTGGTATTGACTACCCTCGCCATTCATCAACATAACAACATTCCTCGCTTTTTTTATTCCCATTGGAAACACGAACCTCAGGTCTAGATTAAGCGAAGTCCATTTCGGATACGGCACGATCCCTAAATCACCGACTGCCGCATCAGAGACTTACTCGGCAGCGCCGCGGCACACGCTGCAGATAAACCCGCGTTATCAGCTGAACAGACAAACGATACAGGATGCTAATTTGGCGCGCCCCCTCGTCAGAGACAAAAGTCGCAGACAATCTAATTGGCAGGGGCGAATCTTCAAACGTTGTCCACGACTACTGTCACACTGTGTCACGCCGTGTGACCAGCGACCCGTACAAATCACGCGCGATCATCAGATATCAATCTTCCGGTCCGGGTGGCAGCCATATTTGTTTCGCGGCAAGCGAAGAGTCAAACGTTGTCTGCTCGATCGGCCGCTTTGTGGCGTCGCAATCAGACTTTTAGATTACTGCTCGGACATCGGATTCGCATAATGGGTTCGTTAATCAGTTCCTTTGATGCGTGTCGTTTGATGACGGCTCAGCCTAAGGACCTTATCTGCTTATTCCGATCTAACTCGGGAATTTCCGGGCATCGTCATCGATACATTATGATTAAACCGCGTTCCAGTGCGCTCGGTTATATCGTAAACACAAGTTGCTCCCCCCTTTTTACCACTTAGTAAGTTTACCCAACTCAGTCCCAACTGGGTCACGTATGAGTTACATAAGTCGTCTCATGGCATACACGAAGTGATTAGAACCCTGGGTTAATGGGACATATTATCGTGGTATCAATCAGATTTCTCGCCATATGCCATCGGTCAAATTACGTAATGTTGTCGAAAGAATAGCAGACATCAT